>OX637582.1:9594468-9951836 GCA_951800085.1 Comarum palustre | reverse complement strand
TCACATGTCTAGAGGGGATTGTTCCATTTTATAATAGGAAAGAAACAACCTTTTTGTGGTACTCACCATTCCATGTATGGACAAAGTTGTAGTATGATGACTCTGTTACAAGTTCACCTCTTACATGTGGCTCCACATAAATATCTAACCCTTTCTGCTCTCTCAACCATCTGGAAACAGAAAATGTGGACTGAGAAATTTAATAACACATACTGTAATTCAATTATTGAGTAGGCTTGTAAGATTGTGAAGGCTAAGTAGCTATAAGACCCTAGTTATCCAAGCTTTTGCACAAGACTTGATATAGACAAGTAATTTTCACAACATAGGTGCATATAATACATTGACAAATAGTATGTTGGATGACTTGGAATACAACTACAATTCATAGCAAGTGTTTCATTAAGATGAAAGATCATATAGAAGCAAATAAGCATGCATCTATGCGTTTTCTCTTAAAGAAGCACCGTTTCAAAGAGATGATGTGGATTAAACCTCTTCTGGAACTTATGGTAGATTGAGGTAACACATACCAAAGCAACTTATTCAAATAAATAATTAAATCTGATTTTACAAGTGACAGGATAAGATCCACACCTGACCATTTCGGCACACAGAACTCGAACAGAATTTGAATTTGGTTTCGTCAATATAAGCACAATCTGTGGGTCGGTCTCCCACTTCAAAGAAATCTGAAAAAAAGTGAATTAGATACAATCAATTCAACCTTACGGCTAACAGAAAATATGCCAACTCTTTTATCAAAAGACAAAACGGTGGCAAACTACAAGCAGAATGCTAAACATGATAGGTTATACCTGTTTACTGCTGCGCTCTGTAGTTGTTATGTTTCCTCTTTCGAAAGAGACAATGTCATGCTTGTGCTGATCACTCTGGTCACCTTTGCAGCACCATGAAAGTTTGAATGATGCCTGTGGAAACAAGAATGTCATGATCACATGTGTGAAATTTATTGCACTAAAAGCAACATATGAAAAACCAACAGGTGTCCGTATGAAAATATAGAACTATTAAAAGCAGTAGTGTAAACATCAATATTGTTCTATTGTTCATTTTAACCAAAACTTGTTATCCAAAAATTGTTATTTGGCTAAAGGACATCTATGTTTAATGGAAATATATGCAGCTTAAATTTGGATTGGAAATATGATGAAATTGGCTCATGGCAAGGAACAAAAGTCTCTGAATTGATAATGAAATGGTGCTGAACAATAGAGCTCCTTGAATTACTACGCAATTCAATCGCTAGTTTTAATAGAAATCAAATAAGATCCAATGAATGAGACCGTAAACCTTAACCAGCCAAAGATGTGAATGGACGGGAGAAAAAGAGGCACCTTACCTTTGTTGCAAACTTATGGAGAAGCGATTTCAAATCAGAGGCACCTTACCAGGACTTGTTATCCAAAAATTGTTATTAGGCTAAAGGGCATCTATGTTTTACGGAAATATATGCAGCTTAAATTTAGAAATATGATGAGATTGGCGCATGGCAAGGAAAAAAGTCTCTAAATTGATAATGAAATAGTGATGAACGATAGAGCCCCTGGAATTACTACGCAAATCAATAGCTAGTTTTAACAGAAATCAAATAAGATCCATGAATGAGACTGTAAGCCTTGGCAAGCCAAAGACGTGAATGGACCGGAGAAAAAGAGGCACCTTACCTTTCTTGAAAATTTATGGAGAAGCGATTTTGAATCAGAATCACAATCACCGTCCCGCAGAACTTCATGAGAGCATATCCCATTACTCCCACAACATTGTTCAGATTGGTCATTTGATCTCCTGGCCAAGTTATCTATCATCTCATCATCCCCGTTACTCTCTCTATGTGATGGCCCTGTAACATACAGAAAAATTACAAGTAGCAAAAACAGAGAAAAACACTAATCTGAAGTGAAACGTAGTATTCTTTGATTTACGGGAATGACCCACTGAAAGTGTCAAATCACAGAAGAATACATATCAAGTATCACAACATATTTACTGGATGCTAAATCATGTACAGTAATCAGCGGGTGGGGTAAACTGCCCCGTACCAAGCACTATATAGGCATCTAATTTAATCATAAGGAGAAAATGCAACCAATACCATGATCCTATAGTACACCATATCTTTACCCATGACAAACAATGAACTTCAAACCATCAAAACGCCCATGCATTCAAAATAAGTTGGCATTTGGCAAGAATATCAGGAACTCTTACCTTACCCTGTTCCGAAATCAATTTTGAATATTTCTATCATGGGAGGTGTTCAGAGTGGACACTTCTGGCATAACGGGTGTCTAGGTTCAATCACTTGATGATAAAGTAATCAAACTAATTCACATGAATGCATACAGTAAAAAATATACAATAAAATTATCCAATCCATGACAGTTGCTATAAATTCCTTTCCTGCGTAGTTGTTGAATAGCATCTGGTCTTTGTAGCATCTTCAACTTAAATCAAACAACACTCCCTTAATTAGCAGTCAGCAATTTGCATTTTCATACATGATAGTCTGACCTTAAGCAACAGCCTCCTGTTGTGGTCTGAATTAAGTAAGCTTTATCTTGTTTTTCTTTTCTTGATATTGACTCATCAAAAAGGTTAAAGGGGGAATCATCTTCAGTTAACAGCTTTCCACATATTCTTTATGGAAGTATCGCTACGACATTATTTTTTTGAGACAAAGCTAATACCTTTAGAAATTTTCCCATCTGCAAACGTTCAGGCAGATGAGACACGGAAGCATAATTCATATAGTTCTAATTACATTACGGAGAGGATGAAGTCCAACAGCTCTAAAGCTTCTCATAAAAGTTGTACCCTGATGGTGGAATACCCACTTTGATGATAATGAGTCCAATTTGATTAGCATGACGAGCAATTCCAAGGTGTGAGATCGGTTTTGACTATTTACAGACATGTCAAGAAGTCACTCAGAAATGTGACCAATAAGATTGTTACCCACTGAAAGTGAGGTACTATTTGTATTTTGTTAAGAAAAAAAATGTTTTCCTTTCTGAGCATACGTAATAAACGCTAAATAAATGGGAACAAATGGAGAGCTAATACTAAACGATAGAGGGGAAACAAAGAGATCTTTGAGAAAATTGCATAATGTTGTATCTGGTTAAGTAACAATTAAAGAAGACCAACAAGTAGTGAGAAGGTTTCCTGTAGCACTGATCAAAGAACAACAAAATATGGAGAAAATTTGAGAAGAATCATGAAGCTGTGAAGAGTCGATGGATGAAGTACGCAGAAAAAATATTGCTCACCAAAACTATAGGACACAAGTTCCAATGACCTCAAGTACAGATGCAAGGCTTCTAACAGTTATGATAGTAGCACAGAAATATTGGATAATTGGGTCACCAGAAACTATCAGATAAAACATATGAATGAACAAAACCAGCAATTAACAATTAGTGCATGTTGTTCAATCATTAAAAAAACAAAGAATAACCTTTATGTTCCGGATGCAGATTGCGGGTCCTCTCCAGTTCATATTTGCGCTTCCATTCATCTGCTTCAGCTTGTGCAGAAGCCTTACCTTCGGCAGCTCGTCTAAGGGACTCTGCAACCACTACAGAAATTTGGACTAAATGTCAGCATTGTATCTAAAGATACACGCATGGCAGAAAATAATCAATAGACACAGCACAGACCCACAGTGAAGGGATAGTTTCAGATGAGTATTATAAAGCACTATAGTCTTAAAAAATTACTTCTCATGGCCTCTGAGAACTCAATGAGGTGGTCATCTGTTTCCTGAAGACTAGATTGCTCAAGAAATTCCTGGACCGCCTTTTCTGAACTTAAGAGGGGGAGTGAATTGAGACCACCATTCTCTTGTTGTGGGCATGAAACACTTGCATCACCCTGCACAGAAAGCTTAATTAGGAGCACAGCATGATTAATGAAAAGAAATGCAACAAGCCTTTACGTGGCACACTTGTGCTTATAGCTGATAGATCAAAAAAGAAGTCAAAAATATATGCAGAAGAATCACTGCATGATTGCTTAGGAAAGTAATGATTATCTAGACTCAAGGACACCGAAAATGACAAGGGGAATTTGTACAGTTGACCATCCTAACCTATCTGATGTGTGAGGATTCATCTGTATCATTCCTTTTGGTTCCTGTCTAACAATGGTTGTCATCGGGCTTATTGGACTCATCTAAAGTTGCCAAGATTTGAATTGGCAGCAAAAAGGCCTCCAGTCATCACCCCCCAAAATCTAGCAGTATCCACAATCTATATAAAGCCTTGAATCAAAAGAAACCAGGGTCTCCCCTTATAAATGCTACATGCAAACACAGCTCCAGATATCCAAAACAATGTTTGACGAGAGAGAGAGCTTACCTTAGAATTGGACTTGCTTGGAGCCATGGATATGGGTGAGCTCCAGACTACCAGAGACATCCCTCCTTTTTCGCAAATGTTCTAACACAGAGAGAGCTATTTATTTCGGTAACATTGCCATCGCCAATCTCTGAGACAAGAGAGAGAGATATTTTGGAGAGAGACACGGGTGTCTACAGATACAGTGGGATTTGGGTAGGTGGGCCCACGCGCGACGCGTGGCGGAGGCCAGGCCATCATGCTTCGTTAACTGATATTTTTATTAGATATCACCGGTTTGTAAATAATTTGCAAAAAATCTGATGTGTCTAGGTCATCGACGTGTCCTCAAAAAAATCTGATGTGTCTAGGTCATCGACGTGTCCTCTCTTGATACGTGTATGGGTTGTCCTTAAAATCAAAGCTGGCTTGTATATCAAAACATATGGAGATGCTTCTAAGTTGTGTTTAGGTCATCCTACTTTTTTTTCCTGATTCTAGGTTACAACTAAACGGAGAAATGGGAATGACTCCTAACTCTCATTCATCCTCAATCTCATTCTCTCTCAATCTCATTCTTGTTTAGTAAACGCACCATATATGTATACAACGGATATTTGCATGCGTGACTGATTGATTAGGTCGACTGTCATTCATTGATTGTGGCATTTTTGTGATTTAATGTGCAAAACGTATCATTTCTGAGCTGAATTGCTGATGTAGGAACAAGCATTGCTTAAACAAAGTAGTTTACATTCGAAGGCTTATACTACTGTGACTTTTATCAAGTGTGCATCTTATACTATAAAGAAACCCTTTAAAATTGTGTCACATGCAGACAATAGTTTGAAATATGTGGGAAATTAAGCTCGATCGTTGACGACATTAATTATCTCTATGGATTGGTTTATACTATGTTAAGTGTTCGGGCTAGTACAGTCAAGATTTTGTGATGAGAATAATGAGCTAATAAGTTATAGTATTGTTAAACAACTATGATAGCAACTGTTAAACAATGATGATAGCAACTACACTCACAAAATATATGTAATGACATGAATGACTTGTTTGCGAATAATTGATTTATAGAATAAAATAAAATATACATACGGTATGCATCTTTTGTACATATAAATTAGTCATCCAAATTAATATGACACAAATCTTTCACAAACCAAGCTACCAAATTGTAAATATCACTTTGCATGGAGCTATATACTTTGCTAATGAGAAAACTGTGAATGTCATTGTTGGACAAATGACAAAAGATTAAAAGTATGTAGATTTCATATACATATTTTGCTCTTATTTATAATAATGTATAGATAATGTGTATTTACTACCTTATTTTGCTAGTGTATTTTCAAGATGCAACCTAAATGAAAGACACATATCTCAGGAAAATAGACCACATGCATACACCAAATTTTAATTTTCTAACCTAAATTTTGAAATGCCAGCATAATTAGAGTACACAACAATATGATCACATAGTCAGAACCCAATTGAGGCAAATGGTAATACTCTTGTCTATTTTTGTATTCTTCATCAAAATATCATGCTTTTAAATTCCTGGAATCAAAACAGAACTCATGAGCATCATTTTGGCAATACAAAGAAGTAAACAAATTTGATATGGTCATTTGATGAAAAGTTATTGTTGATCAATATAAGTATTCAATTACATTTATCCAATGGCTTCCCACAATCAGTTGCTTCAAGTTTCGCTAGCTCGGATATCTTCTCAGTTATTTACACGCAAAAACATCAACTTTTAAACTAAACAAACATACACAAACACAACAATCCTTACAACAACAAACTTGTCCATCACAACCAAATAATGAGAAAGACTACCTTAGTAGCAATAGCTCTCAAATACTTAGCACGAACCACCCTCGGTGCCGAGGCCCAATCTTTCCCCTTGTTCCTTGCAAGGGCCTTTTGTGCTGCCTCCACCGCAATCTCCACATCTTCAGTTGTAGCTGTTGGAATATCCCCTGCATACAAAAAAAATTCATTTATCAAGTTTCACTTTGATCACCACAACAGACCCACCACTGCAACTTTGATAACACATCAAGTTCGAAATCAAAGTGAATAAACGAGAGAAATTTACCGATGGTTTGTTCGGTGGCGGGGTTGATGATGGGGGTGCGTTTCCTAAGAGTTGGCTCCATCCACTCGTCGTCGATGAAGAGTTGCCGACTTGGTATCTAGATCGCCAGTATCAGATTTTGTCTGTCTTTCTTGATGAGCTTTGGATAGTGATGAATTTGAGCACCAAGGTTAGTTCGACTTGTTTATATTGATGAAGAAGTTGAGTTCATATCACTTTGGTATATATAGGGATGAGATGAATAGAAAGGAGACAGAACATATCGATATATAGTTGGGGAGACTTCTGTGAAGACATGGTATGGTACGGCTATGGAGATGAGACTTTTTCAGAGATATGGGTATGGTGAGATTGGTGAGGACAGTCTTCGGTATGGTGAGGACAGTCTTCGGTATGGTGTGGCCTACAGATGAATAAAGAAAGGTTTGGTGAGATCGAGGGAGGGGCAGAGAGAGAGATCAGAGCGGGAGGAGAGACAGTTGGGGATGATGGAGAGAGAGCAGGTTAGAGATAGATTAGCTCGATTGGCTCATATTAAGCCGGCTTCATTTGAACAGGAACACGTGAACAGTACACCTTTTGCTTCCCATTTGGTCATAGGAAATTGGGTGCTGATATGGAGAGTTATGGGAAAGTTTTTATTGCTTTGCTTTTTGATTTGTTTGCAATGTATAAACTATTTTATTTTTATTGAAGTGAATGTCTTACAATCAACGAAGCTTCAGTTTTTTAACTCTTAGTCTGTTATTCTTCTATTCCTGTTATCATTTTAAATCATGGAATAATTTTATTAATCAATTTAAATATCTCTTCCCGAGTAAATTTAGTTTCTTATTAATCATCTTTTCTATAGGAATAGTCAGCCCTTGTTGTTAATGCCACACACTTCTCGAGGGAGTACATCCACATTGTAATAACAAGCTTATATTTGATTTGCAGACACAAAGAAGTGTTTGGGATCTGTCTTGACTAGTTCTGCCAAACATGTGTCTTCATTCCATAGTAATAGCTCTTGATGCATTGAGGATAACACACACCCTGACTAGTGGATACAATCTCTTCACATGATACAACTATATGGTGTGGTGCACAACCACAAAGAAAGCACGTACCACATATGTTGGACCAATCTTGAGTTTCAGAATGAGTATGTCCAGAGTCTTTGTCATCTCTCATGCATAATTCTTCACCGTCATGACCGTATCGATGATGGATGATATGTTTATCCCCAGCATTGACATGATTTGCACTATGATAATGTTAACCGTAACACCTGCATCCACCAGAATCTTGTTCACCTCCCCCATTCACCTGAACAATTACATACAAAGATCTTAAGTGTTCTTTTTGAGCTGGCGTAGGCCTAATGAACATCATATACCATTTTTGGAGCTCTTCAACAACTTTTGGGGGAGTAAGCGCCCTGTTATTCTACGCTTGACTCTTGTCCCCATTTTCTTCTTTACTTGGCTCTCCCTTTTCTTCCTCGTATGGTTCGTTAACATGACACGCCTGTTGTGACTGAGGTAAAACATATTTGGATGATAAGACATAGACCATGTTACACTTCATGCTCATGCCCCCCTCTGTTTCTCCCACTGCATCTTCTTTCTCTGCGAATTGTGCCTTCATGACATCCATAAGGGATTCTTCCATTTGAACCTCAGGGGTAGGTTCTATAGTTGGTGACTTTTCAACCTCAAAACTAGGTTGTTTTGCTTTCAGTCTCCATTGGAGCCTTTCTTTTTATACCTCTTTAACAAGTATTGCACTTGTTTTGGGTCACTTATGAGCAAGTTATTTGGCGTTCTTAGAAGTAGAGGGTTCACCTCCAGTTTTGGGATCCAACCTTTCTGCCACTGGTCTTTTGTTCGCCTACTCTTTAGGGACTTCTCTATGAGGTCTTCTGGTAAAAACACTTCTTCTTTGACTAGCCTTCTCATGCTGCTCCTCTTTTCACCTTCTAGGGTCAAAGGGCTTCATTTCAAGCTTACACACAACCACCTGCAGCTGCTCTAGTGTTTCCTCTAAGTCACATGGCTTGACCAGATTCATCTCTAGTGCCTCCAATTTCCTTTTATCCCTTTCGTATCTCTTCTGCATGTTCGTGATCTTGGTTGCACTAACTTTCACTGCTTTTCTTTTTTGTGCTTCCAGGCTCGATACCCCTCGGGCTTACTATATGCCACAAAAATTTCCCTGAGGAGACTCCAAAAACACATTTTGTAGGGTTTAACTCCATGTTATACTTACGTAGTACGACAAACGTCTCGAATAGATGTGCTATATGATCAACCCAGAATTTACTTTTAACCACCATGTAATTTATATATACCTCCATTGTTCTCCTAATCAACTATTTAAACATGCGATTAACCAGTCTTTGATAGGTCGCGCCAGCATTGGTAAGCCCAAAAGGCATTACCGTATAACAATACAAACCCCGTTCGAAGATAAATGCAGTTTTATCTTGGTCCTCAGGCACCATCAGTATCCGATTGTACCCTGAGTATGCGTCCAGAAAGGAGAGACGTTCGTAACCAGCTATTGTGTGCACTAACTGATCTATTTTCGGAAGGGCATACCCATCTTCTGACGTGTTGCTTGTGTTGCCTCCATTACCCAATCCAAGCGTAAGGAACATTATTCCACCAGAACCAACTCCTACCATTACTTTTTTAGGGAAAGGTTTACCCACAAACAACGTTAATTGTTGGTGTTGAAATCTTCAACAAGGGAGGTTCCTTACCAACAACACTTGATAAGCGTGGATTGGTGCTTGGACGTTCGTGTGTTCCCTGATTGAGTGGGGGGAGTACCTACAAAAGACTCTACGACGCTGAAGTCAATGTTTGCATGAGGTATGTTTTGTTCTCTCAGTTTTGGTCCCTTACCTCGATACTCCACGCCCTTATATAGGAGTTGCACAGGTGAAGCTGTCAGACATTTACATTGTGGTTACGTTTGTATTTACTTCCCTACTAACGACAGTAATCATGTTCTCATTGAATGTCGTAACAGCTGATGTACTTACAAACATACATACACTCTCATTAGTATCGCTTGCATTTACTAATCATTCATTACCATGTCATAACAGCTGATGTACTTAATGCGCATTAAACCTATCCCAAGAATGCCAATGAATTATTCTTACTCCCATAGTTACTAATCTGAGTATTCATGGAAATGAAATTTAAGTTAGTAATTAAATTGAGTTTATTGGATCAAATGGAGTGTGATATTGAGTGTTCCTACTGTTCATTTAGAGAATTTCTGGAACAAATTATAAGTGTCGGCAGTAGCACCTTTCAACCCTTTAACTTGGCACTAGTAGCGCGATAACATCAGAGAATTCCAAAAAAAGTTGCAATAGTGTAGCAGTAACATATTTTGTACTATTTTATTTAATATTTCCTACTATTTAATTTTGACAAAAGAATGAAGCGGCAGATTTTGAAGGAATACAGATGCAGGAAGAAAACCGCAAATTGGTTCTTTTTCCATCAATTGGTTTGCGGGAGAGTTTGAGGGAGAGGAGAAAACTGCTATTGTGGTTTCTCAGGTTAGAGAGTTACCTTATTACCCTTCCTGATTAAAAAACAATTAATAAATCAAGGGCAATGGAAGAGATTTAAGAGATACGATATTGACCTAGGTATCAAATCATTAAAGTATTAGAACTCCACCATGCATACTAAGTAGGCCTCCAAAGAACACACACAAAAATTCATCGATGAACAATCGACAAACAAAACCTCAATGTTATCAGTTGGAAAACAAACCAAGAAATCAAATCATGTTATAAATCATGTTTATGGGCTTCAACAGCCCCCCTAGCTACTGTGAGTTTAGCTACACATAATGAACATTGAAAACACAAAGGATTTCATGGAAAAGGAATACAACAATAAACCGAAATTGGAAGATTCTTGAGAGGATACCGATCTCATTCCCCTCTGAATTCACTCGTTCTTTCTTCTTTCCCAAGTTGTTCTGATGCCCTCTTATGTACGTATCACATGATATTAGGTTAGAGAACCGTCAATTTCGTCCATGGGCTTGCCAAGATGGTTTGAGCTTTGAAATTAAAGTTTCGGTCCACTATCAGATGTTTGGAAGACTTGACTCTTGAGCACTCAAACGATCATAACTTCTTCTAGAAAATAGGTATTGATGATCCGTAAAAAGTTCTAAAAAGTAGACTATTCAAGAATTTCTTTGATATGAATCTCATCTCTTCGATCATTGTGAGATTATCACAATTTTCTATCAAAGTTAGATGATAATTTCTGACAGCTCTTCATAATCCTTTCCTTGGAAAATATTGAATCATGTTCATTCAAGAGTTCTCCAATATTGCTTCATAATTTACTTCTTTCCTTCGGAACACCTAATAAATATAAAAAAAAAACTAAATCAAATAGAAAAATATAATAAACTAACAAAGTAAAGAGAGTAAATAAACATCATAACGTCGTATATTTATGCTCCTATCATAAGGAAATGAAAGTCCATGAAAGTTTGGGAAGAAACTCTTTCTTGTAGAGATATTAGACTTTCGCTTTTAACACTAACTCACTTACTCCAAACCCAATGTACAACCCACGACAAAAATATCCACAAATAAAAATGAAAAATTACTCTTGTTTTGGAATTTTTATTTTCTTCACCTTTTGTACATTTGGTTGCATTGAAAGCACTTGGAAGCACTCGAACATAAAATCCTTTTATCAAATCGTTTCACCAACTACCATGGAAGGGCAGGATAAAGTGTATAGGATAGATAGGAATTTGTGGTGCTAATGAACAAAATAGCTAAATATATACATAGGCTCTGGCACAAACATCACAAATAAAAATGCTAAATCAATTCTATTATATCCTTAAAAAGAAAATAATTATAATTCATTTCCCCATCATGACGTTCCGGTCAAACAAATGGGGCTGACAACAAACACGTACATAACACTCGCTAATTCTGTAAAAGAAACTTTGTGCACTTCAAAATAAACTGTCGCCACCGGAAAAAAATGAATTTGAAGAAATAATTTCATGGGATAACTCTCGGGGTAGAAGAATTTGAAAGTTTTACTTCCCTTCTGTAAAAGACAGTTCTACTAGTAGCTAATTAATTACTGTTAATTATTGTTTAGTTGGTTAATTAACAAGGACACGTGTTAAGCCCTAGTGGAGCACTGTTGAGATCTTATCGAAATTGAAGCTTAATTTTTCTCCTTCCTTTTCCTTTGTCTCTGTCTGAAATCTTGCTCTCTAATATCTGGTATTAGAGTCTTCGATCCACACCGGACGAAGGTCTCGATTCCATGGAGAAACTTAAAAATGCCACGAAAAACACAGACAAACCAGAAGTTTCTGGGGAGTTGGTTCAATTCGAGCACGAGCTGCAGGCTCACTGGGAGGCGACGACGGTTCAGCTCTCAGAGCATAGAGATGCAACAACGGCTCAGCTTTCAGAAATGCGGCAGGAGATGCCCACTTCCTTTGCTGAATTCAAATCTAGTTTGCTGGGAGAGCTCAAGAGTAGGTTCAGTGAGTTTTGAGCTGAGCGTGGCGTACCTTCTCTATCATCAGTCACGGTTACGCAACCTTACAACTCGGTTCCAGGTGGTATTGTGAGTTCACCAATTGTTGCAACCAAGCCTGGCTCGAGCCATGAAGGAACTGCGTATTTGATTCACGACAGATCTGAAGGTCCTCCTATGTTTGCATCTGGATTTAGAGGTATTTCTCTTAACCTCCTTGGTCCATATACAGTTATTGGTGCTGTTAATCGTAGTGTAACTAGTGTTGGTGAAAATTTGGAAGTGAGTTTAGATTTACTTGTTGGAGGACGAAGGGATGCTTAGCCTAGTAATATGGATAAGAATTATGTTGTTGGGGTTCATCTTCCTTCGAGTAGTGTGGGTTATCTGCAGGATAATTTACCCAATAGTGAAGCTGGTGTTGCGAATGAAATGTTGTCTGTGAATGAAATGTTCAAGTTGCATGACATGCCAGTTGATATTATTTCAGATAGAGATCCTATCTTTCTAAGCAATTTTTAGAAGGAATTCTTTAAGCTGCAGGGCACACAATGTAACAGGAGCTCAGCTTACCATCTTTAAATTGATGGGCAAACTGAGAATCTCAATAGAACCCTTAAGCAATATTTAAGGTGTATGGTAAAAGAGAAGCCTCAAACTTGGGTTGCAGCCTTGTCTTGAGCAGAATACTGGTATAACACAGCTCACCACAATGTCATTGGGATGGCCCCCTTTAGAGCATTATACGGTTATGAACCTCCTGCTATTAGAATCTATGAAGAAGGGGGCAATTGTTGTAGAAGCTGTGGATCATCAATTTCAATCTAGGGATGATCTGTTGGCTTTGTTGAAAAGGAATTTGACAGTGACTCAATGCAGGATGAAGAACTTCTTTGATAGGCGCCATGTGGAGAGGGAGTTCAATAATGATAATTGAGTTTATTTGAAACTCCAACCATATAGGCAACCGTCTGTGCATAAGAGATGTTTTCATAAACTGTCTCCCAAATTCTATGGCCCTTATCAGGTGAAGCAAATGATAGGGCATGTGACATACAAGCTCAGGCTGTCAGATTCGGCTAAGGTTCATCCTATGCTCCATGTGTCATTGTTAAAGAGAAAGGTGGCCAATGCTGTTGTGATAGCTGCATACTTACCTCCTCTGCCAAAGAAAAAAATACAACAGAAAGGGAAAAAGTCTATTAGGCAATATCAATCAGCTTGCATTGACAGATACTTTAAAGCCTGCAAATGTCTAATCTGAATGTTTTTAGGGGGAGGATATATAAGTTGAAATTCTCCTTACCAGTATTGGACTCTACATTTTGCAAAGAAGAAGGTGCTGCCGTTTCAAAAACACGAATTTCTCTGCCAAACTTTTCTTTTGCTGCTGTGAGCTTGGACTGAAATCACCCCACAAAACAAAGATCCACAAGTAAATGTACCATCCCAACAACAGATATAGCAAGAACCATCCAACATTAAAACTATAATGGTCTCATTTCCAAAATTGCTACTTCGTATCTAAACACAATGTGCTAATATGACAAAACCAGCAGTGATTTGCAAGCACCAACTTCTCTGAAGACTTGAAACAAAGCAATAGCACACATTTGATAGTGACACCAAAAACACTACAGCAAAAACTGTACTCACACTCCAAAAGTGCCAAACTTTGTACATTTTAGCTGCACTAGATTCATTCCTTAATCTCTACCTCCACAAATCACCAAAAAGCACCCAGATTTACGCACAAACTAAGTAACCCATTAACAGAACCAACCTAAAGTTCGTTTCTTTACTACCAAACCACCTCAAACCTAAAGATTATCACCGTTTGCGCCATACCCAGAACTTTAAAATACTCAAGAACCACTAATCCCCACCTAAAACCCATCACACACAAAACCCAGATCGACCCCAGTAGCCAAAACCAACACAAAAGAATCAAGAAAAACGTGGGCAAGGGTATACAAGAGAGTCTCAAACCATGGCTTCTTCAGCCTCCATGGGATCAATGTTGATGAGCCTCCGTTTCAAGGATGGATTAGAACAAGAAGCATCAATGATCATAGAGACCAAGCTTATAAAACCCAGAAAGAATTTGATGTATGAGTTTCAACTTCAAACCGGGTCGGTCACCCACGTGTGTGGGCTCCATCGGGACTGCTCGAGCAGCAGCTCGAGCAAGAACTGCTCGTGCTCGCACTCGACCTCCCCGTCAACGATCGGTCGCCGGCCTCCACCTCCCCCGCTGCACGCTCGATTCTCGCTTGCTCCTGCTATTTTCTGGCTGGCCCACCCGAAATCTCGCCTGCTCGTGCTCAAATCCGCCTCCGCTGCGGATGCTCTAATATAATCAGATCCATGTGCCACGCAGCTGACACGTAGCGATGGATAAATTCGACGGAGACTGAAGGACCCTGGTCCTATTTAACCCTAAATCTGAAAAAATCCCATACTGAAAGTAAACCGAGTTGTAGTTGTTTCCCTCTTCAACTTTTCATCTCTCAAAATCAACATTGTCTCTCAAATCAACTCTCGTTAATCATGAACAACCTCCTCGAATCCAATTACATGGAGGAAGACGAAGAAGAAGACGGACAATCCAAACCCACCGCCGCCGCAACCACCGTTGTCGTCGAGCCCATTGTCCCACCACCCGTGACCGACCCTCTCAACGGCAACAAAACCGAAACCGAAGCCTCCGAAGACCTCTCCGAGTCCCTTAAATCCCAAGACAACGACCTCGAAATCGACGACGAAGACCCGCATCCCAAGAAGCAGAAGCACCTCTCATCCCTCACCCCCACCGCCGCACCCTCCTTGGCTTTTCCGGACCAGGCCCAGTTAGCCCAGCCTGAATCGATCCCGGCGCAGATGCAACCCAAGAAGTCGAAGAAGAAGAACAACAATGTGTGGGTCACAAAGTCGACCCGGAAAGGGAAGAAGAAGACAAAACCCAGCGCCAACAACAACACCAACCTCGCCGGCGAGGACAAGGTCCTCGTCACCCCCGTCGCCAGGTTCCCGGACAAGTCCGACGACACGCCGGAGATGACCGTCTGCCTCTCCAAGGTCTACAAGGCCGAGAAAGTCGAGGTCAGCGACGACCGGATGAGCGCCGGCAGCACCAAAGGGTATAGGATGGTGAGGGCCACTAGGGGAGTTGTGGAGGGCGCTTGGTACTTTGAAATTCGGGTGGTGAGCTTGGGAGAGACCGGCCACACGCGGCTCGGGTGGTCCACTGACAAAGGGGACCTTCAGGCGCCAGTGGGGTATGATGGGAACAGCTTCGGGTATAGGGACATTGATGGGAGTAAGGTGCATAAGGCATTGAGGGAGAAGTATGGGGAGGAAGGGTTTAAGGAAGGTGATGTTATAGGGTTTTATATCAATTTGCCCGATGGCGGGTCTTATGCCCCCAAACCTCCGCATTTGGTTTGGTACAAGGGGCAGCGGTATGCCACGGCAACCGAAGCCCAGGAAGATGCCGTCAAAGTAGTGCCGGGTGAGTGCAATGTTAATGTTTTCGTTCACGCCTTTCAGTTTCATGGTTTTAATTTTATTGTTTTCTTGAATAGACTTTCTGTTTCAGTTATGAATATGACATTGCAGTCTGAATGTGACAAAAACATCAACATTAATAGAGTTGAACTAAACCCTAGCATAATATGCCATTGCATTCTGATCTGTTGCTTTTGAATGCCAGCACCATAACAGAGTTGAACTGAACCTTAGCATATTACACCGCATTTGCTACGTGTGCTATCACCTGTTTCTGAATTTTAGTTGAATTTTGGTTTAACTTTACTCTCAGGCAACACTGAAGAAGAGAGATCAAGCTATCTTAGTGCAGTATATCATTTAGTTTTCTCACTTAGGGGAAAAGCTTAGAGATCAAGATCAGTATTTCTTTTCAGGAGATTGAAACTAGGTGTACATGATTTAGTTCGATTGACAAATATCTGTGTATGAGGGAATTTCAAGTCATGAATTTGGGAGTTGACTATGCTGAAGTGGGTTGATCTGCACTGCATGAGTCTACCCTCTTTAGTGGTAGGGGTGTGAATGGGCTGAGTTGAGCCGAATACTAAGGTGTTCATGTTTGGCTCATTTACTTTTTATTGAGTTTGAGCCGGGCCAAAACTTGAATTTTTTTCTTCTTGTTCAAGCTCAGGCCGGTTTGAATTTTTTGCTTTAAGCCCCAGCTAGGCTAGGCTCGGCTCATTCTGTTAGATGAGCTTGAGCTTAAATCGGGTCGACTTGGCTCAATTAACTTTAAATTTAAAAAGATCAAAAATGAAGAAAGAAAATTTAAATAATTACCAGATTTGATGTCTAACAATCAAGCAAATATTTGAAAATGGCCAATCAAATTGATTTGATTGTTGCTTCTAACATAATTTACTTGATTTTTTTTTTCAGTTTCTCCTCCAATTAAATAGGAAGGTAATAAAAAATTATCTCAAGCTCGGCTCGTTTTTTTGTCGGGCATAATATTGAGCTCAAGCTCGGCTCATTTATCCTACGAGTACGAGCCAAATGAGCTAAAAATCGAGCCGAACATAAGTCGAACACGAGCGGCTCGAGCCATCTTACAAGTTACAACCCTGTTTAGTGGTGGATCTTTTGTCTAGCTGCTAGGTACTTAGTGAGGCCATTACATGTAATGAAATTTGCATTAGATACTTGCAAGTCATGTAGATTGTGGCCAGAGGAATGCCTAGTAATTAGGGTAGCAAACGATGTAGTGTAATTAATGGAGCATAAAATTAAACCTGTAGGACACAATAAATTAATTTGTTGTTTTGTTCCAAACTACTCTCCTTGCTATCCTTTATGTATCAAGCCGTTGCTGGTCCTATATAGTGGTGAGCAATATACATATGCTTTTGGATCTGAGTGCAAAGTTGATTTATAGCTCTAATAGTTAAACTTCTCTTCTTCACCCAACACTTCACCAACACACTAATCAAGCGTTCTTTGACCCCTGAGATAAAAGAGTAGAGACCTTGTTGTGGTGATACCAACCAATTACAACACCCATTCTACTTATTTTTATGTTTAATCAAGTCATTGCAAACTCTCTATTGTGTTATTGATTTGAACTAAGCTGACAACATATACATTTTATCTGAGGTCATCTTGGACTTGCTGAAATTCCTCTTCCACCAACCTACTAATTTATTGCTTTATCAGGGTTCAACAAGCACTTTGTTGGAATTCAACTGCAAAAAGGATGTGTGGTTTTTATATAACATGACCATTGAATGACTTTTGATTTGCTGTGCAGGAAGTGAGATGTCTTTTTTCAAAAATGGGGTATGCCAAGGCGTTGCTTTTAAAGATCTATATGGTGGTCGTTACTATCCTGCTGCTTCAATGTATACTCTTCCCCATCAACCGAATTGTGTGGTCAAGTTCAACTTTGGTCCTGATTTTGAATTCTTTCCAAAAGACTTCAATGGACGTCCAGAGCCCAAGCCCATGGTTGAAGCTCCTTATCATGGGTTTGAAAATCGTGTGGAAAATGGAGAGTCCAACGAGAAGAACAATTAGCCAGAAAGCAGTGCCTTCAACCATGAATCAAAGAAGAACCTTTCCATGGATATGGGAGGTGGCAATGAGTGCAGGATTCGTTTGTAATCTAAATTGTTGCTAAAGTCAGAGCATGAAAATCACTGTATTCTTGACTTCCATCTGACAGACGCTGGTTGAAAATTATAAATTCATATTCCATAAGTCTGATTTTCTGATTACTGTTGTTGATATCGATATTATTGGTGCTTCCTGCTTGTGGGTCTATCGCACATGAGTTTATCATAAGCGATAGTTTGTTTTAAATTCTCAGTTTGAATGGATGTTTTTTTTAAAAAAATAAAATAAACATGAGGTGCTAATCTTAGCCGGGTTCCTCAATGAGATGTTTTTCTTTCTAGATTCATACGAGTTAAATGGTAGCTGTCTTAAACATTATGCCTATAGTTTTCACTATTTATTTACTTTCTGTTTACATTTTTATGATCTTTCCACTCTTGTCTTTTGCAGTACTCTAGCATGCCTCATCTCTGCTCTGTTCTGGAATTATTATCGATCATTGTTGGTCGACAGGAGATGGATACTGAATACTCATTTTTCTGTTCCTGGGACCTAAACCGGAAGGTCTCTCTATCTTGCCTTCTCTTATTCTCTAAGTTCTGTATTTGCTATTTGAAGAAATTTGCAACAATTTTATGATGCTAACTGTAAAATCATTACAACTTGTCATGACTTCTGCTGCATCGTATGATTTCACACCGTAGTGTGCTCAGAAATGGTAAAAGGCACAGTTCGCACAGATCAATATAGCAAATATATGTTTTAACTATTATCATTTGTCTGACAGACGGAGGAGACCCCTAGGGAAGTGAAAATCGGAGTAGTTATCCTCAGAACAGGGCAAAGTTATATTGGGTCTATAAATCTTCAAATGTAGAAACCTGTCTTGTTTCCAATTTGGATATTCCTCTTGTGACGGTAGGGGTCTATCTACTTGAACACTGAGCAATCTGTAGATACAGCCTGAAGTATTAAGTCACTAGAAACCTACTGATGTTTAGCTATAGTAAAGAACCTGTTAAGCTCAGTGATTAATCCCTGTTGGATGTTTGCATTATTATTTTTCTTTAGCTTTTTACACCTTACTGAGCACAATTTGATCTGCTTGCCTGGGATAAGCTTGGTCAGTGTAGCCAGTAAGTCAATGTGTTTCATGGTTTCAGAGTATTTTGGGTGATCAAGGTTGACAGAGAATGCGGGAAAAAAAACTAGCCATATAGGATAAGGTTTCGATAATGTTTCGACTTTTACCTGCAAAACCTGTGCTTTATTTATATGAAAAAAAAATCCACTACAGACCTTTAGGTTCACTAATTGTTTTTTGCATTGAGATTTTTCGTTGCTGTTTCTATGATGAATAGGTGATCACTTTTTCAATTTTTTTGTAACTTAAAACTTGGCATTATAATATAGTTATTTAGGTTTAATTGAGCTTGAACCAGCATCTCTTAGGTTTTTTATTTACATAATCTAATAAGTAATATCTTAGATTGGTGAAACTGCTCTGAGCAAATAAAAGTAAAAATTGACAATTGCTTAAAGAGAGCTCTTCAGATTTTCATTAGCTGTTGGTTGAGTAACAGTGTGTTGATGTTGAATGTATAACCTAATATTGAGCAACATCCCATCACTAATCTGACACCTTGTAATGTTGCTTTTCTCTGAGTTGTTTTGCTGACTATGAGATCATAGCTAGAATGTTGTCTAGTATAGAATTACTCAGTTACATACTGTTATGTAGTTTCATCGATTCTGTTTATTTTTATTTTATTTTTTGAGAATGATTCTGTTTATTTTTTTTGAAGTATCACAATCTAGGGAATTACTATAGTTAAAGCCTAACTTACCCTGATCTATCTATGGTCTACTATCACTATCATTTTATGATGGTGATTCTGATAAGATAACTACTTTTCTCGATATGTAATTGTGCTTTCACTCACTCACTTCAGTCTCTCATTCCAAAAATTTGCATCATATCAGACAGAATATTGCATGGGTAATACATTATACATCGAGGTGTTTCTATATCGTCAGGTACCAAAAAAGATAGCAAAATGACAGGAGGTTGATCTTCTATTGCAGAAATTTCAGTTTCTGCTTGTATTGCAGTGGAGAGTTGAGACATTCATGGAAGGACAAGGGATGGAGAGGTTTATGTCTATTGGAAGGGAAAAGAGGTCCATCTTTTCTGAATGAGTGTCGCTTCTTGAGATGCTTTATAGTTTGCTTGGCATAACATGCTTGGAAAAGAGGTGAAGCTTTGTCTTTGATCTTGAGGATGATGAAGAAACTTAATCTGAAAGAAACAACAATGGCAATGACAGCAGCCAAATCCCACCACTTTGACTGATCTGGTTAAATACCCAGCAGAGTTGTGATTACATCCTCGCCTTTCATCTTTGAGCCATTGGGTGCGAGAATCAAATTCACGGCCAATCAGTCCGTTGTATTCTCCCTGCATACCCAATAAATTTGGATCATTTCATTGTTTTGGAATCGCTTAGAATCCAAGGTTCTCAAGATTTAATCATTTCATTGCTCATTAGTTTCGCTCTAACACTAGCCATTAGATTTTCAATAGATACTAAAAACCAAGTTATTGAAATTGATAAGCACTGTTATTTCTTCTATTGTGTAGTCTTATCAAATATTATTGCTTTGTACCTGCAGCGCCCATGCAGTATAGAATCTGGCAGTCATTATCATGATTCCCTAATGAAACATGGTAAACAAAGTTAGAACTCCAATCATTCTCATGGAGATGAAAAACATGAACCTATGCAAGTTTGATGTGGTCTGACCAAGTATCCTGCTCCAATAATTACTCCCATTGAGTAGTTTGGAACAAGAGAAGCAATGATCATCATGGCGCTTTCAACTGCTGCAATGGGGCTGAGAAGATGGCACATGAACGCATACTCGGAGAAATGAGTATCCCCTTCCACCATGAAGTAAGTTATTGTTGCGAATGCGACTGACATCAACGCCATGAATGGGAGAGAAGAGAGGAACTTCGACAGAGTAAGACAGCAACTCCATATTGCCCGTTGTGCCTTTCTCTATGAAAAACCTGCTTGAAGAACAAAAGCAGAAAATGGAGTGTCACCAAATGTATGTTCGAATTCACATTCTTTTTCAAAATCACGTTTGGAAATTACTTTTACCTTCATTTCTTCAAGGAAAGATGGGAAGCCTCCAATGGACGAGTCATGAAACCAGAAACAAATCCAGCACAAGCTCCTCTTGCAACTATTGAAGTGTAATTTGTTCCCAGGTCGTAGAAAATTGTACCAACGCATAGAGATAAAGAGTATATAGATGATGATTCTCACCCAGTAATACCCCATGTCCCTACACATGTTGAGGAAAGATCTCCGTGTCAATATTGAGTTGCTTCCACCATTTCGCTTGGCTCCCACTCCTCTTTTCTACCCCAAGTCCTTGCCAAACAAATTTTTCATTATCAACAGTGGGCATACCTTAAGAGTGGAAGCTGTAAAATGTGAACCTTATGCTTTACCATGGAGGATATTTCTCGAATCCTGAACCTTGTTGCATACTCTGAGCGTCTGTACTTCTCAACAAACATTGCTTTTATCTCTGCCGTAGCTAAGTTCATTAAAGGTTCAGATGAGTTTGGGACTTCCTGCACTGCAAAGACCAAGAAAGTAATAGTTTTTATTATGAGGTGATGAATGAAACCAACTACCAAGTTGTTTTAGGGTTTGTTTGACAGAAAAAGGTGGACATGGCCAGCCAGCCAAACTTGTCAAGTAAAGCAGAAAACAAGTAACAGTAGTAGTTTGAAGGAGAAGTTTGAGAAACATACACGTATTTTGTGAGAGCTGTTCATTGTGACTGTCGAAGTCTGGATTGATACAACGAAGAATGTGATCAGAAGGATTTCTTCGACTCGGGCATGGAACTCCAGCTTTGGCAAAGAACTGTCAAATTTTAAGTGCATTATGAGATTGACTTGCACACAAAGCAGAGGAATGCATACAAGTTAAGCCATGCTATAGGTACGCCTTGTTGGCTGAACTAGAATAAACTGTTTGGCCACTAGAAAGCAGAACAAGATTATCAAAGAGAGCAAAGACTTCACTACTGGACGGATGAATCGAAGATATCAGTTCTGCCATCTTGAGCAATGTGTCTGTGGATTTGAACAACAAAGAAAGCCGCAGCACGGTCGAGGCCACTGGTAGGCTCGTCGAGAAACAAGAGCCTTGGCTTTGTGAGAATTTTAAGTGCAATGCTCAGCCTCTTCTTCTCTCCTCCACTTTACCCCTCAAATGCCAGTTTCCGATAAGCCTGTCAGAGCAATCTTGCAACCTATGTCGGCAGTGACGGATGAAGCTTGTTTTTGAGGGGTGAAAAATAAAATATTTTTTTATTTTTACAATAAACATAAACTACAATTATTAAATTTGTTTTACAAAATGAAGCTTGTATAGTTTTCTACTTTTCTTCATTTCCGAAGCCAATAAATTCTCCTTTAAATGCATTATTAATATTTTATAATATGTTATAAGATATTTTAAGGCAATAAACTGACATAATTATTAAAATCTTCAATTTCTATGAAATAATTAAGGTAAAACTTTTAATTTTAAAAAGTCATAATTATCACTTTTAGTCTAAATAACTTATTATCATTAAGATTTCAGCATTTTCTAAAAATTTTGTGGGGCTGCAGCCCCTTCCGGCCATCAAAGAGCTATGCCATTGTATGTCGGTGATCGTGGCATCAACAACGTTATCGACCTCTTGTTTGGTAAGACTAGTTGGGAGCCTCAGATGAGCCGAGTAAGTTATGGTTTCTCGTACTGTTAGAGTTCCCAACAGCACATTTTCTTGGGTCACATAAGCCTGAAATTCCAAAATAGTGAACATTTTGTGCCTCTAACATACTTGACATCTGAACGGAACATCGAAAAACTTGGTATGAACTTTACTTGCAGCAATACCATAGTCAAGTCGCCTCTTCTTTCCATTAAGATGAACATTTCCAGTCATGACAACCTTGCGTAACAGTCTACCTACATAATTTCCAGTTAATTTACGAATTGTGTATCAGTTTCATTGTTACTACTTTTGGGGAAACATTGTCCATATATACTCCATATTATTGTACATTGCATGGTGCAAGGGGTGATAATTAAAGTCAGCAAGAGTGAGGAAAATATGGAAAGCTTAAAGCAAGTGATGTAACGGCCCTAAAAGTATGACCGTCAATTTCACATGACCCGTCAACTCGACTTGAAACCCGTTCGAAATAAAAGAGGTTGAACCCGCACAATTAAAAAGCGGGTCAACGGAGGGTCAACCCGTCATGACATATTTAATAAACGGATCAACCGCGGGTCAACTCTTTAACACGAAGTGAACTCACCTAAAACGTTTATTAGAGGAGACAAGTTTCATTCAAAGTTAAACTTCAAATATAATTATGGATTATGTCTTTCAATTTCATATTAGAAGTGTTTGACTTGAAAATTTGGATTTGATTATTCATAAGTTATATAATTATGCTTTTGCGGAGTTCCCAATAAATATAATCAATTGATGTTTTTTTATTAAAAGGGTCACAGTAGTCATGAGTAATTTTGTCGAATAAGACACGACCTATTCATTAAATGAGTTAAACGGGCAACCCGTTTAAGCAACAAGTTGAGTTTGAGTTTAAATTTTTGACCCGATTATTAAATGGGTTAGGTTTAGGTTTGTATCTTGTGACACATGAAATTCTTTGACAAGACAGATACCCAACCCGACCCATTGATAGGCTTACCCAAAAGCCCTAATGAATGAAATCAAAAGAAAATGAATTAACTATGATGTTATTTTCATTTTCATACATAACTATTAAAAACTTGCATTTTCATACCTTAAGTTTCATTCTGTTAGAATTTTGATACCGTGACCACTAACAATGTTAAATTTTAGTCTTTTTAGCCAATTTGCTACCCTAGCTTTCATTATATTGTCAATTTGCTACCATATCTTTTTTTTCCTGCTATTTTTCTAACCTAACTTTCATAAATTTGTCAAATTGCTACCCAACCGTCATATATGTCTTTTTCTGTTAGGTGTGCCTTTCACGTAAGAAATTTTTATAATTTTAAATTCAAATTAGGTTTTTTTAACAATTGAATTTGTCTCTTTAAATTCTAAACTTCATTCAGGAAAAATAAAATAAAATAATACATGAATTCTGATCAAAAAAAAAGAAAAATACATCCATGAGACGAGAAAAAAAACAACGAACCAGGTATCAATTCAATCACATGGATGTGTTTTTCTCGCCCCATGGATGTGTTTTTCTTTTTTGATTAGAATCCATGTATTATTTTATTTTATTTTTTCTAGCCTGAATGAAGTTCAGAATTTAAAGAGACAAATTTAATTGTTAAAAAACCCAATTTGAATTCAAAATTATGAAAATACCCTCACGTGAAAGACACCTAACAAAAAAAATGAATTCATGGATGTGCTTTTCTGTTTTAATCGGAATCCATGTATTATTTTATTTTTCCTGAATAAAGTTCAGAATTTAAAGAGACAAATTCAGTTGTTAAAATAAAACTCAATTTGAATTCAAAATTATGAAAATTCTTTCACATTAAAGACATACCTAACAGAAAAAAAATTGACGGAACACCTAAAAGAAAAAGATATATATGACGGTTGGGTAGCAATTTGACAAATTTATGAAAGTTATGACAGCAAAATGGCAGAAAAAAGTAGGGTAGCAAATTGACAATTTAATGAAAGCTAGGGTAGCAAATTGGCTAAAAAGCCTAAATTTTAAGGGCATTTTCATCATTTTCATTAAATGTATCATTTTTACATTTAGTTTAACAAAATAATTTATGTTTGAGGTTAGAAAAAATATTTGAAAAAAGACTCCAAAATTAAATATGTGTTTTTGCAACAATATAGTGATAAAAGTTAGTAGAACTCATGCATATATATATTTTTGGACTAACATGATATGAAAAATGAAATATATTCAAACATTACAATTAAATTTATTATAATTAGATAAATTACAAGCCAATAATAATAATAATCAATGAAAATCAAGGACTAAAATATCGATGATCATGGAAATACAGGTGATTCAAAAAAAAATCTCGATGGATATATCGAGAAAAAATTGAAGCATGGAGATTTTATCAAATTTTATATAAAATTGGTATATTTGCCCACAAATAGATTAATTTTAAAATATTAGAAAGATATGAAAATTAATATGGATACTTGTAAAAAACTGAAAGTTTGACAATATATGAAGGATATCGTGAATATTTTAGTCCGAGATCACAATAACCCATTGATTTGAGTGAAGAAATGGTGTTCTCGAGTTTGAGCAATATCAATGAAAAATATTTAATTTTAATGAAAAATTTAATGTATAATTTTTTTATTTTAATTGAAAAGATATTGAGAATTGACATAAACGCCCTCAAGTATTTTCAAATTTTAATGGTGTTTATGGTCAGGTTATCAAAATATTAACGGAATGAAACTTAAAGTATGCAAATGCAAGTTTTTGATAGCTAGATATGAAAATAAAAATAACATCATAGTTCGGGTAATGTTTTATAATTAATTCAAAAAAAATATATAACCATCTTTTCACCATCCACACCAATACGATTTGATGAAAGACAAATCTCAATCAATTCATAGTACTTCTGAGAAAGAAACTAAACAAGGAACAATGAAACGAGGACTCTGAAAACAAAAGCTTCTGACATATATATCCAAATATGATCAGAGAACCCTAATCTCTCTCTCTCTCTATATATATATAGAGAGAGAGATTTCCTAAAGCCTAAAGGACCCATAATAGCCATGATCCTACCTGGCTCAGCAAACCCAATGAGGCCATCAAGCAATCTTTTGGTGTCTTTCTTTTGTGGTATTTCCAATTCCAATGTTTGGAAGCACAACACTTACATCTTCCCACACCAAATACATCAAGCCATTATTGCCCCATAATAGCCATGATCCTACCCGACTCATTAAAAAATGCGGATTTTCACGATTTTGATCCACTTTTTTATCATGATTTCTCATCATAACCATTCATAATGTAGATATATGAGAGTAGATCATCTCTTCAAATTTTCAACAAATTTAGAGATCATTAAGACATCCAAAATGAATCAAAACTATGAATGAAATAAAACTGTTCAACCGGAACCGTTAGTTTTTTCCATTCTAAAGCACATATTTGAATACATGATCTCCAAATTAAATGAAATTTTGTAGAGATGATCTACTTATATATACATACATGTTGAACGGTTATAATGTAAAAATATGATCTAAAAATGAATCAAATTTCAAAAATCCGTATTTTTTTTTAAAATGCGGATATCCTCACCTGATCAAGCATATATATATATATATATATCATTTGGTAAATATAGGGTTCATAAAGATGCACACTTACATATAACATACCAAACAAGTAATACCATATTAGTAGGCATGTTGTAGTTCCGATGACTAGCATATACAAAATGAGAATTCGACCGTTTGATGTGATTAGTATAGTTAAATACGACTACGGTAGAAAATTCACCTATTTTTAATAAAGTTTGGATTTTGATCCAACTAGTCGACCGTAATTCAACGTCACTTATTACACTAAAACGCTCTTACGTATCTTTTTTTGACCTATTGTTCTAGACACACTCTCATATAGATGAGATGTAATCATCCATATAACAATTTGAGTTCATTTACCTCTCAACGATAGAGCTCCTCATAGGGAAACATGCACATAAAAGGGTACCTCTTTTATTGGGGCCTAAACATTATTAAAAATATGTGATTTCAAAATCTAGTTGTATTTCACTATACAGATCACATCCTATTTCACAATTTTTTTTGTTGAAAATTTTGCTTCCCTATGCATAGTTGATTCACAAAGTTGTACACTTGCATCTAACATACTACATAAATTATACCATATTAGTAAGCACGTGGTGATTCTAATGACTAAAATTCACGAAATAAAATTCGGCCGTCTGATTTGATATTTATAGTTAAATATGGCTACGGTAGAAAATTCAACTGTATTCGGTAATATGTAGGGCTCAACCGTAATTCAACGTCGATTAATCACACGAAAACGCTTTTACCTACCCCTTCATGACCTATTTTGTTCTATTATTTTGTCAACACACTCTTACGTGGATGAGATGTAACTACCTATGTATAAATTTGTGGATGTTTAACTCCTGTCGATATAGATTCTCATAGGAGAGCATAAACATAAATAGGTTTGACCGCTTTTATCGGGGCCCAAATATTACCGAAAATATGTGATTTGTCCCACTGGGCATGCCATTTTATGTTACCTCTATAAATCACCTCAACCGGGATAGCCGAGAGATTAGGGAACAAACATCCTTCTTACGTAGATTGCGGGCGTGCCAACACATGATCGATAGGACAAGTGTGCAATTGTAGATGTAGTGCGCATATTCTGACTTCGTTGAGCGATTAAAAGTCGAGGAAGGAACAAATCTCGGCTGAGGGCTCAATGCCTTAAGATCAAGGAATTTTCAGGCTGTTTAATGGACGATTTGATTGATGATTAGTAACCAAGGAATTACGTTACTACTCCTAGTGCAAAAACGTAAGCTCATAATAAAGAGCATGGAAGTAAACTTAAGAATAGGTGCATAAAGCAAATGTGAAAAAGTAAATTGCAATAAGTAAAGAGCAATAACGTAAAAGGCGAATGATAAAATTGAATTGTAAAATTCATTTACTATAAAAGGTGGTAAATAACAATGAAATCAATACTAGGATATAGCAGAGCTAATAAAATCAAAGAATTTGTAATTAGTCGGGAACTACTAAAGAGGAACTCATGCATGATGGAGTTTTTGGCAAGAGGTGTGTGCGTGTTGTCTTCGGTCGATGCTTCTATTTATATTGGCTTCAGATCTTACCATTCGGCTCTCCTATTTTGAGTAGAATTCGGCTTCTTTTGGATTGACGTCTATATCCTTAATCCTTTTTGATGTATATCTTCAATCAGCTAATGGCTGAACATATCTGATCGGCTTGAGCTGTCATTATCTTCAACAGCCGGATCATCATCTGGTGATTTGACGTCTTGAAGCAAACTTTCTTCAACGGCTTGATCAACTATCGACTTACTGCCTATCAAAAAAAAACTATCGGCTTACTAATTGCTTATCTTTGGAGACGTTGATCCCGGCTTGACAACTAACTCTACCGGCTTGAGTAACCAGCCGATGGGCTTTACACATTACAATTTTCTTCTTGGGCCAACCATAACTAACGGCCTCAAATCAACTAACAACGGCCTAAGCTATAATGGATTCGTCTCGTACTAAATGCGTTGTCCAACTACTCTTTGGACGACACAACAAATATTAGGCCGTTCATTTGTAAGACGTCTGGGAATTTGCAATTTCTAATGGACTTGTAAATGTGGGTACAAACAACCGACCACACCATATTTTACAAGATTTTTAAAAATTTTGCTTCTGTTGTATAGTTGGTTGACGTGATTCATAAAGGTGTACACATGCATATAATCTACTAAACAAGTTAAAACACATGTACATTAGCAGATATGTTGTAAATCCAATGATTTTTTTATACTTTGTACAGTTGATTGCACAAAGATCTGTTTTTGTGTATTGAAATGACTATCTTTTGTATATACGTGTAACCATACTCTTGAATATAACTATATATGTGATATTTAATTTTAGATTTATGTATTATTTCGTTATATTTCGAAAATATATTTGTTGTAAAGCTTTGGTAATACCAAAAACGAAAATCTGAATTTTGTAAGATTTATCACATGCCAAAAGTTTTTGGTTGATAATTGGTAGTCACATTTTAATATCGAAAACTTTGGTTTTGAAGTTGGTAACACTCATTACCGATCCGAACCAACCAAATGACAGTCCTAGAAAAACTCGATGTGATCATTTTCAAGTAATATATTTTCATTAATCCAATTTTGGTGCTTGCTTCAATATAGGATATATCTTGCATGTTTGACTATAACTCCAGCAATAATACAAGAATAAATATGCCCAAAAGCGACTGCAAAGTTTTGTCATGCAAAGTTTTGTCATGCAAAGTTTTGTCATGCAAAGTGTGAATAGAACAGAACCACTTTGAGTCTGATGTCCAGCGGTATTGGAGCAGCCCTCGAGCAAACTAGTAAACAAGGTGTTATACTCAAAAATTCAGTCATTTCATAAAGTTCAGAACACCATTCACATGTAAGCATTGGTCAAACTCATGCCTCACAAATGTACTGAAACACACATGCACCTATCACTGTAAACCCAAATTGTGAACAAGTCCAACCCACCTATCACAAAAATCTAGCTATTAGTTGGAAGATGGAAACATTCACGTGCATTAGAGGAGCCTCTCTGTGTGCTTACCCGCTTAGCTTAGCTTAGCCTCTCAGGTTTGCACACACATACCAAAGGGTCTGAAAGGAAGGAAAGGGATGAGAGTGTCATGCTCATAATAATGGTCACATTTATTTCCTTCACTCTCCCACCCACCTGTATGAACTAACCTAATCATGAATCACACAGCAACCCCATTAACTCCATCGTCATCTCTCTCTCTCTCTCATCATGCAACCCTCTTTTTCCTTCTTTGATATTCTATATTACCAGTTAGCTTGCATTGATATTTTCAGTTGTTTGTTGTCTGTTATTTAGTGTTTGTTAGCTTCAATCATATTACATGGACATCTCTCCAAATCTTCCTTCTTAATCTTGCCTTCCTCTTTTGCGCTTAAACAAACATCTTTTAGTTATTAGGTGATCATTGATAGGGGAGTGATCTGATAATGGAGATAGAGGCGGCGAGAGGCGGTGGAGGTGGAGGAGGAAGAGGTGCTTACATGGTCTGGGAAGATCTAAGCGTGGTGTTACCAAATTTTGCAAAGAATGTGCCAATAAGGAGGTTACTCAATGGTCTGAGTGGGTTTGTTGAGCCTGGCAGGATCATGGCTATAATGGGTCCTTCTGGCTCTGGAAAATCAACACTGCTTGATACTCTTGCAGGTTCTTCATCTCTCTCCTTCATGAACGCTGCATATTTGTAGTTATATGGATTACTGATTCACTTGTGGAATTTGATTGCTCAGTTTTGTTGCTTTTTATGTGAAAGTTGTGCAACCCAATACTGTTTAATCTAATTCAAAAAGAAACCAGTTTTCACTATAAACTAATTCATGGAGTAATTTTGCTCTTTGTCATCACTTTTGGTGCTACTCTTTGCAAACAAATGCCTTTTAAGTAATCAGAGGAGCGCCCAAATCTCTGGAATTGTTATGGGACAACATGAAAAGTAGTTTGTATCAAAACTGAGCTTTAGTCAAGCCCCTTCAAGTACAATGGAATTGAGAAATGAGATCCAGATATAATTGTCACTCTGGGTGAAATTCCTGCCTCAGTAAAAGAAAAAAAATGATAGAATTTATCAGTCAACAGATTTTTATGAATTTCAAATTTGCTTTTTTTTTTTTTTTTTTTCAGAAATGATGTTGTTAGCGTCTTTTAGATAAATTTTGGATTTGGATGTTGAAAGAACAATTAGAAATCCAACTAACTATACATTCTTGGTTTTGTTCCATGGGGAGTGCTATGTACACTAATTTTGGATTTGGATGTTGAAAGAACAAGTGACAGCCCTCATTGCTTTCATTTATAAACCTAAATAATTAAAATCGAAACTGTTTTTATCTATTTTTTAAAATAATAAAAACCAAAACTGTTTTTAATCTTTTTTTTCATTTCTACCCTTTAGCTATTAAAGAGAGAGTGACTCTTCCTTCTCCTTTCCATACCCGCCATCGGGAACCTCAGTCTCTTTGCTTCTTTAATTTCCTGTTTGCTATCTGTTTGTGTTCTTTCTCTATTCCTTGTAGTCTTTTAAATTAAATCCGACAAAAAAATAGAAGAAGAAACAGGATTTGCTTATATACATTTCCATGAGTAGAATTTGATGATGAAACTGAAGTACGTGCGAGCCTTTATGCATCAACTATTTTGTCTGTGTTTTGTCATTCTTATGAGATTAACAAATTTTCATGCATGTTAGTTGTCCTAATTTCTTTGGTCAGCTTCTTATGCTATGCTTGTTAATTAACCACCTGGAGTTCCAGGCTTCTTAAAACTACCGTCACTCATTTTTAGCAGATCGTGATGAATAAATAGCTTAATTGTAGGAAGTCTTTTGTAGGGAATCAATAGCTTGATTATTTCCTTATTCAGGTGTGAAGCTGTGTTATTTGTTTGCCTTCCCTTAACAATAGCTTTTTTATTTTATTTTTAATCTGTACAACAGCTTAATCGTAGGAAACTTGTTATGTATTTCAACTGTTGTTTAATGAGAGCAATGAGAGATTATCTCTTGATTAAAGCAATGACGCGGGAAATTGATGTATTCAATGGCGGGTATGGAAAGGAGAAGGAAGAGTCACTCTCTCTTTAATAGCTGAAGGGTAGAGATGAAAAAGAGGAGATTAAAAACAGTTCTAGTTTTTATTATTTAAAAAAAATAGATAAAAAATATTTTTGGTTTTAATTATTTAGGTTTATAAAGGAAAACAATGAGGGACTTCCACTTGGCTGAGTGTGGCTAACACAGTGAGTATGTATATAGCATTTCCCCTTGTCCCATTTGAGGGTTGAGGCATGGCATTACTCTTGATCCCCTGCTAGTGCCATCAAGATCCACCTACAAGCAATAAATTAGATGTTACAAGTAGAAGTATTTCTATCCAAATAAGGCAGTTTGACTGAATGGTAAAAAATTCTTTTACCAATTCCACCACCTTATTGGAACAACTCCTTTTCAATTCATTTATGATGGATTGGAAACTGAGAGACAGGAAGACAAAATTGAATGTTATATATAGCTAGAGTAATTAGCAGGGAGTCAGGGACCATACCTAAATGCTAATATGGGCTCTGAGCTGCCCATTTTAATGGTTATTTGAGGTGGCACTTTACCAGCTTCAGATTTTGTTACCGGGATGGAGCCAGGATTCATAAATAGGCTGGGCTAAAATTTCATTTAGTAAAATATTGTATAAATCTTTCCTTTTAGAAAAAATATTTGGCCTATAATAAGAATAAATACCACTAATATAGACAAATATATAGCCTGTTAAGGGAAAATATCCTAATTATGGAATGATTTATCAATAAGTTACATACATATTTTCAAAGAAAAATTCTTGCTGGGCTATTCACTTAGAAAAATGGTAATTTCACATAACTCACACATGTAATATTGTGATTGGCTGTGAAATTTTGTCTGGGATGCAGCCCTCCTAGCCCTCTACAATCATCCGTCCTTAAGCTACTAATTCCAACTATCATGAACTAAATGGTTGTAGTTTTCTTTTTGTGGTACTGAAACAGGTAGACTGTCAAGAAATGTGGTCATGACTGGAAGTATACTTTTCAATGGGAAGAAGAAAAGACTAGCCTATGGTGCTGTTGTAAGTATAATTCTAAATCAAAAGTTATGTTTGGTAAAAAAAACTGAAAAAAATAAATCTGCTCTCTTTGAGAGTCAAACTCAAGACGTCCGGCTTACAAAACAATTGCTCTAACCAACTGAGCTATGAGAGCTAGATGTCAAATTTCTTTCTTGTTCTCATTAATAAACTCATAAACTATTGTGCAATTTCAGGCTTATGTCACGCAAGAGGATGTGTTGTTAGGAACATTGACGGTTAGAGAAACAATTACATACTCAGCATACTTGAGGCTTCCAAGTAGTTATACCAGAGAAGAGGTCAGGAGCATTGTGGATGGAACAATCAATGAGATGGGCCTCCTCGACTGCGCAGATCGCTCTATTGGAAATTGGCACTTAAGAGGCATTAGTGGCGGTGAGAAGAAAAGAGTGAGCATTGCACTTGAAATTTTGACAAGGCCTCGCATATTGTTCCTTGATGAACCTACTAGTGGTCTGGATAGTGCCTCAGCGTTCTTTGTTATTCAAACACTCCGAAGCATTGCTCGTGATGGGAGAACAGTTATTTCATCAGTTCACCAGCCAAGTAGTGAAGTATTTGCACTCTTTGATGACCTCTTCTTACTGTCTGGTGGTGAAACTGTTTATTTTGGAGACGCAAAGACGGCTATAGATGTAAGATGGAAAATCTAGCTCGACTTTCAATACAAATTTTTCATTCTTGGTGATTCTTGTTAATTTCGTTTTCGTTTTGTAGTTCTTTGCTGAAGCGGGTGTCCCATGTCCTAGTAGAAGGAATCCCTCTGATCACTTCCTACGCTGCATAAACTCAGACTTTGACAAAGTTACTGCCACACTGAAAGGATCTCAAAGAATTCGTGTAAGCATTATTTCTAAAGCACCAGTTGTGTATCACCACTAACTGTAACTTTCCACATTTCAACTGAAATAATATGCAGATAATCCTTATGTGATTCTCAGGGCTATCAATTTTGGATTTCAAATAATAACATTACATTTTACAAACAGAGTAGGTAAAATGAGTCACATCCAGAAACACTAACATTGCATTACAAACAAGAATCTCACAATTGGGAAACTTTATCTATTGACCTGATTGTGTTAGAATGAAATCTCTCTTTTCACTTTCAACCCTGGTAGCCACCAATGCAAGCCATTTAGTTTGTGGTTTCCTTTTTTTACCTTGCGTTTGTCTGCACTTTTTCTTTTAAATAGTGTTTAATATTTTTTTTCCGTACATTTACTAAGGTCAATTTGTGATTAACTTGTATTAGGATGTCCCGACATCAGCAGATCCCCTCATGAATTTGGAAACGGCGGAGATCAAAGCTAGGCTTGTTGAGAAATACAAGCGGTCAAAGTACGCACATAGGGCGAAAGCTAGGATGCAGGAAATATCAGCAATTGTAAATCTCTATGCATTTGATGATGTTAGAACTTGGTAGACCTGGTCAAAATGCAAGCGCACTTCTGCTTGTTTTCTGCTATAAAAATCGAAGTTTGATGCTGTGTTTTGAAGATAGAAATTTCTTCATTTTATTTTAAATCTTTCAATTAAAAGTTTTAATCAAAAGTGAAATTTGAAAATTTTAGGTGTAAACAATTCAAACTTCTTTGACCTTGATGTTTTTGTAATAAATGTCTTGGTGAACTTTTTGAACATCCTCAAGAGATACCAATGTAGCAAGTTGTGCAATTAGAAAATTCTAGGTGTAAACAATTTAACTTCTTTCAATGACCTTGAATTTTTCATAATTATGTCTTTATGCGTTTTTAAACATCCTCACAAAATACCAACGTAGCAGGCTGTGCAGTTATGTTCGTTTTGGCTGTAGCAAACTTTTCTTACAATAGAAGGCCAGAAGTTATAGTTTTTGACTCCTAATTGTGATAACATTATCATAAGTGTATATGAACCGGTCCATATGCCGCAGGATGATCATGCCATCGACATGCAAACTGGAAGTCAAGCAAGCTGGTGGAGGCAACTTTCAACCTTGCTCCGAAGATCATCTTTGAACATGTCTAGAGATGTGGGTTATTACTGGTTAAGGATATGCATCTATATATTCGTATCAGTTTGTGTTGGTACAATTTTTTTCCAAGTTGGGACCGGCTATACTGCAATCTTTGCGCGGGCAGCTTGTGGTGCATTCATAACAGGCTTCATGACATTCATGTCTATTGGAGGTTTCCCATCCTTTATAGAAGAAATGAAGGTAGGCTAATATAGATACAGGAATACTTCTGTAGTTACTTGGGCTTTTTCTCATACTTTGTTTTATTCTTGTAACAGGTATTTTATAGAGAAAGGCTCAATGGGTATTATGGAGTTTCGGTGTTCATCATATCCAACTTCCTCTCTTCATTCCCATTCTTGGTTGCAATTACTCTCTCTACTGGGACTATCACCTACTATTTAGTGAAATTTCGGACGGAATTTTCTCATTATGTCTACTTCAGTCTCAATATATTTCTCTGCATTTCTGTGATAGAGAGCCTCATGATGGTAGTTGCTTCTCTAGTTCCCAACTTCCTCATGGGAATCATAACAGGAGCTGGAATCATGGTAAGTACATGTGTCAAATAAAGTTGTGATCATATTTTGCATTTCTGCATCCATCAAGTCAATTCATCTTTTCCAACTGAATGGTTCTGTGTGCAGGGCATCCTGATGATGACTGCTGGTTTCTTCCGCTTACTGCCAGATCTTCCCAAACCATTCTGGCGCTACCCAATTTCCTATCTCAGTTATGGCTCATGGTCAATACAGGTAATTTCTTTGTGAACCATGTAGTTGAAAAAGATTCTTTCACAAGGTACCATACTAGGTCTAATGTGTCATCTGATGTACTAATTGTTAAAATGATTTGACAGGGAGCCTATAAGAACGACTTCCTTGGGCTTGAGTTCGAGCCCATGATAGCTGGTGAACCAAAATTGTCAGGCGAGTATGTGATCACACATACATTTGGTATTCCATTGGACCATTCCAAGTGGTGGGACTTGGTTGCTATTCTTGCTATTCTTGTGTCGTACCGGGTTCTCTTTTTCCTAATTCTGAAGTTCAAGGAGAGTGCATCGCCATTGTTTCAGACACTCTATGCAAAGCGAACACTACACCATCTTGACAAGCGGCCATCCTTCAGAAAGAAACCCTCTTTCCCTTCCAACAGGCACCAACCTCTTCACTCACTATCTTCTCAAGAAGGTCTTAACTCTCCACTCAATTAGAAGCAGCATATATGTAATACTGAGAGGTTTATATGCAACAATATATGCTTGGCCTCTCTATTCACTTATTCAGAGTAATCTCTTCGAACATGCAGTTTATGTAATTAGTCACTTTTGCTTAGGGAAGTTCACTCCAAACGAAATAGGAAGATTCTGTTGGAGTTTTATTTGCAGAAACTGTTTACTTTTGAATTTATTTTGTTATGATTAATATCATACAAGGAATAACACAATGCATGGGACATCCACTGATTTATACAGAAATGATTTTAGAGCTCAAGTGTTGCGGCCTCATCCCATTCACATGTGGACCATGTGGTAATCCATTTAACACCCCATGATTCTTTAACCCCCCCTTTTTTTTCTTTTTTTGTTGGTGCAAATGGGGTCAAAGGCCCGTAACAAAGAAACTACAAACAAAAACTAACAAGTACTACTAGTTTTAACACTTCTACATCTAGCAACACCTATAATATCATCAAAAAGAGCTTCAGTAACAAGAGCAGGGTGATGCCTTGAGCACTAAGAGTATTGTTCTTAGTTAGCAGTTCAACAATCACATCCCTCTCACGATGAATATGCTTAACATGGACTGAAACAAGGTGTTGAAGCATAGCCCTGCAATTTGTCACAATGGTGCCGACAGGATGAACCTCACTATCAGAATTCTATAAAAGATTGATAAGAATAGCAAAGTCTGACTCTACTTCCAAATTGGAAATCTGCATGTTTAGAGCCAACTGAATGCCATAAAAAGACCACATGCATCAGCTTGGAGCACCTCTCCATGGCCACTGTTGATCATAAAACCATTCTTCCAATTACTTTCATCCCTAATAACACCGCTAGCACCAATGACACCATTTATTGATCTCGAACCATCTACATTCAACTTGTAACACCCAGCAGCAGGCTTAATCCAAGGGAGGCTCTGAACATGTTCCAACAGCTGCAGATGAGGCTGATTCATAGCCTTATTCCAATCAGTAGCATAAGCAAGGATGATATCTGCAGGGTTGTAAGGATACTGGAAAATCTGTCATCAAAAATACTCTTGCATCTCCATTTCCAAATAAACCAGCATCATAAAACAAAGAAAACATTTCAGTTCAAGTTGTGAACGTGAAAAGCATTTTGCATAAGATTAGCAAACAACCATCCATCCAAGTCCAACATGCTAGCAGGAATGTTGAAGGACCTCCAAATCAACTTAGCCATAGGGCAATCTCAGAACAAATGAAGCATGGTTTAAGAAACGCCGACACAATTTTTACAAGAATTATTGGGTTAGTCTTCTATGACATCTCTGAACATTAATTTGGTGATATTTGATATTCAACTAATGCGCAATTAATACTAGCACGACCATTAAAGAATAGAAGCATTTTGACCCCAAGTATAGAACTACGGGGATTGAAGGGCTAACCATAATCCTTAGGTAATTGATAACTAAGTCACTAATGAAAACAAAGAGAGAGAGCAAAAAATAAAATCCTAATTTAAGACACCAAACCTTAGCAATGTTCGGTATAGGTTCACCCCAAAGCCTAATCAATAATAATGTCTAGTGATGACTATTTACAATGAGTCGAGATTATCAAAATTGTGGTTTTAATTTTTTTTAGTGAAAATATTAAAAACTAAATTAACAATGACAAACTAAAAACTCATATGGCCTACAACATGCATAATAGGGTCTCTTTTCTAATTCAAGAGATCAATTCCTCACGCACATACGACCCCAATATTATGAACAAAATGCGTGCAGGTTCACGATCCATACCTACGACATTAAGCAGGTAGACCAATTTTCATGTTGACTCATACGATGATTTACTAACTAAATATTCAGGTGTCATTAGCAGACTACCCTGATAGCAAATTTCAAAATTTAGGAAATCATGGACAGTCATACCCTTGTTACATGATTCAATGGGTTTTGCTCTACCACCCTTGCTTCCATCATTTCATTGCGACCGACACGGCGTATACTTATATACCACTAATCTATAACTTGGGAGAACAATCATTTTCCAATATATGTATATTAACTATCAACCTAAAATCTCATTCCTCAAGAGTAGATTTTCCTCTAAGAGATACCTCGATCTCTTTTACCAAAATCAACCTCCACTCATGCAACTAGGCATCAACATGATACATCCAAGGGCTCACTGCATGAAACATATACTTATATTCTCATTGCTCTGTGACCCAAATCTCACTAGTGATCACAAGCAAACCTAACCGCCTCCAAATATACCCCTAGAAACCTGGAGTACCTCACTCCTAAATTTTATATACTATCCATATCCCACGTGGACATGTCAGCCTCCCAGATTAGGGTTGGACTTCTCAGGAGTGGAAAACATTAGAGTGAGTGGACCAAAAATCAATGTCAAAATAATGGTTCAAAACCAAAAATTCAAATTTCATATTCTCTTAAGAATAATGCAGGCCTTACGCCAAATATAAATAAATCTCCAGCCCTCGGCCAAATACATAAACTAATTTCGGCCTGCAGCCAAATATAAATCAAATCGTGGCATGCAGCGAAATATAAATCAATTCGCGGCCTGCAGCCGAATATAAATCAAATCATCGCCTGCAGCCGAATATAAATCAAATCGTGGCCTGCAGCCAAATATAAATCAAATTGTGGCCTACAGCCAAAGAAAAATCAAATCATGGTCTGCAGCTGTATATAAATCAAATCGTGGCCTGCAACCAAATATAAATCAAATCGTGGCCTGCAGCCGAATAAAAATCAAATCGGGAAAAACATTTCACAAATGATTGATTATATATACCAAGGTCAGAGCTAAGAGCTCTAGCGTACCTCTCAGTGAGGATGCAATCCAGCGCTAATACTACCATCCTCCCCATAGAAAGAGGAGCACAACGAGCGGCGCGCTTCCACTCCGACAAACGAGAAGCGCTACCCACTAGCTAGTAACAAACAATACATATGACGACCCTTCATGACAGTGGGCCTTACAGGCTAGGGTCGGAGCTAAGAGCTCTGGCGTCTCACCCACTGTCTAGTGAGAACGCAAATCCCGCATATCATCCACTCTCCGTAAGAACACATATCCCGCGCTTCCACTCCGCCGAACGAGGAGCGCTGGGTGGACGCGCTTCTACTCCACCGAATGAGGAATGCTGCCCGGCGTGCTTCCACTCTACTGATAGGAGCATTTTATGCTACGTTCTTAATATGTTTTTATCCCTATTTATGCTTTGTTTATCCATTATTAGTTTAGTATCTATCGAGAATGGATAAAATGTGTTTAAAGTAGAGAAATTATGTGCAAAAGTGTTAAAAACTGATTTGTAAAGTGTTTGTGATATTTCTTATGATTCTGTAAATTTTTACATTGTCATTACTTAATTAATTTTCTCTAATGTTTAGATGACATGTATATGGACTTAACAGAACAAGAATCATGCGAATCGGACTCAGGAAAGGTAGCAAAAGAAGCAGGAGGCCGAGAGCATGTTTAGAGCTGAAACAGAGGATTTCCAGAAACCAAACCTCAACTTCAAAAACTTGCCCAGGATGATCTAGGAGGAACCAGGAGATGCGATTTATATGGATGGAAAGCTGTGGATGTCTAGTTTCTGAATCCTTAGAAATCGCACTAATCCAAGTTCTGAGGAAGGAGTTATGACAAAAACAATGGCCGGAGGCTAGTCTGCTGGAAACATAACAAATTCTGCTAAAGTTGTCTACCAAGTTTGTGAGTATGTTTCTTCACCAAAATCATTCTCAAGCATGCCAAATGATGGATGAGGAGCTTAATGAAGATATGGGAAGCGGTTTAGAAGAAGAAGAATCCAAGAAACCATCAAGGAGAAGCCAAAACAGTAGCTAGGAAAGTCATCCCGGTCAAATCAGGATAACTTGTTCTACCGAGCTTATGGATGACATTCGACTGTCCTAGGGTACCAAAACGTGTAAGGGAGTCCTATATTGATCCGTTAACATATACGGGAGTCCATGATTCAGAAAAGAAGTCCATGAATCATTATCCAAGTCAGCAAATTGAAGAGTCAAAGTTGCGTGCAACAAGGAGCAGCAAGAAGCCCAATCCGTTATGGATAAGGAGTGCTGCCGACTTTGCCCTAGTTTCTCTCTATAAATAGATATGTAATAGTTCAGTTTTAGAGTCGTCAAACAATTTACTTTTGCTTAGAATAGCCAAGCTCTACCCAAAAACCCGTTTACACAGAAAATTCCCAAACCTGCCGCCACCACTTCACCGCCACCGATCACAGCCGATCGTCGCCAATCCTCCACCGATTCTCAACCATTCCTTAGCCGATCTAATATAGGTAGGTTAAGTATGGATCTTCATAAGGTTTATGTACTTTTACTGTGTAATTGTGTTTTATTTATATTATTCATCTTTTGGTTTTATCGGTTTTACATTTTATGTTCAATTGCATGTGAATGTGTGTAGTATGTAACGTTATGTTGTGTTTGTTGGTTTTGTGATTTAGGGCAGTAGTTTATGTTTTTTATGCATGTTAAACTTTAATTGATTAATCACCACCTGATCATGTAATCGAACCCTAGGATAGTCTAGTGCATGGATGTTTCCAAAGGGGGAGTTTAATTAGCCGTAGTAACCTAGGATTAAGTTCAGGCCGGAAGGAAGTTCTTGGTTTTAGTTACTGCAAAGGGTTGTTAGGGTAAGTGATTTTCATGCTAATAGGATGAGTGACGTCATACCTAGGATCATGTCTCTAATCGACTCTAGAACATAAATGTATTTTTGTTTAATTTAGGCCGAAAGGAAATCTTAAACAAATGTGACACATATATTTCTTAGAATCAGGCCGGAATGAAGTTTCTAAGTACACATGAGAAGTCTAATAGATTGAAATTAATTAAAGTATAGGATCGTCTAAACGTTGCTATTGTTCTTTGCATGAAATTGATTTGCATTCTTAACGGTGTTTGTGATATTTGATGCTTAAGTGATGTTTGACCACCATATATGTAATTATTAGATTTAGGACCCTAGAAATCACTATAAAAACCCCCATCATAATTCGGTAAATATGTGAATAGCTTATAAATAAATTAATTCTTTATATATATATATATATATATATATATATATATATATATATATATATATATATATATATATATCGGTGCCATGTCTATATCTTGCCGATTGCATATGATTATGTGTTTATGTGTTGTATACTTGTATAGTTGTGACAGAATTGTACTTGTATGTTTATTTTATATTTGTGAATATTACTAACTTATTTTAATGTAGCAATTAATCCTTCCCTAGTGTCCCTAGCCAGAACGATCCCTACTTACAGTTGCTACAATGATAAGGTTTTAAATTGCAATATCAAAACAATATCGTCAATTTTTGGTGCCGTTGCCGGGGACGCTAAAAAGAATTATAAACCTGAGAAATCATCCTTGCTTGGAAAATTTTAAAACCACTTAAGTAATAAACCATGGCACACATTTCTTTAAAACACTTCAAAGGTCTACTCACCATACTGATAACACGTCTCCTACTCCAGGTACAGTACTCTAACCATCCTCGATTGATTACCTCATAATCAGCAATGTTTCTCATGCCTGTATACGGTTCCCTGACCGTAATCACCTATTACTATACGGTTTCTCGACTGTAATAACATATTCCTCCTTGAGCTTACTCTTGGGCTCTGAAACATTACGTAATCCCTTTCTCTTAATTTTGACTAGTATCTCAATCATCTGATCACCCATGATTCTCCTCGAATATAATTACGCAACACTAATGTGTTGACAAAAATGGTCCTACATACTCCCTTAACCCATCGATCAAAATGTAGGACGCGAAACGATTATCGAATAGTCTAACACCCCAATTTCTAGGTTTGACCAGAAAAGTCAATGATTGACTTTAGGGTTGACCAAGTCTTTCCTTGGTTGACTAGGAACTCAACCAAGAATTTTCATCTAATCGACAAGGATCAAATCCTAATAAGCTCGATAATCGTCGATTTATAAATTTGAATACTATTAGGCGCACTTTTAAGTCTATTTGTGCCTAATACTGAAATTCGAATTTATTTTTCTAAATCTAGCTCGTTACTAAACTTACGAACCTCTCGACTTTTCGATCCAACGAAAAGTCTATATCGACAACTAAACACAATTGATGTCGCAAACTTTATAATTACATTTAAAATTACTAATTTCGATCCCAGGTGGCAACCCTTGCCACAACACATACTAATAAGTATAAACGACTAATCCCACTTGAAAAATCAATAACACATTTAAACATTTCCAAGGACTTTAATTACCTAAACCTTTGGTCCGAGATTTGAACCAGGCTCTTATACCATTTGTCATGCTCCGACCCAAGTTTACCTCTCTAAACCCGACATAGAACGTGCGGGACGCGGTCTGAGATTTGAACCAGGCTCTTATACCATTTGTCATGCTCCGACCCAAGTTTACCTCTAAACCCGACATAGAACGTGCGGGACCCATCCCAAGATAGATTACCCTTGTAATCCCCTCTTGAGAAGGGATAACCCTTACTCAAACCTTTTTCAACAGTCCAAATGACACCGAAATAGACCTCACAAAACCTGAGGTTATCCCAATTACCAAATTGGATTTCATACTTATTACTTTAAAGGACGTAGGGTCTAAATATTATTTGTGACTGCACCCGAATCTCGGTCAGGTTGCCTATGTACTATGTACTCAGGGATCAAGCCACACGTAGCTCTTATTTTAATTAACGTTTTAACCGTGCGAAACCCATTTTTCTATTTATCCTTCGATAAACCATTATGGATAGATATGCTTAATGCAAATTCAGAATTTAATCTCTCCGCCGAGGTATCCATAACCCAGCTAACTATCGAGATTATCCCTAACATTCGATCATACTTATATACAACATTCACACATAAATATAATATGATGACATTCACGTAAATAATAAATCCACCAAGGCAGCATGGTCATTCTAGCCTTAATGGCAGCTTGTAATTTAGCAAAACTGCCAAGGGCAGTATTGTCTTTCTGGACTCAGTGGTAGCCTTGTAATATGCAAAGCTACCGAGGGCATTTATGAGATTTCAGCCTCAATGGTAGTCTTGTAATTATACAAACAGCCAGGGGCATTTATAGGATTTCAGTTGATAGGAGCATTTTACGCTACGTTCTTAACATGTTTTTACCCTCATTTATGCTTTGTTTATCCATTATTTGATTAGTATTAGTAGTTATTTAGCATAAGGGGTTATTTGTAGAACATTGGCTAAAACATGTGTAAAATAGATAAAGTATGTGCAATATCGTTAAAAGCTGAAATTGGAAGTGTTCGTGATTTTCTTAAGTTTCTGTAAACCAATACATTGTCACTACTTGATTATATCTTTTGAATGTTTAGGTGACATGTATATGGACATAACAAAACAAGAATCGTGAGGATCGGACTTATGGAAGGTCACAAAAGAAGCATGGAAAGACAAGAGGCCACAAGCATGAATTCGGAACAAAAACAGAGGATTTCCAGAAACCATAACTCAACTTCAAAGATTTCCCTAGGACGATCCAGGAGGAACCAAGGAACGAGCCATATATGGATGGAAAGCTGTGGATGTCTAGTTTTAAATCTTTTGGAATCGCAGCAATCCAAGTTCTGAGAAAGGAGTTATGCTGGAAACAATGGCCGGAGGTCAGTCTGCTGGAAACAGGACAGAATTTGCTGAAGTTGTCTACCGAGTTCGCGAGTGTGTTTCTTCACCAAAATCCTTCCCAAGCATGCCAAATGATTGATGAAGAGCTTAATGATGATATGGGAAGTTGTTTAGAAGAAGAAGAATCGAAGAAATCACCAAGGAGAAGCCGAAAATAACAACTACGAAAGTTATCCCGGTCAAAACAGGATAACTTGTTCAACCGAGATTATGGAAGCCTTTCGGCTGTCCTAGGAGTCCATGAGCATGAAAGAGAGCCCAATGCCGATCCACACACATGAGGAAGAGTCCATGAATTCAGAAAAAGAAGTTTTTAAACTAATTTCCAAGTCAGCAAATTAAAGAGATGGAAGACAAATCCAACAAGGAAAGAAGAGAAACCTACCCGGTTTGGAACACAAGGGGCTGCCGATTTTCATTAGGTTTCTTTAGGGTTTTGTCTCTATAAATACACATGTAACACAGTAGAAAAAGTGTCTTTCAATTGCTCTAAGCCTTAGTATAGCCAAGCTCTACCAAAAACCCTAAAGCACACAAGCTGCCGCCGCCGCCAATCCTTGCTGCCAACTGCCATCTTCCGCCGATCATCCTTTCATCCTTTGCCGATCTATATAGGTAGGTTAAGGATGAATAATTCCATGGTTTGTGTATGTATTTTCTGTGTAAAAACAGTTTGTTATCATATATATGCGATTTGGTTTTCGGTTTTACATAATAAGCATGTTTATGAACTCTTCTTTGTGATTTGCATATGAATATGTTTGTTGTGTAACGATTTAGATTGCATGTTAGGATTATGATTTAGTTTAAGTTGTGTATGTTTGTGTTTAGTAGATGTTGAATTAATTTATTGCTTACCTGATCACGTAATCGAACCTGAAGATAGTCTAGGCCTGGATGTTTCTAAGGGGGGAGTTTAATCTGCCGTAGTATTCTAGGGTTGAGTTCACCGCGTCGGGTTCTCAATTTTAGTTGCTGCATAGGGTTGCTAGGGTAAGTGATTTACATGCTAATAGGATGAGTGACGACATACCTAGGATCATGTCTCCAACGACTCATGAACGGTAAGTGTATTTTGTGTTAATGTGATGCGCGTCGTAAGCATTAAACAAGATGACACATAAACTTAGGATGATGCGCGTCGTAAGTTCTAAGTTACATGAGAAGTCATAAAAGTTGGAATTAATTTGCATCTATGATAACATAAACGTAGTAACCTAATCTGTCATAAAACTCATGTGTTTTCTAATTGGTGTTTGCCATATTTTATGCTTGGGTATTGATTGACCGATGTATGTAAATATTTTACTTCTTTTCTTTATGTTTCGAACCACCTTATAAATCCCCCATTTAAAATTGTAAATATGTTTATACCTTTGCATTTGTATACTTGTATATTATGTGACAGATAATTGTATACGCTATGTAAATGTGTATTTTGTATAAAATGTGTGAATATTACTAACGTTTTCGTTTTGCAGAATATAAGTCCTTCCCTAGTGTCCCCGGCTAGAACGATCCCTACTTACTAATACTACACGATAGGGTTTTAAATTGCAGGTTGTTGAAAAACGGCCTCGTCAGTTTTTGGCCCCGTTGCCGGGGATGCTAAAAAGGATTTTTGTGTTGCATATGTATATGTTTGTGAATTAACCTTGTTTTTCTTTTGTAGGTGCCGAATTCTTTTGTGTAAAAGTTGTATATTTTGTGCCATAATTTTTGACTAACAATTTCTTTCTTATATTTTTGTGTAGGTGCCGAATTTATATGTGTATATTTTCGTGTCATATGTGTTGTAACTTAGTAAATATTTAGGAGGTTGATTGTTTCATGTGTTGGAGTTTATTGTGGTTTTTAAAGTGTAACATGTAGGGAGAAGCCGCATTTGTTAATCTTAGCCTAAACCCTTCATGTTATTTGCGGATTTCATGAGGTTGAGGGCGGCTTTGATTAACACTTGTCGAGTGGTCTAGTGACCCGAGTTTGTTCCTAGCTGAGTAAGGGGCCGTTCTGTCATAGATATGGAATTCAGGTTTGTCCAATTGGATCTCAAGATCATGACTGACCACTCTTCTCGGTGAAGGGGTCGATAGGGGTCCGCCTCCTTGATCACAAACGAGTCCTGCCTGGTTCTTGTAGGGGGTTCGCCCCCCGTGACATTGACACTTGCCTTCTGAAACCACGGAATCCGCTCGAACTAGCCAAATGCTTGGGCCGAAGCATCACCACACTTTAAACGCTAGAATTTACTTAGACATGTATGACGCCATGAACTTCAAATTAATTTGGCTCTAATTTTCATGGTATATCGGACAAAGCAAAACACTACCTTGAGCTGAACAAGCTCATTGCACAGTGGTCTTCACTGCTCCACGTACCGTGAAAGTAAGAGTTAATAAAATCAGCTAGCAACTTTATTAGGTTGCCGACACTTTTGTGCTTACATGTCATTGAATTCGAAACTTATGCCATGCCATGATGTTGCCGAAATTTTTATGTAAGCTAAGTTTCGAATTCTATCTAAGTTTTTGTCAATGCTCACTTGATCTTTGTTCAATTGTGCCAGATTGGTTTTGCAGGTTCCCATAAATGACCAGTTCTGACGAGAAATTGTTTGGTGACGTTGGACGCAAGGAAGCCAAACCTGGTCATGATATCGTGCACAATGCTAAACAAAGTGAAGTAGAGCACGTTTTAAAAAAAAAAATGAGCTCAGCCAAGCAAGGAAGACTTGGAAGCACTGAGAAAGATTGAGCAAGGGCCGGATTTGACAAGAATGGAGATGGGATGAGGAGGCGCAGCAGAGTCTGGAGCTGTCCATACTAGCAGTGGTTGATAAGCTTGAAGCACGATCCTACACTCAGAGGTATGATTCTCCTTTGTCAATTCCAATTATTACTAACAAAATGTTATCATCTTTGGAACAGGGTCCTAAGTTAGAATTTAAAGATCTCCCCAAGCACTTGAAGGATGCATATCTAGGAGAAGAGGACACTTTACCAGATATTGTGTCTTCATCGTTGAATGAGCAACAAGAGCACAAATGTTGAAAAACACAATGTGGGAGAGCCATGGCAACAAAGGATGGCGCCATCAGACAAGAAGAGAAGAAGTCTAGGCTGATAGACTATAAACATTAAGCGCTGCATGAGAGGCAACTCATTTCAACCGTAGCAGTGGAGGAGCCGTCTACGAGAGTTTGCATTTTCTTAACCCTTCACTTTTATGGTTGAATTATTTTGATTATACGTTTATTATGTGACTTAGACACATGTTTAGGAAATTATGACATTATTTTGGTTTTACATTGAGGACAATGTAATTTTCTAAGTGTGGGGTAGAGGTTACATAGTAACATATTGTTATTTTTATGTTTTTCAATTTATGTCAAAATTTTCTTCCAATTTTTAATATTTTCCGTAATTTTTATAAAAAAAATATTCGAAATTTAATTTTTGTTTTTAAAAAAATGTTTTATTTGTTTTCGAGTCTTAGGATATACCCTTAAAAGTCTATGATGAACTATATCTTTGAATGCATGATTGACGGTTTAACATTTATCTTAAGAAATTGCAAGTTTCATGGATATTGTGAATTAGTATGAATAATTGAGACTTGATTGATAATGAAGTATGCATGTTTGATCAGATTGTTCCAACATAACCTATGTGAGCTTTTGAGCCTAAAAACTTTCTTTCATAAGTGATGTGCCGATTTTGCTTAAATTTTTCGAAAATTTCACTACTTTTTCACTATCTTTCGGAACCTCATTATTCTTTGCATATTCAATAACTATGTGCTATAGTTTTTTAATGGACTCTAGAATTTACTAGAACTTGCTTATGTGATTTTCGAAGCTTTATAATCATAACATGTCTTGATTTTGAATATGATTGAATTAAATCTCATTAGGATCACCACTATTGCCAAATAAAACTTATGCCTATTTTGTGCCCGTCGTGGGACTCCTTAGTCTTAACCCCTTTGAGCTTACATTAAGCCTTTTCTTTCATCACCCTTAAACAGAATTCCTCAGCTTAGAATAGTTAATCCTTGACCTTGTTATCAAGACTTGGCCAAACATTTTTGATGGAGCTGTGATGTGATGCCAAAGAACAAGTGTGGGGTGGACAAGGTAATAAAGAGCAAGTGTGGGGTTAAACACCAATGTTTTGTATTGTATATGTGCCGAAATGTGTATATCCGAAAAAAAAAATTATTATGAAAAAAATTCCGAAAAAAAAAGAAAAAAAGAAGAAGAAGAAATCGGAAAATGAAAGAATTTCGGATCAAAAGTTCAAGGCACAAAGTTTTGGTGTTTTTTGTAATGTTTTGTGAATTTGGAGTTAGTAATTATTTGAAGGTCTAAAAGTGTTTATATGACCTTTGTCCTGTTCACAATATGGGGAGAAGTCAAGAATGACGTATGGGTCCAACATGAAGAAACTCGACCCTTGAAGTGAAGACATGAGGAGGAGCGAAATTTGCTAAGTCTTGGTGACGTCTCAAAATCACCATTTATCCCAAAAATTCCTACCTTGTGAAACTTAGCCCCATTATAACCATATTATTAAGATTAATTCATGATTCTTAAAAGAGCTAACTTTGATTTGTGGAGATGTTCTCATAAGTTAAGCATATGGTTTTGGTCCATTATTGCACATAGTTGTTATATGAGGTTTTTCCATGAATTTTATTCACAAAGAGCTTTTATTTGTTGAAATATGCAAGTTATTTGTTATCTTATCATCTTTTCTCTTGCATATACTATTGAGTGAGTACCATGGATGAGTAAAAAGAAGAAAGTATGTCATTGTGAGGTGGAACGGTTATCATACATGTTTGTGCTATATGATCTCATATCTTACTTGTTCATGCTATGATACATACTTATGAAGCTTTGCAATTACGCTTTTCATTCAAATGTTCAAACTTGAAAGTTATGCATGCTAAAGAATCTGAGACAAATTATTTAAGGGTATTAGTTGTTTAAGTGTTGATTGTTTGCGTCGTTAGTGTTAGTAGAGTCTTATATTTAGTTTGCTAGGGACTAGCAAAGGGTAAGTGTGGGGTAGTTGATAGGAGCATTTTACGCTACGTTCTTAACATGTTTTTACCCTCATTTATGCTTTGTTTATCCATTATTTGATTAGTATTAGTAGTTATTTAGCATAAGGGGTTATTTGTAGAACATTGGCTAAAACATGTGTAAAATAGATAAAGTATGTGCAATATCGTTAAAAGCTGAAATTGGAAGTGTTCGTGATTTTCTTAAGTTTCTGTAAACCAATACATTGTCACTACTTGATTATATCTTTTGAATGTTTAGGTGACATGTATATGGACATAACAAAACAAGAATCGTGAGGATCGGACTTATGGAAGGTCACAAAAGAAGCATGGAAAGACAAGAGGCCACAAGCATGAATTCGGAACAAAAACAGAGGATTTCCAGAAACCATAACTCAACTTCAAAGATTTCCCTAGGACGATCCAGGAGGAACCAAGGAACGAGCCATATATGGATGGAAAGCTGTGGATGTCTAGTTTTAAATCTTTTGGAATCGCAGCAATCCAAGTTCTGAGAAAGGAGTTATGCTGGAAACAATGGCCGGAGGTCAGTCTGCTGGAAACATGACAGAATTTGCTGAAGTTGTCTACCGAGTTCGCGAGTGTGTTTCTTCACCAAAATCCTTCCCAAGCATGCCAAATGATTGATGAAGAGCTTAATGATGATATGGGAAGTTGTTTAGAAGAAGAATCGAAGAAATCACCAAGGAGAAGCCGAAAATAACAACTACGAAAGTTATCCCGGTCAAAACAGGATAACTTGTTCAACCGAGATTATGGAAGCCTTTCGGCTGTCCTAGGAGTTCATGAGCATGAAAGAGAGCCCAATGCCGATCCACACACATGAGGAAGAGTCCATGAATTCAGAAAAAGAAGTTTTTAAACTAATTTCCAAGTCAGCAAATTAAAGAGAAGGAAGACAAATCCAACAAGGAAAGAAGAGAAACCTACCCGGTTTGGAACACAAGGGGCTGCCGATTTTCATTAGGTTTCTTTAGGGTTTTGTCTCTATAAATACACATGTAACACAGTAGAAAAAGTGTCTTTCAATTGCTCTAAGCCTTAGTATAGCCAAGCTCTACCAAAAACCCTAAAGCACACAAGCTGCCGCCGCCGCCAATCCTTGCTGCCAACTGCCATCTTCCGCCGATCATCCTTTCATCCTTTGCTGATTTATATAGGTAGGTTAAGGATGAATAATTCCATGGTTTGTGTATGTATTTTCTGTGTAAAAACAGTTTGTTATCATATATATGCGATTTGGTTTTCGGTTTTACATAATAAGCATGTTTATGAACTCTTCTTTGTGATTTGCATATGAATATGTTTGTTGTGTAACGATTTAGATTGCATGTTAGGATTATGATTTAGTTTAAGTTGTGTATGTTTGTGTTTAGTAGATGTTGAATTGATTTATGGCTTACCTGATCACGTAATCGAACCTGAAGATAGTCTAGGCATGGATGTTTCTAAGGGGGGAGTTTAATCTGCCGTAGTATTCTAGGGTTGAGTTCACCGCGTCGGGTTCTCAATTTTAGTTGCTGCATAGGGTTGCTAGGGTAAGTGATTTACATGCTAATAGGATGAGTGACGACATACCTAGGATCATGTCTCCAACGACTCATGAACGGTAAGTGTATTTTGTGTTAATGTGATGCGCGTCGTAAGCATTAAACAAGATGACACATAAACTTAGGATGATGCGCGTCGTAAGTTCTAAGTTACATGAGAAGTCATAAAAGTTGGAATTAATTTGCATCTATGATAACATAAACGTAGTAACCTAATCTGTCATAAAACTCATGTGTTTTCTAATTGGTGTTTGCCATATTTTATGCTTGGGTATTGATTGACCGATGTATGTAAATATTTTACTTCTTTTCTTTATGTTTCGAACCACCTTATAAATCCCCCATTTAAAATTGTAAATATGTTTATACCTTTGCATTTGTATACTTGTATATTATGTGACAGATAATTGTATACGCTATGTAAATGTGTATTTTGTATAAAATGTGTGAATATTACTAACGTTTTCGTTTTGCAGAATATAAGTCCTTCCCTAGTGTCCCCGGCTAGAACGATCCCTTCTTACTAATACTACACGATAGGATTTTAAATTGCAGGTTGTTGAAAAACGGCCTCGTCAGTTTTTAGCCTCAATGGCATCCCTGTAATTATACAAAACAGCTAGGGGCATTTATGGGATTTCAGTCTCAATGGCATCCCTATGATTATACAAAACAGCCAAGGGCATTTATGGGATTTCTGCCTCAATGACATCCCTGTAATTATACAAAACAGCCAAGGGTAATTTTGTCTTTTCATGCCTGTGATAAATGGTAAAAATATCAGATCTATCGCGGAAAACCTAGGATTTACCCTTTTAACCCTAACCTATCACCGGTCGGCATAACGACCGGTTTTTTACCCTAATCCGGTAAAAAAACGTCCAACAACAACAACAAAGCACAATGATATAGAGAAGAGAGGGAGACGTTACCTCTCGAGTTCCACTCGAAAATCTCCCACCGCGCACCAAAGAAGTTTTCCCCCAGCACTGATCAACGGTCCCGAACTCGCTAAGGAGCCGAGTGGTCGCTAAACGCTACCCTCCTGCACCATCCACAACCTCGCGCCACCGAGGACCCGATCTGGCTTCGATCTCACCTCATCCTCTACGTCCAAACCTCTGCCGTGGCGTCTCTGGGCTCTGAGCTTGATGGCGGAGGCAAGATGAGACAGTGGCGAATGCAGTGAGGTGGGACGCGTGGCGTTCTAGCTCGACGGTGACAGTCTCCGAGCGACTAGGCTCACAGTCGAGCTCAAGGAGAATAAAGAGGAAGAGAAGGAGTCCTCCCGGAAAAGAAGAGGGGAGAAGGATCCCTCGATCGGGTCTCTCTCCTCTTGATATATAAAAAAACCAACGGCTTAGATTTGATCTATTTAGATCAATGGCCCAGATTAGAGGTGGCTAACTGGCTGTAAAGCACGAGCACGACACGTTTAATAGTGGCCTGGCACGAGCACGCTACCGGCCCGGCACAGCCCAAGCATGTTATCTTAATGGGTCAGGCCTAGATAAATGAGCCCATGAGGCTGGCTCGGCCCGAGTCTGTTATAGGCCTGGCCTGGCCAAAATCCGATAAGTTAAGGCCCACGACCCGACCCGCTTTATAATATATATTTTTTCTTTATAATATAAAGATTATATATTTATAAATAATATACAATTTGTTTTAAGTGTGAACAATAACTTATAAATACTAATATTTATTCATTTTGATTCTCTTAGACCCATAAAAAGTTTTTCTAAAACATTACCAAGTATAAATAATGATCATATGATTCATATATTATATATTTCTTTAGTTTGTTGCAAAGAAAACAAATGATCAATAGAAAATGTGAGTTATTTTTCATTTGTTTTTGTTTTGGTATACTATGATATCAATTTTAGACTAATTTCTATTTTTAACTACAAACAGGCCCGTTAATGGGCCTGGTCTGAGCACGGCCCAATATGTTATGGGCTTGGGCCGTGGGCCGGGCTGGGCCTTAGATTTGAGTAAAAGAGTCTGTCCAAGCCTGAGCCTGTTAAGACATGGGCCGTCATGGGCTGGCATAAGTACGGCCTGAAGCCCGATTAAACTGGCCGGGCTAGGCCGGCCCGTTTGCCACCTCTAGCCCAGATCAAATATTCAAAAGTTACCGTGAACAATAAATAAATATTTTGTTGTTTATCATTTACCGTACAGTAACAACACATTATCCTTAATAACTTCCGCATACGAACTCTGATTAAAGCGTAGGATATACCCACTAGTTCGTATTAACGTGCTCTATAACTTCTCCGAAGGAAGTTTTCTTAAATTCTTAACTTATCGCAAAGTCACATTTTTACGGTAAATTAAATAACATTTATTATTCCCGTAAGCTGAATAAATCCATATTAATCTGCCCGTAGCTCCGGAAAATATTCCGGACATACCAGAGGACTCGTATTAACATATTCTACACCCTCGGGATATATAATCTATTTTCTCCCAAAACCGAGAATATCTCGATTTTAACCTCGAATATTAATTCGGAGAAAACTAATAGCGCGGTTACAACCCTCTGTAACCCGCCTGATCCCGATAAAATGAGAAATTTTAGGGCGAGGTGTTACAAACCATACACACATTCTTATGAAAGACTCCACAGAGTCATAAGCTGTCATCTCAAGGATCGAGAAAAAAACTTATTAAGGTTGCAATAGGGCTAGGCTAGGGGTATGAATTTAAGGTTAAGTGAGTTGCAAGACTCCGTAAGACCTAGCAGAACATTCGTCAATCACCTTGTGTCGCCAAAAACGAGGACTAGTTTTCATCTTATTACCCTTCGTCATTTTAACCATCTTACAACGTCATGAAACAAAACAAAGGCCAAATAGTTTTGTGTTTGGGCCTTGCATCATACACCAAAACTCCTATTTCATAACACAATGACAATGTCCAATTTTTCCTTTTGTATCTTATGCCAAAATTTCTTTTGAATTTTTCTTTACTTTTCATTTTTCCCCACACTTGTTTCTTATCATCACCTTTTATGAAAATTTTACAAATATGCTCTACTAGACCCAAAGAAACAGGTAGAGATATGCTACACTAAGCTCGGTAAAAATTATATGGGTGATGAAAGAAAATGCTTAACGTAGGCTCAAGGGGGTTCAAGTAAGGGGTGTGCCGCAGACACAAATAAGGACACAAGTTTGTTTGGCAATGGTGTTCATCCTATTAAGTTCCTCATTTTCATTTCGAAGATCAAGACATATAATGACTAAAAGTTTTGAAATTCATAAGAAATGAGTTTTAGCTTCTGTAGTCATTTAAAAGTTATTATATGCATCAATCAACAAGAAAAAATAATGAGGTTTTCAAAAATTTGATAGCCAAGAAAATGAAGTAGAATATTTCAAAATTCACTCAGAAAGAATAACACATATATAGACTCAAAAAGTTCACATTTAGGGTTCATGTGAATGAATAATCATCTTAGCATGCTCAATTCTGTATCAATGTTTCAAAGCCACATCTACTACATTTCATATGATTTTCATTCATTTCAATTAACAATCAAACATTAGTTAGAAATCATCTCAATTTTGTGATCTTTTCTTATCCATAATTTCAAAGAATATTAATCATCATAGACAGTTAAGGGCTCCTATGACTCAAAAACAAAACACTAAAAAACAAATGAATTTTTTTAAATTTTTGACATTTTTTGATTTTCAAAATATATGACTCAATAAACATGTAAATCCCTCCCCCACACTTAAACTTAACATTGCCCTCAATGTAGAACAAGATATAGCATGTGACAAATAGTCTAAGTATGAAAACATGGATTCACGACAAAAAGAAACAAACAAAAGTAAAATAAAAGAGAAATTCAAAAGAGAAGAAAGAAAGGGAATGACAAATCTGCATTGATGGCTCATTCATTTCATCAGTTGAGTTGGGTTGCCTCCCAATTAGCGCCTCGTTTAACGTCCATGAGCCAGACGTGTGTACCTCTATTTTAGTCCTATGTGGATGGCGTAACTTGGATGGGTACTTCCTTCACATTGTGTACCTCAAAGGCCTCATAGTAAGGCTTCAATCTGTGGCCATTCACCTTAAACTCGTTCTCAGACGTGAGATTCTTTATATGTATAGCACCATCGGGAAAAACATTAGTAACAATAAAAGGTCCAACCCAACGAGAACGTAACTTACCTGGGTAGAGTTTAAGTCACAAATGAAATAGTAGAACTTTTTGGCCCATTTCAAAACTTTTTCCCCTGATCATTTTATCATGAAATGCCTTTGTTTTCTCTTTGTAGATCCACACGTTATCATAGGCATCATTTCTAATTTCTTCAAGTTCATTCAATTGGACCTTTCTATGTAAACCGGCGACATCTAAGTTCATGTTGAATTTCTTTACTTCCCACCATGCTCTATGTTCTAGCACCACTAGAAGGTGACATGTCTTCCTATAGACCAGCCTAAATGGGGATGTCCCAATAGAGGTCTCATAGGCTATACGGTAAGCCCATAAAGCATCATTCAACTTTTAGCTCTAAACCTTCCGTGTCCGGCCCACTATCTTCTCCAAAATTCTTCTTATTTTCCGGTTAGAGATCTATGCTTGTCCACTCGTTTGAGGATGGTAATGTGTAGATACCTTGTGCGTCACATTGTACTTCTTCAACAAAGCATCAATTGACTTATTGAAAAAGTGAGATCCTCCATCACCTATGATAACTCATGGCATTCCAAATCTGGAAAAGATGTGAGAGCGGAGGAAATCTGCAACCATTTTGGAATCATTTGTTTTGGTGGCTATTCCTTCCACCCATTTTGATAGATAATCAACCGCCACAAGTATATATAGATAACCATTGGATATGGGAAAGGGTCTCAAGAAATCAATACCCCACACATCAAATATTTCAACAACAGTAAAGTTGGTTAAAGGCATTTGATCTCAAGAACCTAGGTTACCGAGTCGTTGACATCTATCACAAGTCACACAAAACAAATAAGCATCCTTAAATATCTTAGGCCAATAGAAGCCACAATCCAAAACTTTAAGGGTAGTTCTTCGAGATCCCAAATGACATCCAAAAACTTTAGAATGACAAAAAGTAAGTATAGATTTGTGCTAAGATTCTGGGACACATCTCCTGATGATTTGATCACTACAATGTTTCCACAAGTATGGTTCATCCCAAATATAGTACCTAGCATGCTTCTTGTGTCTATCTTTATTAGCACGAGTCAAAGTGTCTGGAAATTGTCTAATCACTAAATAATTCACAATGTCTACATACTAAGGCACACTTATCTCAATTCTGAAGAGTCGTTCATCTGGAAAGTTCTCTTTTATAGCAATGACATCTTCTTCATGGACCAATCTGCTTAAGTGGTCTGCTACAACAATTTCACTTCCTTTCTTGTCTCTGATCTCGATATCGACTCTTGGAGTAGGAGAATCCATCAAATGAGCCTTGGTTTGGCTTCCTTCTTTGTAAGCAAGTACTTCAGAGCTGCATGATCAGTGTAAACATAACTTTAGTCTGAAGCAAATAGGAGCGAAATTTATCTAAAGCAAAAACAACTACAAGGAGCTCTTTTTCTGTAGTTGAGTAATTCAATTGAGCATCATTAAGAGTCCTAAAGGCTTATTGGATGGTGTAGGGCTGCTTGTCCTTCTGTTGTCCTAACACAGCTCCAACTGCATAGTCTGAGGCGTCACACATCAACTTAAATGATACAGACCAATCTGGAGGGAGCATAATAGGGGCTCACGTTAAAAGTTCCTTCAACTTCTCAAATGCCTTCTTGCAATCGTCGTCAAAGTCAAAGGGTACATCCTTTTGAAGCAAACATCATAGAGGTCTGGCTATCTTGGAAAAGTCCTTGATAAACCTACGATAAAATCCTGCATGGCCAAGAAACGAACGAATCTCCATCATAGAAGTGAGGTATGGTAAGTAACGAACAAGATCAACTTTGGCCTTATCGACCTCAATTCCCCTAGCAGAAATAACATGTCACAACACAATACCTTGTCTAACCATAAAGTGACATTTTTCCCAATTTAACACCAAGTTAGTTTCAACACAATGTTTTAAGATTAATTCTAAATTCTTTAAGCATGCATCAAAACTTTTACCAACGACACTAAAGTTATCCATGAAAACTTCAATGATCTTTTCAATGTACTCAAAGAAAATAGACATCACACAACGTTGTAACGTAGCTAGAGCATTAATAAACCAAAACCCATGTGTTTAAAAGCAAACGTACCAAATGGGCATGTGGAGGTGGTCTTCTCTTAGTCCTCCTGAGCTATGTAAATCTGATTGTAACCACTGTAACCATTTAAAAACTAATAGTACTCATTACCAGTTAGCCTCTCAAACATTTGATCAATGAATGACAAAGGGAAGTGGTCCTTCCTGGTGGTGGCGTTGAGCTTTCTGTAGTCAATGCAGACTCTATGTCTAGTCATAACTTGTTAGGGCACTAGCTCATTCTCCGCATTCTTCACCACAGTCACTCTAGACTTCTTGGGCACCACTTGGACTGGGGAGACCCAGTTGCTATCTGAAATAGGATAGATCACGTCACAATCAATTAATTTACTAATCTCATTTTGAACTACCAGCATCATGGGAGGGTGGAGGCGTTTTTGGGCCTCTCGAGTGGGTTTGGCACTATCTTCAAGAAATATCCGATGCACACAAGTTCTAGGGCTAATTCTCTTGATGTCTGCCAATGTCCAACCAATTGCAGTCTTGTACTTCTTTAATATCTCCATAAGTCTTTCCTCTTGTTCTTTCTCAAGCGTAGAAGAAACAATCATGTAACATCCTACATCGACCAGCGGAGAGGGTGATGTACCATATATGTACATCGGTGACACCCATCTAGCACGAGGCCTTTTGGGAGCTCAGTGGCTTTGGAGGGGATGAGAACTCCGAAGTTAAGCTTGCTAAGCTTAGAGCAATCCCATGATGGGTGACCCCTTGGGAAGTTGCTCTGAGAGCTCCTGGAAACAAAACCGTGAGGGCCGGCGGGCCCAAAGCGGACAATATCGTGTTACGGCGGAGATGGTCCGGGATGTAACAGATTGGTATCAGAGCCACTCTGCCGAGGGGTGCGAGTGTGCCGACGAGGACGTCGAGCCCCTAAGGGAGTGGATGTAATATCCCACATCGACCAACGGAGAGGGTGATGTACCATATATGTACATCGGTGACACCCATCTAGCACGAGGCCTTTTGGGAGCTCAGTGGCTTTGGAGGGGATGAAAACTCCGAAGTTAAGCTTGCTAAGCTTAGAGCAATCCTATGATGGGTGACCCCCTGGGAAGTTGCTCTGAGAGCTCCTGGAAACAAAACCGTGAGGGCCGGCGGGCCCAAAACGGACAATATCGTGTTACGGCGGAGATGGTCCGGGATGTAACAAATCACTGGTAATGTCTCATTGTCTCCCAAAAACACATACTACAAGTAGTTTGGTAAAACTTTAAGTTCAAGAGTAGGGGCTTGTACCATTAAAGGAAGCAATTTATTTGTCGAAATGGGAAGTGACAAAAAATGATCATAACTTACCTGTGGCGGCATGGCCTCAAGAGAAGCCACTGTTTGAATGATGATAGGATTAAAGTTCTCTTCATGTTTTGCCTTGGTGATTGTGGCACCATGTTCATCGTAACCAAATCCTTGATCAATTGTTAACGCCAACTCATCATCCAAAATTTCATCTAAGAATTTCTGAGCAAGAGAATCAAGCATATCAATAGAAAGACAAGACTTGTCATAAAAAATAGGATACCTCAAGGCTTTAAAGATGTTGAAGCCAATAACATCACCATCAAATTCCATACGTCCAAGCAACAAGGGCGTGGAATTAGTTGGCGAGTTTTCCATGTCAATGATATAAAAATCAGCTAGAAAGATCAAATGATTCACCTGTACAAGCACATCTTCCACATAACCCTTAGGGTACGTGTTGGATCGATCAGCCAACTGGATCATAACATTATCTTTCTTAAGTTCACATAATTGTAAAGATGCATATAAATTATAGGCCATAATATTAATTGATGCACCTAGGTCAAGCAAAACATTTTCGAACTTATTGTCACTAATTACACAAGGTATAGAAAAAATCCCTAGATCCTTAAGCTTTGGAGGTAGCTTCCTTTGAATGACTGCAGAAACAGTCGCGTTCATCTTCACAACCTCCTTTTGACATGACTGCCTTCTTATTTTGGCATTTTTTTGATGCACTCAAGCAATGGCATGTTCACTTGAACCTTCTTGAAAATATCCATGATAGCTTGTTCGGATTCATCCCTCTTTGATTGTGCAAACCTGCTGGAAAATGGTACATGAGCATAGGGAGAGTTAGCAATAACCGAACTTTGAGAGTTAGAATCATTACCTTTACTTGCTGGTTTCAGTTGGGATTGTCGTGTGCTTTCAATCTTGGACGTTGCTAGATCTTTTTCTAGGTCATTTTTGATGAGTTCAACATCTTCCTCATCATGGGCCAAATGTGATGCCATTTTGGTATTCTCTGGTGTTTTAGGGATGTCCTCAAGCCTTTTCCCACTTCTTGTGACTATTACCTTTGTAGATTTGAAGTTGGGGTTGGGAATGGTGTTGGGTGGGAGCTTTCCAGTTTCAGTTATTCTTTCCATGAAGTCCATGACTTGTCACATTTGATTCTTGAGGTCCGCTATATCCTTACCATGACTCTGTAGTCCCGCGACAAGTGCTTAAGTAGAAGTTGTCAAGTTTGATGGCCTTGAAAAAGGTCTTCAAGTATTTTATCATAAGAAGCATCAGCATTATAGCATTATGAGGAACATAGTTATTATTTAGAACAAAGTTTTGAGGAACCTGGGGCCTCAGATGGAAGCCTTGATGACATGGATAGAGTCCACTAGATTGTTGAGGTTGTTGCACATTCTCTGTGTTGCTCCATCGAAAGTTGGGGTGATCCCTAAGTCCTGGATTGTAAGTATTGGAGAAAGGATTGTAACGTTATTGTGATCCCAAAGCATTTAATGATTCACATCCTCCATTCTCAATCAATTGAGGGCACTGATCAGTCACATGCCCTTCATAGAGAAAACTCCACACCCTTTAGGTGCTTCTTGACCTATTACCTGTAAAACCTAAGACAACAAAGGAGTCATATTATTCAATTTTTCTTCAAGTGCAGAGTTAGAAGATACTTGATTTACCCTCCGAGAAGAGGATAACGTCTCCTCATACTGTTGATAGTTAAAGGCACAATTTTTTCCAAGAGTTGCTTAGCGACTTCTAGTGTCTTATCCAGAAAAGAACCTCCAGCAGCAGCATCCAATAGTTCTCTTTCGTTAGTGAGAAGTCCCTCATAAAAGTATTGGAGCAGTTAGTTTGTGACATTCCATGGTTGGGCATGAGGCCATTAGAGCCTTAAACCTCTTATAGTATTTGAAATATGATTCATCCACACTATGTTGTATACCAGTAATCTACTTCTTAAGGATAGTTATCCTTGATGCTGGAAAGTACTTTGTGAGAAACTCTCTAACTATCTTATCCCAAGAGTCAATATGGCCAGATAGAAGCCCAAATAACTGTCTTTGCCCTATATCTTCAAGAGAAAAGGGAATGCCTTCAATTTCAGTATTTGACTGTCTAGTCCCTTTGGACACATGCTACCACACACAAACTGGAACAACTTCAGATGATTGTTGGGGTCCTCATTGTGAAGCCCGTGGAACTTGGGGAGGTGGTGTAAGAAACCACTCTTCAATTTGAAATCTGCTTCCTTGTCTGTAGTTGGATCTGGATAAGTGATGCACGTTAGAGCACTACTCCTTGAGTTGTGGAGAGTTCCCTGATAGTGGCCATGGGCCTTTCTTCAATGTGAGGTGCTTCTTCCTCAAAGATTTCTTCCTCCTCGTCTGAGTGATCTGAGGAACTAGCTTCTAAGTGAACTTCTTTTTCTTGAGTTGTAGATGCACTTGCTTCCTTAAACTTCTTGTTCCTCCGAGCAGTTCTTTCTATTTCAGAATCAAAAAGAAGTTCACTTGTATGCATAAACCTATGAGATCCTGCATCAAATTAATTAACAATGTTAGTTTTCAAGAATTCACATGGATTACAAGACTTTGCAATCACAAGATTGAAAGAGCGTTTGAATCTTGACAAGTTGTTCACAAACATTTACAAGATATTTCAATAAATTAATAATTGCTAGTACAACTTTTTCTTTTGTTATAAATAAAGTCGAAAACGAATTTAATTCCAAGCGTTAAATTGTGGTGGAAGTACGACCTAAGTATGGTTGTCTAGATATAAATACGTTTCCTTTGTTTTAGAATGCTTAAGAATAACCCCTACTCAGCTCGGAATAGTACTCATGCTACAGTTTTCCAAGTCTTAATAAAGATCACCCTTAACCTCAGGAAACCTTAACAAGGTACTAATGAAGAGTTTAGACCAATATTAAGAAAAATGACTTTGTCTCTTCCTTTCAATTTAAAACATACAATAAACTCATTCTTAACAATATGGGTGAGCATTTGGCTAATATTGTCCAGATTTAGTATGGGTGAGCGTTTGCACCTAAAATGCGGGTTACAACCCGAACCGTACCGAAAAACACATTTTGGTAACCATATCAAACTAAAACGGTGTCATTTTATTATCAAACCGTACCGAACCGCATAAGCTGTTCGATTGCGGTTTGAGCTTATAATTTAACCGATTTAAACCGCACCGTACCAAATTACATTTTTTTAATTTTATTTTAATTTTTTCATTGATGGAATTTGATTTGTAATATATAAAAAGTTATTTATGTTCAAGTTTGTAGTTTACAAGGTGTTATGTTGCATGATAGTTGATTTATTAAGTTAACAAATATGGTGTTTTGTTACTTAATTGATATTCTCATGACATTTGTAGACTTGTATGAACATTAAATGCACTCAAAATTTTTTCATGCCTTATAGGAATTGTTAGACAAAAATTTGGATATCCCTTATTTGATAAAATAAATAAATCGGTTCACACCGAAACCAATCTGCACCGCACCGAAAAATTGTTTAACATAATGATTTAAAAACCGAAAAACGGTTTGGTTATGGTTTGAAATATTCTAAAACCGAAAAAAACGGTTTGGTTACAGTTTCAGTCTCAAACCAATCCGAATTGAACCGCGCACTCCCTTAAAATTTAGATCTCTTTTTAATTTTAGTTCATTGACATTTTATATTTTTATTAATATTCTTTCGTATTTTGAAGCCCAAAGTAACGCAAACAGGAGGCCCAAATATGAGTAGAACCTATGAGGTCGCACACCGAGTCAAAATTCAATAAATCCTCCAATCCCATTAGAGAAGCTTTGCCAAAAAAAATCCCAGTAGAGTAGTGAGAGCTCAGAAATTAGGTATGGCGAACAACGCAGACGTGGAAGCGGTCGACTTCGAGCCCGAGGACGATGACCTCATGGATGAGGACGGCGCCGTCGACGCCGAGCCCTCCGCCTCCCCCCGGGCCCCACCCCAAAAGCTGAAGTCTGCTATCACCGGCTCCGGCTCCACCTCTCTCTCCGGTCCCAAGAAGACCAAAGGTCGTGGCTTTCGCGAGGATCCCAATGCCGAGCGCAACACCCGCCTCGCTGTCTCTGACTTGGACGGACTCCACGCCCTTGACGGCCTCGAGCCCCAGCGATGTAAGACCCCTCCCTTTTTTCTTATTTAAAACATGATCAACGGATTTCACTCCTACCTATTGTGACTTGAACCCATGACTTGCTCAATAGGCACTGGATTGCGCTATAACCCCTCCCTCTTCTTGTTTTGCTAGTGTTTCAATGATTTGGTGTTTCTAGGGTTTTAGGATTCTTCCTTCTTTTGCGAACAACTTTTCTTTCATATTTTGTGTGCTTGATGATGTTGTACGATATTCAGGTACATATTCGTAATTGTGGTTTGTTGATATGGACATCAGAATAGTTTGCACACTATCTCGATTGGAATAGACTATTATTTGTAGGGAGTATCTGGGGTTTGATGCTATGTTAATACAGCTATCTTTCAAAAGGGTAGCTTCGCTGCTACTCTTGGATTTCTGTTGTTGAGTTTGGATTTTGGATGTCTCAGTGTACACCTTTTTGCTTCGAATATTAGTGTAATACATGTCCCTCCTACTTCAGCCATATGCACAAAACCCACCAAACGAGGCCATAATCCATTGAACCAGTTTCTAAAGTATGTCCTCGCTGGTTAGATTTACTGAACTGATTATAGTTCATTTGACTGAGTTTGGACTCAATATTCCTCCAAAAGTTCAAGAAGCAGTGAAAGTAATAGTTAGCAAAATGTATAGTTTTCAATTAGGGAAATAAACGAGTGACAAGAACTTATTTGCATCTACATGAAGCTAGAGAGAGAGAGAGGGAGAGAGAGAGCTCATGCACTCAAAAAATACAAGATTTAATTGGTCAGTTAAACCATTTACACAAATCTTCAACATGTTAGTTTGATTCATGCATAAAAATCGATTCTGTAAGGCAATAACTGAGCAGTGGATAACATGGTGTGATTCTGTGACTTCTCTTGCATTAAGTTGAGAGGCTGAATATGTAAAGCGAAGGAATAAAGTTCATCTTTGGTCGAATTTTTGGTCTAGCTATGGAAGATAGAAATAGAATACATAGTCTTATGTACTTAAGGGGTCAGTTAGGTAAAACTATTAGAGGCGGTCAAAATTAGTGGTTCTTGAGGGATGCTGGGATGTTCTAGAATAATAGCTTGTTTATTATATGTATTTTTTAAATGAATATTATATTTCCTTTGTTGGTTAAGCTTGTGGGGACTGTTTCTTCTTGTATAAGCTTTGTAGGCTAAAATTTTTGTTTCGGAGGAAAAACGTATTTCATTAATCGTGTACATTACTATATCACTGGATGTGTGGATCTATCCCACTTTCTTTGTTTCTGGTATTTCAAAAATAATAATATTCCTTAGTTAAAACCATATTTATTGTTGTTCAAGTTGATTTCATATACTACTGTAATTCCTATGTTTTCCAATCATAATGTAATGTGGATGTATTTTATGGTTACATGTCCCTGGCCTTTTGTTTTGATAACATTTTATGACTGCAGCCATCGAGGGATGGATTATTCTGGTTACTGGAATCCATGAGGAAGCGCAAGAAGATGATCTTCATGCTACATTTGGAGAATTTGGGGAGATAAAGAATTTGCATTTAAATCTAGATCGCCGTACTGGATTTGTGAAGGTATTGACACAACTTATACTATGTTTAATATCATGGAATCTAATTTCCATGTGTTCATCTTCACTGCATGATTAAAGAATCTGATAGTAAATCATCCAATTAATCAGCAGAATGTGACCTTGTCTATATCAAGGGTGAACATGAACACATGTTGTTGAACTTCGTTCAGTTTTATTTATGTGCTGATTGACATAAGTATTGATACAAACTGTGGAGACCATAGGATGTATATAATCATCTGAAATACATTATAGTGAATATAATAAATAGTGTATGATATGCGTGGTTTTGTTAAAGTGTGCATGAGTAATTAGAGATTATTTGTAGGTAACTGACATGTGCGCTCTCCATTTTACATTCCAGTCATCTTTTCTTTTTTTGGTTAAAACTTTTATAAAGACATAACACGCATGTTACTGAAGACAAAACATAACTTACTAAAAGTGGAAATCATGAGTGGATTGTAAAACGAGTGCAAATTTCAGTTTCCTATTTGAATGGTTGGCTTTGTCAACATATTCAGCTGGTTTTGTTCAGGGAAAATTTTATGAACAATACACCAGCTTTGCACCACTGATAATTAAGGTTTCTCAACTCTTCAAATTAGCACATTAGTACATGAACTAACAAACCCTATATCATATTTGTACACGTCGTTAAGTTTTCCTTTATGTGGTATGTTAAGTGTCATATTTTGAAGGGCAAATTGGTCCGTTCAACTATTCTTGTCTTCTATTTATACATATATGGTCTCGTCATAATTCCAAAACTACAATCACCCTCCACAATATTATGTAAGAGAATTAAATGTCATTTTAAATTTTAATACAAAATAATAATATATGGATAAAAATAGAGTTACGGTGTCAAAATACTATTTTACCCTCGTATATTTAACAGAAAACTTAACGTCGTGTACGAAAATGTTGTCGAGTTCAATATTTCATGTACTAATGTGCTATTTTAGAAAGTTAAGAAACCTTAATTATCAGTGGCGTAAAGTTAATGTACTATTGTTAAAATTTTCCTTTTGTATAACAACAAATATCTTCCCTGCAACTTCACGGTGCATTTCCTGTTGCATTCATGTTATGTAACATATCTTTCTTAGGACTTCAATAGATGTGCCATATATTTGGCATTTTGGCATTGTCATAACTCATATCTCCTAACGGTGTAAAATGAAAACAACAGTTAACCAAATAGATGTGGTGAAAAAGATGAGGTATATGGACTGGGCATTCATAGACTGATTCCTTATGCACTGAAGTTGCGGTTTTTATTATTTATTTGTTTTTTGTTGGCAAGCTAGTATCCACCAGAAAGGCTTTTCTTTGTAATGATTGCACTTTTGGTGCCCTAATGTCACTTATTTTCCTACCAGGGGTATGCGCTTATTGAATATGAGAATTTTGCTGAGGCCCAAGCTGCAATATCTAGAATGGATGGAAACAGTGTACTTACACAGATTGTTAATGTTGACTGGGCCTTCACCAATGGATCCTTCCTTGATGGGTCAAGAAAGAAGAACCCAAGGTATGCCTTGCATCTAATTAAGGGATGTTTCTTTTCACATTGTAGTTTTATATATTAGCAGATGAATTTAATTGCCATTGAGTATTTGTGTCTAGGAGTTGACAAGATATTAGTTTAAGGTTGTCTTTAAGCATTTGAAGGGGAAGCCCCTATAAATGTGCGGTTTTATGATATATCATGCATGACGTTTGATGAAGTTGTGAAATTGTGGTAGTATTTATCCTTGCTTCATTACTATGTATTCAACATAATGGTACTCGATCAGAATTTTCGGGGGATCTCTTTTGTTTTTGTTATTTTTTGGTCAATAAGAGTATCTCTTTTGTGATTGTCCGACTAAGGACCAAGATGCCTTTAACTGTGTCTGAAAGACAAATGATGTTGACAAGATAAAAGTTTAAGGTTGTCTTTAAGCATTTGAAGGGGAAGCCCCTATAAATGTGCAGTTTTATGATATATCATGCATGACGTTTGATGTAGTTGTGAAATTGTGGTAGTATTTATCCTTGCTTCATTACTATGTATTCAACATAATGGTACTCGATCAGAATTTTCGGGGATCTCTTTTGTTTTTGTTATTTTTTGGTCAATAAGAGTATCTCTTTTGTGATTGTCCGACTAAGGACCAAGATGCCTTTAACTGTGTCTGAAAGACAAATGATGTCTTTAGTTGATGCAGGACAAGTAGGGCAAATTCTAGAACTAGGGTTTAAAGGACATAGTTAAGAAAGGGATAGGTTACTAGCATCACACCAGTAGGGTTTCTAGGCATCACACCAGTAGGGTTTCTAGGCATCACACCTAAGGTTAGGCTGCATCACACACATGGACAGAAAGCAAAGCTCTCCATTTCCACTGGGGCTCCATATATTGGATTTCTCTTATACTTTTTATCTGTTAGTCTTATCAAGCTTAATTTTCATCATCAGTCAGCATACTCTGATACTTGTGTATATCTTGTTTCTGCAGACAACTACGTGATCGTCGCTCAAGGAGTCCTAGGAGGAGATTCTAATGTCACATGCATGGTATTGTGAGGTCTGGATTTTGAGCAGTGGGTTTTCATATTTTATCATCAAGTTTAAGATTCAGGTTGATGTGTGCAATTTTCAGCTATTTACGGATTGGTCTCAATTTGCCAAGGATCACTCCGTATCGTTCAGCTGTGGTTTATTAAGTATTGTTTATTAAACAAATATCCATTTAGTACTAATTTTAAGATAATATTGCTCATTCCAATGAAAGTCTTTTCCTTGTGCACTTTTCTTGTGTCTAAAAGCATAAATTTTTATTAGTCTTAATAAATTATATTATTTCTAAGACTATTTTGCCCTTATATTATCCCTTAAAGATTCTTTGAGAGAAAATGAAAGAGAGAAGACTTGGATGAAACGTCACTGGAGTCCAGTCATCGGTTGCTGGATTTCGGCTGTAGGTTGTCGGATTTCGATCACCGGTTGTTGGATTCTGGTTATCGGTAAGTCAATTACTTACCTTTAGTAACTCAGATTTTCTTCGTTCATTAGATTCAAGTCACTGGTAACTCGATTACTGACTCAATAACTGAGTTACTGACGCCTAATGATCATTTATTGACCCTTAATAACTCGGATTTCCTTCTGTAGCCAGATTCTAGTCACCAGTAACTCGGTTTTTGACCCTTAAAAATTGAGTTATTGACACCCAATAATCAATTATTGACCCTTAATAGTCATATTATTTTACCTTCATGTAATAAAAAAAGAAACACTAGAAAAGTAATCATGTTATTGACCTCAATAATTAAGTTATTGAACCCAATGATATGTTTTTGCCCCAACTATATGCTACCTATATCTCAAATATGTATGAGAGCACAGTGCAAAGTCACAGCTCCACGTACTAGGGCTGTTTTCGGGCCGGATCGGGCCAAAAAACATGAAACTTGAACCTGACATTTTAATAGTAGGATATAAATGGTCATCGGCCTTAAAAAAATTTCATCCAAACACATCGTAATAGTAGGGTGTTAGCTTTAAACTAACATCACCACATTTATGATGTGAACAAAAACATTATCCCTGTTTAGACTTGTAGTACAGATTCGTGAGTTGACACTTTTTTGCTATGGGGAAGGTGTTTATGGCATCTTTGCTCGTGTTCGAACATTATAGTTGGTGCACGAAAATTTTAAACGCCCAAGTCGTCAATTTGATGGAATAATAAGCATATGCGGACGAACCTAGTTCTGCTCTCGTTTCACTCTTCTTTTTCACTAACGATTTTGGAGGGTGATTTCATTAGGGCTACATTCGGATCGAATCTATTTTTTTAAAATAGGATCCGTATTTTGAACCATTTAATTTTTCAGATCGAATTGTATTTTTACTATTTTAAATGCTTGTTACAAACGGATATGAATCCTAAATAAACCAGATTGAATCTCAAATTTTATTTGGATTCAGAAAGCTTGAAATTTGAGACATATTTGATATTTTCACATATGAAAATAAATGTTTCCAACTTCAAAGATTCCAAGTTCCAAAAGTCCAACCCAACTTGGTCACACATAAAATGACATTTTTAAATTAATCAATTTAAAGTTTTAAACTTAACAAAGACTTGACAACAAAATATGATGTATCTTACGAATCTATCGCCCTAAAATTAATATAGTTTAATTCAATGGTTATTCAGATTTTTGTATTATTTTTTTCAATATTCGATCCCAATCCAAACTTTATTAACAGATTGGATCCATTAAAAAAATTTCATTATCATGATCAATTCGTATCTGTCTTATTTAGATCGCATCTGACTTTATTAAAAAACAGTCACGTAGATGAGATATAACCGCTCATATCACGTATAGGGCTTCTTATAGGGAATAATAACTGTAAATAGGGTTGACCATTACTAGTAGCACCAAGACGTTACTCGAATTACGTGATTTTTGAACCATAGCCGTATTTCACTATTCCAAACACATCTTATTTTACGAGATTTTTGATAATTTTGCTTCCATAATTAGTCATTTTCCTTCCTACTACATAATTAAAGTCTTTTTAATTCATGAGTTTTTTTATGGTTTTTCAGTCCGGTTTCTACGGATCCCAAATCGGAAACCCGACCAGACATACCCGGATCGGTCCATTTTTTGTTTTTCAGTTCGGTTTTTCTTTCAGTCCGTTTTTTCCGGTTTCAGTTCGGTTTTTTTCAATTTTCGGTTTCGGATGGCCACCTTTATTACTGATAATATCATTAGACTCTTCACCCTTATTTTGGTTTCGATGTCCTACTTCTTCTTCTTCTTCTTCTTCTTTAAAACTTTCTGAATTGTTCTCTAGTTCACTTTCTTATTGATACTCAAGAGAATTGACAGAATCATTCTCTTCATTAGAAAAGACTACCTCAAAAGTTTTCAGGTTTGCAAACTTTATTGATGCGTCATATTCTTAAATTAAGACTTTTGCAGATCGCTTGTTCTTTTTAGGACATTCGTTTGCATAATGTCATTTTACCTTGCAAAGTCAACATCTGCATTTCTTCATTTCTCTAGAGGGATTCGAGAAATTGGCTTCCTCTTAAAAAATCTCTTCATCGGAGGAGATTTTTCTTCTGCATACCTCTTTTTAAAAGAGTTTTTTCTTAATTTATACTTATTTTTAGAAGCAAAATTCGTTCCTTGCTTGTTGCTAAGGAATGTTTTTCTTGTATTTTCTCTCTATTTGACATTCTCACTGCGTTGGTGTTTTCAATGTCTTGGGACACATATTTTCAACTCCTCTGAGTTGCTTATTGGTAATTTTGGATTTTATGTTCTCTACGCATTGCTTTCTCAAGAGATCTCTAACTCTTTCAGCAATTTCTCTCACGGTAAAAAAGACAGAATTTTCTTCCAAACATTGTGCTACTACATCATTCTAGGATTCTGATAGTTTCCTACTGCATCATTCCAGGGTTCCTATACAAGTAATTATTAAATTTGCTATTGATGATGAAAATTAGTTGTTTACCTTCAAGTAAGTGGATGAGTTTATATTTGCAGTATGTCAACAAAACAAATTCATAGATCCATGCCTACCATGTTCCGTCAATTTTTCAAAAATAACCAAATAAAGATTTAAAACAAAATAAATAAAAGGATGGTACTATTAACACACCATTTTTTGCTATTAGCACTCTATCTCATTTTCAAACAATCATGTAACAAATTTAAGTGGTAAACTTGTAAATAAAAATGAGATGTGTTGATATGAAAAGATATAGCGTGTGTTAATAGTAAAAAAGATATGTTAATAACAACACTCAAAATATATTTTTGAACATTTTAACGTAATATTCTCTAAATTTAACAGAATATTCTTTGCAGCCTCTTTTTTTGTTAACATATTAAGAGTTCATGAATCATAATGCTAACTTTATAAGTTGATGTATTATTCTCATAGTTTTTTAAGAATGACTATAAACATCTCAGTTATGTGATGACGACGAAGAGGATTTTCACAAATCTAGTTAAACGTCATCTTCAACATCATCTACTAACACCTCTCAACATGATTCATGGTCAACTTCATCTTTAGCAAAACTAAAGACGAAGAGATGGGCAAACTACCAAGATAGTCAAGACTTAGGAATTCTAATTAATGCCTTCAATTAGTCAAACTGCCAAAATCTTCATGCGCTTCAGTAAATTATCTACACAATTATTCATACAATTTCATTTATCAATGAAGCCCGATCAGTAAAGAAGAATCTGTTACATCGATAGTCACTTACTATTATGTCTTCGGCTGGGTTTGGTGCAGCTGGGCTTATAAGCATAAACTGACTTTTACTTACCATAAAAATAAGTGACTGATAAGCAAAGGATGACTGAAGTGTTTGGTAAACTGACTTTTAGTAGGCACTGTGAGTATTATAAGCTGTGAAAGGTGTTTGGTAAATTAGAAACTAAAAGTGCTTTCAGTGTACAAAATGACCAATTTGGACATGAAACCAAAACTAACTTCTTATACTATAATTTATTTATAATTTGTTTAATGTTTGTCCATATAAATCAATATTTACTACTTATTTTCATAAATCATGATCATCATACAATAGATATTGAACAATTTAAAAGATCAACTTGAGACCAATTTTCCACATTAGCAAGAGATAACATCTTTACACATCAAAACATTGCCGATAATACGTTAATAACAAACCATGTCTTAAAAGTAGCATGAAGTAGCAACAAAAAATTGTTCAACAATTCAAACATTTCCGTACCAACACATCAAAATACTTTTTTCATATGCATCAAATAACCAACCTTGACACATATTTATAAATTTATGATACCACGTGCTCTCATCAAACTTTCAGCAATTTCTTTTCTTATTGCTTCCATTTCTTGTGCACCATGACCATGGATTTGTTCTTGTGCATCATCATCCATCTCCACCTCATCACTTGATATGTCAACCGAATTTTCATCAATGTCAAAATGCCTATCATGATTCGCATGTCTTCATATATGAAGAAGATGAAGGCTGCAGCTAGAAGTATCTTCACAAGTGTGTCATCAAACTGCTCTAGTACAAGCCGCCATATGGGCTTCCCTCTCTTTGGTAAGCTCATTCCAGCCATACCTTTGACGCCGCTTCTCAACCTCAAAAGTGCTCAGACCCTGGTCTAGTTTTACGTGATGCTGTTTCAGACAATGATCAACTGACCATGTCCATGCAGGGAATGGCTTTTCATCCATTAATACTTAATTTCTGAGTTCAAATTGCACAGTTTGCACCCAAAATGAAAACTCAGTTAAAGTTCTCTTAAGACCATGTCAAGTTCCTGCAGCAAAATTCAAAAACATGTAAGCAAATTTATCACAGCATGAACCATAAAAATAAATATAAAACCTGGAGTTCCAATTTCAGCCACAACAAAATAAATAATTAAAATATATATGTTCTTAAACTCATCTCAGATACCTACAAAATTATCCAAAATCATGTAAAACTTCAGCAGACACCTTAAACAAAAAAATTGAAAAATTCAGCAGAGCATGAACATAAATCCTCAGATTAGGAAATGATAACTCAAGAGGAAAAGTATTGTGATAACTAGTAAATATAATGCCAAAATCAGATACAAGAAAAATTTAAACAAAAAAAGAAAAAAAGAAGAAGACCTTACTGTTCAAATCAAATTGCACTGAACTTTACTCTCCTATATAAGCCAAAAAGGAATAACAATGTCTACTTTCCACTAATTCTTCAACTCAATCAAGCAGAAGAAGTAGTTTCATATCATAAGAGACAGAGAGAGGCAAACAAATCAAGCAGATAAATTGAACTAAACAATGAGCCACACACAGTCTCCAATCAAATTAACCAGACAGAAACTCAACCTCAACAAAATGACACATCTTCAAACTGAAATAAAGAACTACCATACAAAACAAGGCATTTCAATTCCACAACACCATTACAACACATGTCAATTATTATCAACACCCAGAACACAAACCACTAAAAACTCACCAAACCAAACTGCAAAACTCTTGAAAACATATCTCAAGTCAAAAGCCACTGACCCTTTGAACTCTGAAGTCGAACCAAGAACATGGAGAGGAAATGAGGAGACATCAAAGATGGCTTGGAAACAAAGCAATGCAAAGTCCAAAGTAAACCCAAAAGACTTGTCAAAGAAACAACAAGGAACTTATGGGTCTGATGAGTGGTCTGGTCTGCAACAGTTGCTTTCTTTAATGGAAGAATTTTTGGATCTTTGCTTTTCAAATGCTTCTGTCACTCAAAGCTTCAGTCTTTTTGAAATTGAGGAGAGATGGGTGCGGTTAAGAATATGACATCGTGGGTAAAATACGATGGGTGCGGTCAGTACTACCCAGATACTAATAGTCATGCATTGCCAACTATTGTAATCATTCCAAAGAGTTGCCTAGTAGTTTATACTACCCAGTTGGATTGACAGTTCAACCAAATAGATACATGTATGAAGCAATAAACAGAGTTTTACATTTAGGAAAGTCTTGGCTTCAACTCCTGGAAACTATTGACATAGCCTGCGATCGACCAACTCCTGGAAACTATTGACATAGCCTGCGATCGACCATAGGACATATTTTACAAGATTATATGACAGTTTCTTGCCTTCCCTAATCAGAAAATCAAACCCAGAAAATCATGAAAACAACATATCTCCAGACGAACATGGATTCATCAAACCCAGAAAATCAGCACAACATATCTTACAGAAAAACAAGAGGGAGGGAGGAACGAGATTGCCTACCTTGAAAACCCTAGATGGAGGCAGAGAGACGAACGCAGAACGCAGAGAGACGAACGCAGCAATGGAGGCGCAGAGAAGTCGACCAGATATTTATACCTGGTTCGAGTATGTAATTTGAGATGATTGTTAAGGGTACCCAATGTAATTAAAAAAGTTTCATTAAAGTCTTCCGAAAAAAAAACACGGAAGCTTATAAGGAGAAGTAGCAAATTGCAGCTTCTCCTTTTTCTCTCTACTTTTTTAAGAAGGAGCTTATTTTTGCACTTACCAAACACTAAAATCTTTGGTGCTTATAAGCAAAGGAGCTTATAAGCTCTTCCAAACCCACCCTTCATCCGTTTCAGGCTGCACCACAGGTACATTATCGGCCTTGCCATGTCTATGAACCATATCATGTCTATCATACAGAGCTGGCCAAGCAGCAACCTGTAATTCTTCTCTATAGGATGGGAGTGAACGTTTCACTCTCCGCAGAAGCCATTTCCATAGAGAACACAGTAGGTGCTCATGTGTTGAGCTAGTTTGCTTCATTTCCAGTTTCTTTCTAATTAACTGTTTTACTTTCAGTTTTCTCCAAGTCTTGCATATGCATTCAAGGTTTTGGATTTGCAAGTTGATTTTCTCATTTCAGATAATTAAGTTCATCGTTTCAAGTTTCTTGTGATGCATACTGGTCGTCGGATAGATTTCTTGTTTAAATCAAGTTTTCATCGCTCCATATTTTACAAACTTAATCTCATTTACTTTAATTCATGGTACAAGTCATCGAGTAGATTTCAAGGTTCTTGTGATGCATACAGGTCGTCGGGTAGATTTCTTGTTTAAATCAAGTTTTCATCACTCCATATTTTACAAACTTACTCTCATTTACTTTAATTCATGGCATAAGTCATCGAGTAGAATTCAAGAGTTGCACCCATTCTCCCGTTAATTTGTATAATTCTACGTGGTGTATATATATAATTATGAGTTTTTAGTAGTGTCGGTACATAAACTCTTGTGAGACGGTTAAAATGATATCCAAACTTACAAAATTATAAATATGGTACCCAAACTTCATTTTTGATACCAACGAAATGCCTGCGACCATTTTTCATCTCGGCGTCGTCCGTTTGTTTGATGACCTGTCTTGTATGAGACTCACTAAAATTATTTTTTGTCAGTAGATAACTACATCAATAGTCCCCGAACTCTTTTAAAATGATGAATGTGATACCCAGAATGAAAACTCAGGTTTTTCATATTCAAACCCAAGTTTAAATCTCATCTAACTCCTAAACCCTCACCAAAAAATCTTTAAACCCTAAACCCTGAAGGAAAATGTGATCTAGAAAAAGTCTAAAAGTTATCTAAACCCTAAAGACAAAACCCTCAATGACATGTCTCTAAACCCTAAACCCTCAACGAAAATAATCTTATGTCTTTTCTAAATCTCATTTCCTTCTAATATCTTCAAAATTAAATCTTGCGGATTCATTTTTCCTCATAGTTTGAACATCAAAAACTTGAGTTTTCGTTCTAAGTATCATATTGATTATTCCAAAAGAGTTTAGAAACTACTGATGTGATTATCTACTAACAGTAAATATATTTTTTAGGTCTCATACGAGACACGTCATTAAACAACCTGTGTAGTGAAAAAAAATGACCTTAGATTTTTTGTTGATATCGAAAATGAAGTTTGGTTATGTAAAACTTATGACGGTTGAATGTCTTTCAAAAGAAGATGACCTGCTCAGTAACTTGTGTACTTTTTACTCTAACCGTGTAAGATTGTAGTTCCAGCTGTAGTAACTTTCTGCGGAAGAAAAAGGAAAAACAAGGAAAACTCGTGCGTGATTGATTTGAAGATTGCTGCACTTGAAATAAGGGAATGATTTGCTTTTTGGGTAACGAGTGATCTTACGGTTCCCCCTCTTTTGTAATTAAACAAATATTTTGAACCGAACTCCCACACTTGTCTCTTTCTGTAAAGACACCAACACATTTCATAAGAAGAAGAAGAAGAAGAAGAAGAAGAAGAAGAAGAAATAATGAACCGTTCGGTGTCCCACTCTGTGTGTATGAGAGTGAGTTTTACTCTCTCAATGCTGCAACTTCTGTCATCCTTCATCAATGTACCTCTTGTGTTGATCTTGTGGTTCCAAGCTAGTATCCAACAGGAGTAGCTTCATCTTCTTCTTCGTCATCGTCATCTTCGTTAACCCTAAACCAAACAGTATCCAACTCGTACTGTTGTGGTTCCTTGCTTTAGTCTCTCTGTTTTACAGCCTTTGCGACAATGATTACACTAAATTTATCCACCCACACCCATTTTGCTTCTTTTTATTTAACCATCTAGCTTGGCCCAGCTTCACTCTCTCTCTGCTTCTTCCTTTTCATCTTTCTCTGGGTTTTTAGTTGTACTGGGTTCCTCTGTTTTGCCTCCCATGGATTCATACGAGGCTACCAAGATCGTTTTCTCGAGAATCCAGAGCTTTGATTCTGAAAATGCATCGAAAATCATGGGGTACCTTTTGATTCAGGACCAGAGTGAGAAGGAGATGATACGCTTGGCTTTTGGACCAGAGACTCTGCTTCACAATCTCATCATCAATGCCAAAACCCAACTGGGTCTTGTTCATTCCAAGACCTTCAACCCCATTTCCAGGCCCAACCCACTTTCCCTTTCATCTTCTCCAACCTCGAATCTTTGGAGCCTCAGCAACCCCATTAGTCCCAGCTCCACTTGTCCCCCTTCTTATGCCACTGTTGTTAGCAAAAACACTAACCAAGCTTCTGGGTCCTTGTCGCCATCCATCAGCGACTCTTCTAGTGCCGCTGAGCTTGTTGACAACTTCCAGTTTTCTTTTCTCAATGATCCGACGACCGAGGAGGAGTTTTACGATGGTGGCCTTGGTGTTTGTGGTACTTCGTCCATGAACAAGCCGATCTACTCTGCTAACTGCGAGTGTGCTTTTGGTTGTGAAGATGTGAATTCAGGGCTGGGATGGAAGCCCTGCTCGTATTTTGCAAGAGGGTTTTGTAAAAATGGAAGTAGTTGCCGGTTTCTCCACAGTGATGGTTTTCCTGGAAATGTCGGTATGCTTGAGCAGTGTGAAGACTTGCTCAGATCCAATGCAGCTGCTCAGCAGCACAAACTTGCGGCAGTCTCACAGTTCATGTCTAATGGTTCGTCTCTGCCTTACAACAAGTGCCTCAACTTTCTGATGCAGCAGCAACAAAATGAAGCACAAAGGTACGTTCATACATTCTATTAGGGACCTTCGGTTTTTGGTATGGAGTTGATGATGAGTTTTTTATGTGTTTCAGGTCATTGATGTTGGGAGATGAGCTTCACAAGTTTTGGAGATGCCAAAATGAGAGAAACGATATTTTGAGTTTGGGTGGAAATGCAATTCCTAGTTCAAGGCAGATCTACTTGACATTCCCAGCTGATAGTACATTTAGAGAAGAAGATGTCTCTAATTATTTCAAGTAAGTATTCATTATTTTTTGTATTAGCCTTTTCCTTCTAGCAATGAAGTATGTAGGTGTTTGAAGTATATGATTTCTTGGTTTTTGAAGCATGTTTGGACCCGTGCAAGATGTGAGGATTCCATACCAGCAGAAGAGAATGTTTGGGTTTGTTACATTTGTATATTCGGAAACTGTGAGGATCATTTTGGCCAAAGGGAACCCTCATTTTGTGTGTGATTCTCGGGTGCTTGTCAAGCCTTATAAGGAGAAGGGGAAAATACCAGACAAGTACTGAACAATCTCCAGATTTTTTTTATTTTACCAAATCTGATCTCTCCCTCATTTTTATCTAACTTTCTTTGTATTATACAATTTCAGAAAGCTACACCAACATTTGGAGAGGGGAGACTATTCTCTCTGTTCAAGCATATCCGGACTTGATTCTAGGGAGCCTTGTGACTTCAATCTTGGTAAAATTAAATTATCTCACTTGATGTCTTTGCTTCTGTATATGGTGAAGACTAGGAACCCCCTGTAAATTGAGGGTGCTATTTTGATGTTTTTGCAGGATCAAGAATGTATTACAGTACCCAAGAGATGATGTTACAAAGGAAATTAGAGGACCAAGCTAGTTTGGAGCATGCTATTGAACTCCAAGAAAGAAGACTTATGAACATGCAACTTCTAGGCATCAAGAATAGCAATCATCATCAATACTATCAAGCTCTATCAGAAGGGTCTCCATTTCCCTCACCAACTTCATCACATACACCTAAAAATCAACCCCCCACTGATGTCTCAGAAGGTTTGTTAGGCTTCAATATGTTATTGAGCTCTTGTTGCAGTAGAAAGTTAAGTTACTGGTAGTTAATTCATTTCTGTGTTGTGACACTGCCAGTCTCAGTGATTTCTCAAACTTATGCTTTAGATGGTGAACAACAAGAGGAGACGAAGACTGGCAAGGACCAACCTGCTGAAGAGTGTGACCTCCCGCAAAGGTATTCAACTTGTATATAGTTGCAGCACTAAACATTTATGAATATAATTTTTTCTCAGGTACATCTTTACATATATATTCTCTATCATTGAATGTTACTTTGTTTTGAACAACAGTGTAGAGCACAATTACTTGTTTGCTTCACCAGCAGTAGCTGGAGACCACATTAATGTCTTCTCAACTGCTTCTGCACAATTCAATGATAGCACCTCAGCGATATCTTCATCTTCCAATAGCAATAGCAATAGCAATAGCAATAGCAATAGCAATTTACTGCCAACCACTTCTGCTTCTACCTCCAATGCAGCAACTTCCCCAAAATCTGTTCTCTCCAGCCCAGGTACTAGTTGCTTGTTTTCCTTGTTTAACAAGCAAAACCACACGCCCAATAGTAGCCATTACTTACATAGTTGCCAATGTGGTTCGTTGTCAACATAAACTATTAATTGTGAACTTTTTATAGGTTTTCTGTTGTAACGGATGGAAGAAAGAACACAGATTTACGTGGTTCACTAACAATATGTTAGCTACGTCCACGGCAGAAGGAGAACAGTTTTATTGATTGAGGAAGAACCCAGAATACAGAGTGCGGAATACAGAGATACAGAGAGTGCGGCGCTAACAACCCACTACTAAGTATTATCACACAGAATACAATTAGGTTTAGGACGTTTATATACTAAACGTCCGCGACCGAAACTGACCGCGAGCGAAACTGTCCCCGCGAGCGAGACTGACCCCGCGAGCGACAGTCGCGCGAACGACTGATGAGCGCGCGAACGGCTGATGCGCGCGAACGGAACCCAGCATAACAGACAACAGGTTTCGTGGGCTTCGGGGGCGTTGTCCCCGAACCCCCATCGGGGGCCACGTTGCGCCCCCGAACCCCCAGACCAGGGCGCGTCGCCCCTGGACCCCGACTCGCTGACCGGGCAGCGAGATCCCCGAATAGCTGGTTCAAGGCATATATTAACATTTTCTTTTGGGTATGGAACCACTGGAATGCAACTAAGAGAGTTGATCATGGCCAGCAATGGGGAAACTTGACTTTTTGCTATGGTTAGTTTTGTTGTTTTTACTATTCTCTGAAGAAAAAGAATATCAATTTTGGGTCAAAGGGAATGATCATTACTCATGCTAATTTTTTTTTATTATTTATTTTTTGGGTTTCTTAAATGCAGAAACAAACGGGAAGCCAAAAATCATACCCTCATCAAAGAAACTTGTTGGACAAGATTCCAGCAAGATCATCTCATCATTTATATATATTTATACTTGCTACAATAATTACCTAATTGTATACAGTAGAACATATATGGGACTGATTTATGGGACTGGGGCCTATATACTTGTCTGTACTCTCTAATTTCTCTCTTTAGATATGTGCTGGACCACAGTAACTAAGGTAAGTAGCAGCACTGTATCACATCCAAAGAAGGGCTGGAGCTGTTTTCTAGTAGAGTAGTGGTAAATTTACTACTCTTTTCTGTGTGAGGTCAGATCCACTGAGGTGTGCATAGTATGAAGTCACTGTACAGTTTGAGACTCAGACCTTGATCTGTGGTGATCAACTGTAGCAGGAGCATAACAACTGCTCTGATATGGAGCCCCAAAAGGGAAAAGGCATTGGGGATGAGTCAGTGGAGGGTAAAAAGCTATGTCTCTGCCGCCTTTAGATTTTTCTGCCGCATCCAACTAGCTACCCTCAATTAGATATTGACGTAAAGGTTTGGATTAGCTGAAATGACCAGAGTAGTTAAGTTATTACCTATTAGTTATTACTCAGGATATCCACCATATGAAGAGAGAAAATTCCCAGTTGAAAAGGTTGGTTGGTCACTGTTTCATGTGAGTAAAGGGTTTACTTTAGAGGACACTTGTCTCATTTTGTGATTTCTTTGAGTTAAATGCGTTAGGGTACCTAAACTTGTATGGATGTGGTACACACTTTAATTTCATTATAAAGAAAAGGTTTGAGGCTACCTTTTGTCAGGGAGTCGAGGATCAAATGAAAAAATAATCTTTTGCTTCAATCTATTATTATTTTCTTTTTAAAACGAGGATCAAATGACAAAATAATCTTTTGCTTCAATCTATTATTATTTTCTCTTTAAAATCTAAGTTTTCATTTTAGATATCACATGAGTTCATTACGAGTGTCACATTGATCAGTTCAGTAGAGTTTAAGCACTAACTGTGTTTATCTGTTGATAAGGAATAATATGCAATGGAACAATAGAAATTCAAACAAGATCTAAAAAGGCTACAAATATCAGTTAACTATAACCAATATGAGTTCAACATGAGAAACCCATTACACATTAGAATTCAAGCTTAATTGGTTTCCATAAACATACTATAGATGAGGAACCAGTTTGTTTGCAAAAATACCTCTTCATGGCTTCACTGTACAAAATGCTCTAATACCATAACCCAACATCCCCATGAAAGAATGATTTTTAAATATCATGATTGAAACAACCACAACAACTGCCCCTTTACATTCCTAAATACATGTTCAAAATTAACATACACAGTTAAAACTTAAAACACATGACTCAAATGTGAAGCGATTAAGGATTGGTTTGGCAACTTTAGCAACATTGTCAAATAGTTCCTCAGATTGTGAAACGAGGGTAATTGTTATTTACTCGTAGGGCCAAAATGCTTGTGTTTGGTGACCAAGAAATTGGTCAAGTTCACAAAATAAGCCAGAGAAGAATTCAACAAGAGGTACCAAACAAGTTTGATATCTGTTCTGGCAAGTTCTAGTGTGATCCAAACGACATTTTTCTCAATCAATATTGTTGCAGGAAGCAAACAGGTTACAACTATTGGTGCCATGTATAACAGTAAGTTCATGGAGTTCGGCTTTTCGCTGCAGAAGTAGATTGAAAATTTGGAATCATTTGTACAAGTCTTAAAAATTGATCATCAACACCATGGAGAAAAAACGATAAGGATAGAAATGTAACAATAACACACAATAAACCCCAAGAGTTGGAAACTTGGTTCACCCTACAACCAAAATGGAAGTTTTTAAAAATATGATTGCAAACACACTCACAATGTTATAAAATATCATTACAATTCAAATTTCTTGTGTATATAGTTTCAAATACGCATAACAAAGATCACAATGTCATATTTATTCTAGTGATGTAATGAAATAAACCAACAGTACTCCACACTGGTAAGTCTACACATTTGTGATTGTTATCAAAATATGAGATTATTTGAGACCCAAGAAAGTATGATGAACCTTGAACTAAACCCTGAGTCTGTTTTAAAAAAAATTAGGCATATTCTACATTATTTATCCTATATGAATATTACCTAATATTCTTGAAAAGTAGCCAAACATAGAATTGTGAGGAAGACAAAAAAATCAATACCTCAGTAGAAGTATCTCTTATGTCATCAATGCCAGGCATATCATCTCCAGAAACACGAAACAAAGAAGCTTTCAATTTCACAAACCCACAAAAGATAAAGAAATGTTATGATTTTAGCCTTATTATCATGTGTCTCTCACGTGTTAAGCAAAATAGGTCTAAATGTACCATTTTAGAGCTTACTCGGTATCGAATATAGGGAGCCCTTCTAGTGAGGACCTCTAAGTTGAGGACTTTTCGGTTTATCCCGCTTTTCGATCTTATATCCACATCTTAACCGTTCATTTTATAAATATTTATGAGTAGATCATTTCTGCAAATTTTCAACTAAATTGAAAATCGTTAAGACATTCATAAGTGTGATTTACCAATTATGAACTTGAACGGTTCATGTTTAACAGATTTGGTTCGTCCATTGATTTGATCTAAAACTAGTACTTAACGATCACCAATTTGGCTAAAATTTTGTATGATTGATCTACTTATATAAATCTACAACTTCAACGGTTAAGATGTCAAATTTTGATCAAAAAGTTGGTCTAATAAGTAATTAATTGAAAAGTCATTAACTAGTCCTCAAGTTAGAGGTCCTCATTAAAATGGCTCCCATCGAATATATCCATTAATTTCCTTTGTGTATTTCCTTCTTCTTCTTGTTTTAACTTTGAGAGTTAGGGCTCTTACCCTAACATTTGATATCCAGAGCCATGAATCTGGGCACTGGGCAACCAGCGATTCCGCCGCTCGGCGTCGAATCATTTGTCTTCGATGAAGATGTGTTTCTCTTTGAATTCGACAAGGATTGGGCGACCTTTGAATCCAAGATGCAAAATGCATTTAAAAAGGCTTTCGGAGCAAAGGTTCAAATTGATGGAATTGTAATTACTGGTCAAAGACATGTGCAAGTGAATTTGATCACACATGAGGCAAAGGCCATTTGTGAAAGAATTGGTGACAGAGTAATTGGTGGCACCATTAGTGATGGATACTTACAGGTTGAGGCAATCCGTCTTCATGAGGTTGATGAAGAAACTGGTGAGAATGTGGAAGTCAGCCTCGAGTGTCAAAAGGGAGATATCAAAATGATGTTAAAAGGTATTTGAAGATTTTCCATTCAAGCTTTTTGGGGAAGCATTATAGTTTCTTCAGATATTCATGAGCTAGAAGGTTATTTTCAACTGAAAGTCCACAGCAGCAAGTTCTTTTTTGGTCTTATGCCCTTAAAAGAATTCTTAATCAGGTGTTGTGGAAGTGTGAAGGGTGAATCATATGACTTACTTGCTGGTTGTTCATCTGTTACATTGCTTACCAAGGATTTATGGGTGAGTTCTGATGCACTAAAACTTGTCCAATCGGGGTTGAGGACTGTAGTTGTTCTTGAGATTGATACACCAACTGATGTTGGGGATGATAACTATGAGAAATTATGAGCAGATTCTAAAAGGGTGCTGGAGATAATTATGGAGAAGTGGAAATCAAAAGAGATTATACTCTTCTGCAAGGATGCACTCCACAGAAAGGGTGATTTGACAGGAACCAACTAATTGTCTAAGGTATCCAATGCTGCAAATATAGAATCTCCAGATGTTGAAAGAGCTTTTGAGAATGAGAGTGTCTTATGTACCTTGGTAAAGTTCCCTGTCGTGATCTATAGTGCTTTAAGTGAGGATGTTGAGATTGTAGTTCCTGATGACACATTTTGGATTATGATGGAACTGAATGACATCTCAATTATATTTTGGTTGTTTGCTTCTACTAATACAAGGTCCAATAGAGAAGTTGCAACTATAATACATAGCCAGGCATACAAAATTGGCCATCAGTTGGAGTACTGGTGTCTTATACATGATGAAGAAAAATTCATTATTGAGTTCTATGAGAAAGCAGAAGACAAGGAGCTTGAAGCTTTGAAGCTTTGACTGAGACTACTACCAATTTGATAATAGGTAATGCAGTCAACATATTGACTTCAAAACTTTGTGTAATCAGTCTGCGTGTGAGCATTTTGTAAGGGGGCAAACAGTGTGTGCAGCTTCATAAGGAAGAATGTGGGGTAGAATTCTGGTTTTATGGAGTGCAATGGTTGCTAGGTTTGCAAATGAAGGGAATGCAAAGGAGTTGGATTTTATAGTCAAGGAAGTGCTCAAGCTTAACAATGTAGTGCATATATGTCCTTCTATAACACGATCACATGTATTCATTACTTTGAATCTTAATCTTCAAGATGTTAAAGGTGCTTTTGAGAGTTTCTTATCTAGTGTGACTAAGTTCTGTAGTTCCTCCAACTGTAAAGTTGGAAAAGAAAATTTTCTTCATGATGGTATATTTGGGGTAGTTGGATCTGTTGCTAGCTCTATTATTCATATGTATGACCACTGTGGAGTAGATGTAGAAGAGACTGTTTTTTTGCTTGATGAAGACTCCTAAGGATTTAGGAAATTATGGTCAGATTTGTATAGTGGCTGACTCAAATAAGAGCTCGTTTCATGTTGAGGTTGTTGGAAATTGCGCTTGATGGTATCCAAGGTCTTCACATATCAAAAGGACCAAGGTCAAGATGGTAGCTAATTTGGTTTTGAACTATGAGAAGGTTCACAAAGTTGTAGTGACCATGGAGAAGGGTGAGATAGGTCTTGTGATGATGTTCTCCAAGTATGCAGTGGGTCCATGTTCAATGTTGAATGTCATAAGTCCAATGAAATTAGCATTGGTCACTCTCTCTTAATAGAAGGTCAGTATGTCTAGGATAAAGAGTCTGCATGTGTGTTGTTTTGGAACAAATTGGATGACATGAGTTTCTGTTTTGCTGTTAAGCTTGAGGAAATGAAAGGAAATGTTAGAATGATGATTATGAAAGATGAAAGTGCTGATGGGGACAAGGAATTCAGTACCTCCTTAATTTGGGATATGTGTCTATTTGCAGCTATTTTTCTTGGTTAAGCATTCAAGATTGGCCTCAAGTGTAACAGAAATCTTGGCATATCATACCACTCATCAGATGGAGGACAAAAATGTGGTACATGCCTTGTTGTATGAAGAGGGATTCAAGAATGAGTTCTTTAAGAAACCAGGTTACATGATGCCTGAAGGTTTGAAAGAATCCTTGCACTCTTAATGACCGTGTGGCTGTTTTAGAGGGTCGCGAGGATGAAAACATTGATAGGATTTTGAAGCCAAAGCTTGTTTCAAAATTGAGTGATATTGCTGCTGTGCTTGATGGGATAATTTCTGGAAACAGTACTATTGACAGTGGTGGCTACAACATCATGACAAGGCCTGGTAGTTCAATTAAGCTTATTAAATGTGATTTGGGAAATACAACAACTACATTAGGTGCATCAAAGGCTTTTGGTGTTGAGTTTCATTTCATTGCAGCAGCTTGTGAGAAATGCGATAAATGAAACAGTGTCTTCCATACTTGAAGTTGAGGAACAACCTCCAGTATGTTGGACATTGATTCTGATTGAAACTTGAGGTCAAGTTTTGTTAGGGAGGATGGGTTGTTATGATTTTAGCCTTATTATCATGTGCCTCTCACTTGTTAAGCAAAATAGGCCTATATGTACCGTTTTCAGCTTTTGCTTGGTATCGAATATATCCAGTAATTTCCTTTGTGTATTTCCTTCTTATTGCTTTAACTTTGAGAGTTAGGGCTTTTACCCTAACAAGAAACAAGTTCTCAATTTCACAAACAAACAAAGATAAAAGAAATAAGCTTTCAGTTTCAAAAACCCAAAAAAATAGACCCAAGAATGTGAGAGAGGATTTTTCACAAACACTTGGAGGGCACAAAGATCAAACCTTGGAATTAGGAGTATCAATGTCAGTCTCGACAGACATCTTGTTGGAGCTGGAGGAGCGAGAGAAGGCTTGGACAAGAAAGGGATTAAGATCAGAGAGGGAGCGACGGAGTATCATCGACAGAAGAGGTGGAAGGGAGGAGTTGAAGTGGATCTGTGACGGCGAGGATTGTTGAAATCAGGAGAGGCCGACAGAGAGAAATGGGTTGGCCTGAGGGGATCAGAGATGTATCGGCGGATGAGGGGTTGGTGGCGGTGATGGAGAGGGAGGGTGATCTTGGAGTAGCCAAACCGAGGAGAGAAGAAGGATCGTCGGGAGAAGGTGGGGACTTTTTCATGGAGATGGACTCAGAGCCACAAGTGGTGGAGGTCATCATTGTCTTGAATTTTTTTCTTTCTGGGTTTTTCAGGGTGTGTGATTGGTTGATATTGGTGTGGGAGAGAGAAGACAACGCCAGCTTTTAACTAGGTGGCATGGTACCGAATCTGACGCTCTAGGAAGCTTTGAGGCTCATTTCTGACGAGCAGTCAGCTCACAAGAGTGGTTGTTGGGTGTGTCATCTGATCTTCTCCCCCAACTGGGTTTTGCTGGAAACCGGACAGGAAGAAGAAGAAGAAGAATGAGAATGTTGCTTTTGCCCTTATTTAGGTGGTTTCCATCATGACCAAGTCAGCAAACATACAGTTCTATGACGGAAATTTGCCTCAGGCATTTCTTGATAGCGAAATTAAAATTTAGATATCATAATGATTGATTTTTAAATATGGGTATCATTTTGATCGTGTCACAGAGATTTAAATACCATAATGTATTTAACTCCTTTTTTGATATGGGATGTGAATTGTGAAGGGTTTAGGGGGCCACACTTTCATTCATTCCCACATGCTTTGTGACCATTGAATGGTGTATCTGCCTATCTGGGTACCGCACTCACTCTCCTTCCCCCTTCAGTTTCAGCCTTTCACCTCCCTTTCTCAGTTTCAATGCCTGTTAACTACCCATAATTATTTTGTTAGGGAGAAAGAATTTTTAAAAAAAAAATTGGAATTTGAGGTGGTGATATGTGGGTTTTTGTGATGCCCTCTATTTGAAGGCAAAATCTGCACTACACATGGTACAATACAACAAATGAAAAAGTTTAACGGGAGGGTATTTTAGTCTTTCAAAACTACAAACCTTATCAAGGGGAAGACGAAAAAAACCGAATAGGAGTTGCTCCGAGAAGCACAAGACGATTTGTAGCTCAATCTCTCCGTAGACTCTCACATATCCCACCTTTCTGACTTTGACTGACGCTTCCAGGCCCTCAAGCACAACAACATGCCTCCTCCTAAAGTTGCTTCTCCTAATTCTAATTCTAATGTCAGTGTCATTAGAATTAGATAGAGCTCAAAGCAGTCCTCAGAGATGACTTCGCTAGATTTGCAGCTCTCAAGGCCTCAATGCCTAGGCCCTCCTCTTCTTCTTCCATCTTTACCCCGGACGACGACGCTGTTGATGAAGTTGAAAAGCTGATGTGTTGGACCAAGGATGCCGCCTGCCTTGACCCTTCTCCACCTCCGACGATGAACCCATGACGAGGTGATGCTGCTGGGTCATGACAGGTGACGATTGCAGGCGACAATTGCATCTTTGACGTCGTTGAATTGGTAGGTTTCGTCGTCAACTTGGAAAGTCCAATTTTGTCCCTTGAAAACTGTCTCCGCGAATGAGACGTTGCCACACATTTAAATCCCACTCATGTGTACCTTACATGTGTATTCAAGCGCTTTCTTTATTTGAATTTGAAATAGCCCCTTCCTTGTTTGCCCCCCATGTACGACACCATCTCAAGACATGGATGTTGACATATTGTTTAATACAAAAGCCTTTTGTTTGTTGTTGAGTAGAGCAGGTAGTTAGAGAGAGTAGATGGATTCATTGGTTAACAAATGACGTAGGACGGATGACATAAGATATTGAAGAGCATATCGATAGTTGTAGGTCTAAACCTGGTTTGTTGTAGATTTGGCGTTAGGTGTCCGAATAACTATTATTATACATTTCTGGAAGCGAAACGGTTTGATTTGTCACTTTGCCATGACCTGTGGGCTTTTTCGGCCATCCAAATTCGTCTTAGACCTCAAAACAATGATTTACTAGTTTTTAGTATTTTATAGTTACTTTCGGATTTGGATTTAATTTAATTCTTGGGTTTTTAAGCTTGGATGTTAGTCTTCCTAGGTTTTTGTTTCGAGTATTTAAGCACCCTTATGGGTAGCAGACAATCAGTTTATCAAATTTAATCAAAACTCTAAGAGTTATTTTCTTATTGTCTAGCTTACTCCAAACTTATCTCATAAAGTTCCTCAATTAAGAGTTTTCCATCTTCTAGGATGTAATGCTGGTTTGCCCTTCATATTTCCTACTGCCTCAACAAACTTTGGTTTATTTTGTGAATGGGAATTACAAAATCATTGGAACACATGAATGGCTCCTAGGACAGATTTTTCCATAATTGCATTAGTGTCCACTTTGGAGGAGTCTGTTCTTGTAGTAGTAGCAGTGTTGCCCATGTTTAGTCCAACATAAATATACAACAAGCTCCAGGGGGAGCAAAGGACCACTATTAAAGTGTGTTTCATGTTTGCATAAAACTTGAATCTAAATGTGGGTTAAGATGTCAGCATCATTAAAACTCCACAATCTTTCAAATTATGTAGCTGGCCACCACAACCCGGATATAGCATCAAAACTACACATGGGCAAATGGGTATTTTTCTCTCCTTATTTTTCTTTTTTCCTATTGTGATTAAGTTATGTGTTTTTTTGTCATATCTGGTGAGCCTCGTGCCATCATGTAGTTGTTACATCACATTGTCAAAATCTGAAAGAGAAACTAATATTGATTTTTTTAAACTAAGATTGATTAGAGGCTGGGGTTATGCTTCATATATATGCACACACTTACGTTATTTTTATTTACATTACTAAGCTCGATCACGGAAACAGATTTCATGTCCGCATCTTGTTTCTTATTTGATGAATCCAGACCAAAATATATGTAATTTGTGTAATTTAGAAAGAATAATGAAATTTTCACACCCTAAATTACAATTCACATACATTGATCTATTTTTTTATATGAAAATATAAAAAATGATCATATCATGGGCAACTTGAAGATATTAAAATATGGATAATTTTAACATTTTCATATAAAAAGTGGGTCACAATACCTAAATTGTAATTTAGGATTTGTAAATTTCACTCATTCTTAGAAAAGTATAAGAAGTTATGTTGCTAGTTGTAGTGCAACTTGGTATGGGTGAACTTCATATCATTCTCGGATTTTTGTGACTTGTAAAAGCTGCTACTGTATATTATAAAAATACTTATATGTAAATTAAAAAATAATGAGAAGCTTTAATGATTTCTTAGTGTAATTTCACATCTTCAGCGAAAAAGAGCTTTCGGTTGTTGTCAGAGAAAGCAAGGAAAAGAAAAAAAGAGAAACAATAGTAGAAAGCCAATCCACCATAGTCAGCTCTCATTCATGAAGAAGCGGAGGAGAATGGGTCAACAACAGACATTTAAGGATATCGTATATTGAATACTCGTTTGAACATGAAGAGCTCAGAGGGCAGCGTCCATTGTCCCCATAAGATTAAGACAACGGGACCGTCCCCAAGAGAGCACATGCAACAGGAAGAAACAGAAGCTGGAGCACAATATGTGAGAAGACTGAAGGAAATAGAGCTGCAATTGGCACAACAGGCAATGCCAAACAGAGTAGCCCCTCTTTTCACAACTAAACCAGACCCGTTCACTCGCAAAATCCACCACTTAAATCGCCCAGCAAATTTCAAGAGCCCTAAAATGCCAATCTACATAGGAAAAAGTTATCCCTATGCCCATATGGATGACTTCAGGAAAGTCACCGGAGGAATGGAGTACTACGATATCACTTAGTGCCAATTGTTCAGTGAGACACTAGAGGAAGAAACGGGTCTTAGGCGAATAACTGCGCTCCTTCGTTATCAAGTGGCAAGTAGCGACGTCGAAGTGTAGAGACTTCAGCAAGACTATCAGACTAATAGCATTCAAAGAGGGGCTTCTTAAGTGAAAGTACCTTTGTCGGCTAAAAAAATGACGCCAACTATAATGAAGTGTTGGCAGGTGCAATCATCACAGCTCTAGCAAATACACCACTTAGGGAGAGATGGAAAATAATAGGGTCCCTCAAGCAGTTGATAAAAGTGTCATCACCACCACTAAGACCTACATCCCCACAACGTCGTCCGGAGCAAGAAGACAGAACAACAAGAGTGAATGGCACTAGGGAGGAAATGAAAGAGAGAAGCGCTATAAAGATAATTATTGACAAACTAGGCAGCGCCTAAGATGGAGAGGCGAACGACAAGATAACAGAAAAAATAACATGAAGGAAGGCGCCAGCAAGTCAATGCGGTTGTCGTGGGTACATACGAGGAAATTTTTGATAGACACAAAGATTAGATCCCTCGCCCCCACTGGTTCGATTCCCAAATAAGAATAGGAGGGGGGCATAATGGTTCGAACACCATGAAGATTCTAGTCATGACACAAATGATTGCCGCCACTTGTAAAGGTCATAGATGAGATGTAGCGAGAAGGGAAACTACAAAGGGAAGAGCCAAGAGAGCAATATGCACCTATTGTGGCTAATGTTGAGCTCAAGCGAATCAACATGATTGACGGCGGAGTACCACTCACAATGTAAAATAGATTTAAAGGGTGAAGTTGTAAGCCTTGAAGTTGTAGTACGTGTTGAGACGAGCTCACCGGTATGTCTAGATTATTTTTCGGATCATCGAGCTATTTACTACGACTTTTCAAAGTTTAGGGTAATTCTTAATTACTGTTTTGGTAAATTTTAATTATCATTTTGGTAAATAATTTTTACCCATCTTAAATCTGGGACGTCAGATCTTACCCACCACTACCAGGATCAGCAGTTTGGCTGATGTAAAATTTTTGTCAGTCTGTTAACCAAATTCGTCGGCTAAGATGTCATCGGCAAAAACTCGTCGGCTATGACTTTAGCCGACGAAACTAGAAGTAGTCGTCGGCTATAGCATGAGATTTTAGTCGATGACAATTTTATCTATTTCGTCTGCAAAAGTGTCATCCTATAGCCGACGAAAAAGTTGTTTCGTCGACCGTAGTCTTACACTTTAGCTGAAGAAACATTTAATATATTTGTCGTCTAAAGTATTTAATAAAAAAATTTAAAAAAAAACCATAACCGACTAATTATAGAAAATTTCGTCGGCTAAATACTACTATAGCCGACGAAATTTTCTATAATTCGTGGGCTAAACCTTGAAAAAAAATAAATAAAAATAATATAGCCGATGAATTATAGTAAATTCGTCGGCTAAATGCTATTATAGCCGACGAAATTTGATATAATTCGTTGGCTAAACCTTGAAAAAATACTATAGCCGACGAATTATGGCAAATTTCATTGGCTATAAGTCCATTCCAGCAAAAACAAAAACACCGAAATTTCTAAATTATCATTCCAAGCAACCTGAAAATTACACCAAAACAATTCCATATAACCAACAACACCATCAATGGTGACAACACGTTTTTCATTAAAATATTTATAAATTGTTCATAAACACATAAAACTATATAATTATTTAACTACACAAAATCTATATCGTCTAAATTTATATCCGTGTCAGAAGGAGGTTGATGCTGCTGAGGAGGTTGTGGCGGCTGAGGTAGGGGTATAGGCGTAGGCATGGGCAGAGCCGGAAATCCCTGAAGCTGGGTAGCTGAAAACTCTTACAAGTACTGAAACATCTGCTACTGATGTGCCTGCTAGGTGACATATACCGAGGTATTATACTCCTATACGGTGGCAGTATAGGCTGTCTGGGCGGCTAGCTATTCCCGTAGTATCTGAACTTCCGCCTCTAACTGAGTCGTCCTGCTGCTGGTCGAGGCTACCTTTCTTTGAATTCCAGGAGTGGTCTTCAGGACCCCCTCACCAGTCTTTCCTAGACCTTGACATTAGAACTTGTTTCCTAACGGTGGGAAGGCTGTGCCCATAATCCTCGTCCTAACCTCGTCTAGGTCGGAGGCCACAGCTGCCTCGAGGACTGAGAGGCGCCCGACTGTCTCGATAAATGGGTGGAGCCCAATGGCCTTGAGAAATGGGAAACATTGGGTTGCCTCTGCGCCATCTCTAGAAGATCGCACGTTTAGCTGTCATAGGGCCCTGAAATGACGTTTGAGGATTGCTAGACGTTCCCTCAAACGATTCGGACTTTTGGCCCTTTGAACCCTTCATCGATCTAAACAAGTCTTTCAACAAGTTTAAAATACTAATTTAATAAATTATTTGAAGTTATAATTTTAATTGTTATTTTTAATATTTTTAAGTAACACTTGTTATCAATATATTAACAATCTTTATCCACTAATAACAATTAATATTTTAAGACACAACAAAAATTATTAGAATTCACTAATAACAATTAAACTAAAACTATTAAAACCTCCAATTCAAGTTCAATTTTTAATTTCAATTTCAGCAATATTATCAATTTCAATTTTTAATTTCAATTTTTATCAATTTCAATTTTTAAATTGTTAACAATCTTTATCAATATATTAACAATCTTTAATTAACATTTTAATATATTAACAAGATTTTTAATAAATTTCATTAATATTTGTTAATTAATATCTCTAAGATCGAAAATACTATGATGATACTAACCGAACCTAATTTTCCATTCTAACAAACATTCTAATGAACATTTATATAAAGAACATTTATATAATTATATAAAGAACATGAACAATTTCAGAAAAATTCAATCCATATATATCAACAAATTTTAACAAATTCAATTATATCAACAAATTTCAACAAATTCAGAAAAATTCAATCCATATATATCACCAAATTTCAACCAAATTCAATCCAGAAATAAAAACATGTGGAGGCGTTGTGAAGGGGCTGTGGAGGCGGAGGAGGACACTTTGGCCGGAGGAGTTCGAGAGAGAGAGAGAGAGATGGCAGTGGAGGCGCGCGGAGGAGGGCAAATCAAAGCAGAAAAAATTCAGGGTTTATGTTCGGGCTCGTTGGGTTTTGTTTATATAGGTTGAAGTATAGTCGAGAAATAATTAATTCGTCTGCTATAATTATGATTATCATCGGCTACTAGTTTTTTATTTTATTTTTTATTTATTTAACTATAGCCGATGAATTTTCAATAAATTCGTCGGCTATAGTCATTTTAATATTTATTTGTTTTATAATCATTTTATTTTGTTTATTTAACTATATCCGATGAAATTTCAATAAATTCGTCGGATATAGTCCTTTTAATATTTATTTATTTCTAATTTATTTGTTTAATTATCATTTTATTTTATTTATTTAACTATATCCGATTGTCAGATATCATCATTATGTTGAAATATGTGTATGGGAAAAAATTTATCTAGATCCGAAAACGTTAAGGACTCGATCCGGACGGTCAATCCTGTAAGTCAAACCCCTAAACGCACGAAAACGGTCATTTGACCGTCAAAATTACGTATTTTGTCTGGACCTTCAACTGAAAATTGTTTCAAATCGATGAGACGCAGCCATTGGTATAAAAATTTTATAAAAAATAATCACCGGACACAATGTTCTAAATATCGGGATATATCGACGATATATCGTTGATATTTAGAATCTGATACGATAAGTACCATTTCGTCTCAATATATATCGGTCAACTCAAAATATCGGATCAACTCGCGATATATCAGGTCAAACTCGGTTTGACCTGATATTTCGTGACTTTTTTTTTTTTAAAAAAAAGGAGATATTTTGGTAACGTTTTGCAAATTTTGATCTCTTCTTCAGTTCTTCTCTCTCGAAGCGGGTCAGACTCCGCTAAAGCACAAAGGAAGACCTCTCTGTCCGACCACCTCCTGACGTCGGGCTACCCTCGTTTGGACCACCTCGTTTGGTATACTTATGGATTTGATGTGCTAAAATTGCAAAGAATTGCAATAAGAATTCTTTCATTGACCTCAAGCTCATCCGGGTGTGAGAGAAATTAGAGCACATTTCAAGGGATACAGACAAAGAAGAGGAATAGGCTAGATACCTCAAGGATGAGCAAGTTGGTATATGTTCAATTCAATGCCAAAATCATCAACAAAAACCGAAGGAAGGATAAAGGAAAAGAGTTACTACTTGCCAAAGAAGCACAAGAATGACTTGTTGAAGGTAATGTCATTGAAGATATGGAAAGGCATGAAAAAGTGTCCGAAATGGGTAGTGAAATACCACCCTTGAGTGAAATACGAGACGTAAGAGAGCTTTATGAAGATGATTTTGTCTCGGAAGATGAGGGAGAAGATAATGGAGATGATGAGTTTGAGTTTGAATCTGATGATGAGAGAGTTTATGATGCATGGGCATCTAATTCTATCATGTAAACACTTATTTTTATTAGTTTATATTTAGTAGTTAGTATTATTTATGTATTTTCATTGTCAAAACAATCAAATGTTTTCTTTCTCTAGTTTAATCGGTACATTTTGAAGTATAAGTTTTTATTTCGTAAGTTTATTTGGTATATTTTGAAGTATATGTTTATAAATATATTAAATTTAATTAAAAATTAACAAATCCGATAAATCCGATATAATCCGATATATCCTTATTTTCAAAATCGATACGATGCCGAAAACCGTTATTTAGAACAATGACCGGAGATATGGCTACCTCTTGGGAGAAAGAATGAAAAATTACATTGACCATAACTATCGACACCGTGACCTTACCAGCATTTCATGATTTTTTCAACCATAGACATATTTCACCATTCAGGTCATATCTTATTTCACAACTTTTTTCGTTTGAAGCTTCTACGTATAGTTTGTTTTTTAAATGGAACATTTACTTAACACTTGGTAAACAAAATATACAACATTAGTAGGCATGTTGTGATTGTGATGATCAAACTTGAGGAAAAAAAATCTGACTGTCTGATATCATCATTATAATATGTGTATTGAAAAAAATTCATCTAGATCCGACAACGTTAGGGACTCGATCCGGATTGTCAATCTCGTAAGTCAAACCCCTAAACGCATGGAAACGGTCATTTGACGGTGTAAATTACGTATTTTTTTCGAACCTTCAACTGAAAATAGTTTTAAATCGATGAGATGCAACCAGTGGTATAAAAATTTTATGAAAAATAACCACCTGAGATAGGGCTACCTCTAGGGAGAAAGAATGGAAAATTTTTGACCTAAACTATCGGCACCGTGACATTATCGGAATTACATGATTTTTCAACCGTAGACATATATCACCATTCTGGTCATATCTCATTTCACGTCTTTTTTTCGGGTGAAGCTTCTATGTATAGTTTGTTTTTGAAACGGAACATTAAACACATGGTAAACGAAACATACAACATTAGTAGGCATGTTGTAATTGTGATGATCAAACTTGAGAAACAAAAATCTGACTGTCAGATATCATCATTATGTTGAAATATTTGTATGGGAAAAAATTCATCTAGATTCGACAACGTTAAGGACTCGATTCGGACGGTCAATCTCGTAAGTCAAACCCCTAAACGCACGGAAATTGACATTTGACTGTTTAAATTACGTATTTTGCCCAAACGTTCAACTGAAAACAATTTCAAATCGATGAAACACAACTAGTTGTATAAAATTATTATTTTATTTATTTTCTACTAGCCAACGAATATTAAGGTATTCGTCGCCTAGTAGTATAGGGTTTAGGGTTTAGCCGACGACACATTAGGGTATTCGTCGGTTAAGATAGTTTTAGCCAATGATAGCCTATTTCATCAGTTAAGATAGTTTTACCCGATGAAATAAGCTATATTTCGTCGGCTAATATGATTTTACCTGACGAAATAAGATATATTTCGTCGGCTAAAACCATCTTAGCTGACAAAATGGCTAAAACATTAAAATAGGATGTTTAATGTAAACCATACTAATTTTCTGTTCATATATTACCAAAATTCATATAAAATAATATAATTATGAATTCAACATATGTAAACTATAAAGCACATCCATTTTTTTTATTACAAATTTAAACTAAGGCTCGTAATTGTAATTATTTGATGAGTCTTCTTCGGTGTCAGAATTAATTTCTGGCAATCTATATCTTTTCTCATCACCAAAGTAGTTATCTGTTTCTTGATTTGAATCAACATCAATAAGCCTTGACTCTTCATCACAAATTCGAACTTAACAACCCACTTTAAAATTATTAAGGCCAATTGTAGAGGAGTCAAGAATACTTATTGCGCTGGTCTCATGATACGCAACATCTTCATCCTCGTCTTCAGCCTCTCCAAGTGTAGCCGCCTGGTAAATGTTTCGAGGGTGCACAAGGTTGACAAATTTCCACGCGCCACCCTTAACAAGGTCATCAACATAAAACACTTGTTTAGCTGACGAAATATATAATTTCGTCGGCTAAATTATTTAAATTTGTCGACTATATTCCATAGACTATAGCCAAATTAAAAAATAGTTTAGCCGACGAAATTTAATTTTTGTCGGCTAAAGTTGACTTTAGCCAACGAAAATATAACTTAGCCGACGAAGAAACATTTTTTCGGCCTATTTTTTTTTATTTTGTCGGCTAAACAAATTCTCCTTGTAGTGCACATTAAATCCGAGCCGTCCATTTTTCTATAAAAAGGGGGTGAGACTTTTGACCGAAGTCAAAAGCCCCAGCCCGAGTTTATCTCCCCTCTCTCGACCTTTCTCGGTAGCTCCGGTGTCACACAACTGCGTCTTACCATCCAGCCACCACACACTGGCGTACCACCACCAAACTGACCCCCTTCCTCTTCTCTACAAAGCCCAATCATTCAACCCAATATATAGCCATTGTCGACGGAGATCGGAGGAGGAGGAGGAGGAGGATGGTGGTTGTCCTCGGTGAAAATCCAGCGACTTAGGCGGAGATTCGACAAATTGAGTGTGTTTTCTTGCTCCTCTTGTCTTTCTTATCCTTCCTATGCTTCTGCAAATCGAGATTGAGCCTAATCATAATTACCCCATTTTTCTCTCCGTTTTCTTGTTCTTTAGGTTTCTCCACCGAGGATGACTTTTGACATCTTTCCTTCCTCGTTGACGTCGTCTCAAGCTTCTGGTGAACGAGTTGAGTGTTGTTCGAGGCTAGTAGCGCTGCTGTAGCTACTCTGGGTCTGAGGTAGAGTGTCGTGTGGTGCTGGTAGACCGAGAAGAGGTGTGGGAAGCACCTGGTGATGGGCAGGTCGAGGTAGAGGCTCTGCCTATGAAGAAAATCCGGCGAGTGAGCCACTAGATTCGAGAATCAAGGTGAGGTTCCAGTTCTAGGTTTTTGTGTTCCACTGTGTTGTTGTTGTTGATGTGTTTTAGATTCTAATTTATGGTTGTTTTGTGTTGATGTTGATAACTTAGTGAATGAAGAAAACGAAGAAGCTATGGCCATTTTCCGGCAAGATTGCTGAAATCCGGTATAATATTTTGACCACTTGCCGGAATCCGGTGAAGAAGCAGATTTCTGGCAGAAGCTGAAGAGGTAGAAATCAATTTTCCCCTGATAAGCTTCAAGTCGTAAAGTTACCGTTAATTATTAAGTCCAGTTAACTACGAGAAAGTTGTAAATTAGGAAGTGTCTACTTTGGAAAACTTTCCATTTTAATAAACTTCCTATTTATGGAAAGTTAATAATTTGGATTGATAATTTAGGAGAAAAGTTAAAGAAAATGTGAAATTCAAAGTTAAAGGAAATAGAGATACAAAGTGAAGCATGGAATTTAAAGATTGTTGACAACTTTAGTTGTTGTGGAAGATGATGATTTCTATTAGCGGAAATGTCGAGTTGATCATTCTAAATAATTTGGATAAATGACTTTACGTTATATCGACTCGTAGTTAGTAAATCGGTTTAAGCTGTAGATTTGGTGTCCATAGTAATTCCACAAATTACTATGTGTTAACCTAACATCAAATGAATTAGTAAGACAAGTCGATATGTTAAGGTTGTGTAATCTGAAACTAAATTTCGAGTCTATAATCGGAAATAAACCAAATGGTTGAAAAGTTGATAAAATGAAGGAATTTGTCAACTCTTGGTCAAATTAGGATTTCCTAGTCAAACTAGGAAAAGATCAAGTCAACAGTATTAAAGACTTATATGTTGGATAATTTTACAGCCTATGGTTGAACGTGAGACGGACTCGACCATATGAATTTATCGAGGTAGCGCTCGTGGAGTATTCCAAGCAATGAGGAGATCACATTAAGTACTATGAGTGGACCCTTTTGATTTTAAGATATGCATGCTCCAATATTTATAAAATTTATAAGCAACATAATTTTTATTGATTTAATGAGCCGGTGGGGTCGGGAAGGTGGGTTGCTCCCTTCTTGTAAGCTCATTTGTTATGTTGGCTGGAATTTGTTTTATGATGATCATATTTGCAAATGATTTGTTTATGGCCATTGTTTTGAGGACTGTCGGAGAACCGTACCTTATGCATGAGATGCATACTTTATTACGAGGGAAGAGTCATTAATGACTTTTCAAATTTGTTTTGTTTTCTTCATCATGAAGGGTCATCATATATATATATATAAAGATGCTAGCTAGCTATACGTTCTCCACTTCAAAAAGTGGAGCGGGGCAATAGTAGCCCTAGAGGGTTCCGACCCTAGCGTAAGAGGCTCATCGTCATGATGGAATCTCTTTACCATTTAGGATCGTCACACTTAGTAGCCTTAAACGTTCCGACCCTAGTCTAGGAGACTCTTTGTCATGGTGAAACCTCTTCTCTTATTTTTTAATATTGACTTTTAAGCTAATGAAATTGACACGATATGTTTTGATTTCAAAATGTTTATTTGGGGTTTTTCCCAACCAAGCATGCTTAAATGATTTTCGAAACAATAAGAGTGAGAACATTATAATCGATATTTTCTCACCCTTGACTATTATTTTTGTCCACTCACTCTACGTCATGTTTTTAAATGTTTTCTCATTGGCCATTCGTTTTCAAATGCCTAGTGTTGCAGGATTCGTGAGTGGAGATTGTGCATACAGAAAATGTTGCATAGTTAACTAATCCGTTGTCGATAGTATGTGCATTTAGGTATTTATTCCTTGTAGATTGTTCTGATTACCCCATCTTAGTTTAGTATTTGAATTGATTGGTGAACCGTAGATGTGACTTGGGGAGCAGGATGGGGTTGATTATAGGAAAGATTGTTTATCTCAAGGGGTTTCGGTAAGAAGTTCCCTTGAGGTGGACCCCGTGAGATTTACTTCAGGTTAAAAGAGTTAACCCGGGATGGGTTCTGATATACAAACATGTCAAACAGAAGCAAGAAGAGGTATGCTAGAGAAAATCACCCAAGAAGCGTCAACCACATAACATATGATAGAGCGGTGAAGTTGACAAAGCAGGGGTTCGAGCCCATTGGTATTCACTGAGGAGGAAAAGTACAGAGTCAATGGGCCATCACTACCAGCATAAACATTATAGCCGACGAAAAAAAAACAGGCCGACAAATTTTTTTTTCGTCGGCTAACGTCCACTTTAACTGACGAAAGAAAAAATCGTCGGCTAAAGTGGATTTTTAGCCGACAAAATGTTTTTTCGTCGGCTATAGTCCGTAAACTATATAATTTCAAAAGTTTAAAAGTTTAGCCAACAAAATATATAATTTCATCGGCTAAAAGTCCTTATATTTTCAGATCGAGATAGCAGCTCATTTGAAAAAAAAAACGAGAGAAAAAGTTTGGGTGTTGGCGAAATTGTTGGGTGTCGTCGAAATCTGTCCAAAATTAGTTTGTGGGGATATATATAGGTACATATATGTGTATATATCTTGGTTTTGAGTTGTTTTAAGAGTTTTATTTGAGTTATATATATATATATATATATATATATATATATATATTGAGTTTTATTTGAGTTATATATATTGATTTTGAGTTTTAATTTGAGTTAAATTATTGGATTTTGTGTGTGATTGAGTTGATCGATTTTGATTTGATATATTATAGTTGTAGAAACCTAAGGCGAGGCCTTGGTATCCGAGTTGTGAGACTCTTATAAGTGAAAAGTCAGAAATGATATTAAAAGTGTTTTATTTCAAGTGATAGAAAAGCAAGTTTTATATGCCTTTTTATTATGACTTTCAAGTGTGTAAACGGAAAATTGAATTGAAATACGAGTTGGAAACTCGTTAATGAGATAGTTCTTTGGGCTATGGTGGAAATGTTAAGTTGGATATTTGATGCCTATTGGTTGTGTTGTAATAACATAATCGTGTCCTGAAGTAGTTAGTGTAGACCATGAGTAAAAAGAAGAAAGTACTTGAGTTGGAGAATTCAAGTACTAATATAAGTGGCCCATGCGAATGGAAAGTCGAGGAAAAATTTAAAATCTTTGAAAATGGTCAAGTAAAGTTGGATATAGTGAGAAGCGAGAGAGTAAAAGATATAAGAGTAGATGGACTATATTTATGATTATTTTTAGCTAAGAAGAGACATTGGAATTGAGTAAGTTGTCGAACATCAATTATAATATTTTTATTTCTCAAGGTTTGTGTTGATTAAAAGTCGTCGGCCCTAGTATTGTGGCCAAGGGGATGTTGTGGTTCGGATGAGGAAATTTAGTATTTGAATCGTGCCACTAAATGGTTAGAATTTTAGAAATTATAAGATTAGTAAGTAAGTTAAAGGATGCTAATTATGAGGTCATGGTGAGATCCCTGGGATAGATAGAGTTGGAGGTCAGACTTCTAGAGTTGTCGGACACACTATAAGAGATAGTAGCAAAAGCGACGACGCCTATTGTGATAACCCAAAATTCGTAGGAAATCTCAGTTTGTCGCATACGATCTCTTCAGCGACAACCCGGTTGTCGCAAAAAGTAGGTAATTGCGATAAATTAAGTGTTATCGCTTTTATGACATTATGCGACAACCAGTTCCTCGCAAAATATTAATTATGCGACGATTTCGGTTATTTTTCAGACAATGTTTTCATGACGACTTCAGTTTCCTCGCAAAATATTAATTATGCGACAACTTCTGCAAAATGTTAGTTAATGTTTTTGTGACAACTAAATTTTTGACGCGAAAAATTGATTTAGCGACAAATTCTGTTAGTTGTCGGTTAATGTTTATGCAACAATCTTAACTTCCACACTGAAAATCAATTAGGCGACAACTTTAATGGGTTATCGCTTAAAGCATATGCGACAACTTGAAATTCTTCATAAAAAATTGATTATGCAACGATCTATAATGGTTGTCGGTTTATGTTTTTGTGACAACTTTAACTTCCTCTCAAAAAATTAATTAGGCGATGAATTTTTTGAGATGTCGCTTAATGTTTATGTGACACAGATCTTCCTCGCTGAAACTTATTAGACAACGATTTCTACTAGTTATAGGTTAAGGTTAATGTGACAACTGTAATTTTCTCGCAAAAGACTCATTAAGCGACTTCTAATAGACTAATACCGGTTGTCACTTAATGTTTATGCGGCAACCAGAACTTCATCACTGAAACTCAATCAATTAAGTGACGACTTCTATCAGTTGTCGGTTAATTTTTACGTGACGACTTCAATTTTCTCGCAACTGTCAACTAAACAGGAACATTCATTGTTTGTCGCTTAATATGTATGTGATAACTTTAAATTTCTCAATAAAATTTACTATTTTATTTATTTCTCAAACTTTGGACTTTTTAAGTAAATAATTTTGCTCTAAATAAAATCGTTTCATTATAATTAATATGCTATCATATATGGAAATAAATGAAAAATTTTATTTTGTAAATATGTGTGAGATATAAAATTTAATGGTTATGATATGTTATCGATTTGATTTTGTTAATTGCTCATTAATTGCATTTCATTCTTATCTTTATCCTTTTATGAATAATTTTTCATTATTATCCCTAAATATTCCTTTATATGGAAATAAAAGAAAAAAATAGTCCGTAAATATATGTGAACTATCAAATTCGATCATGATGATAATTGATCTAATTCTGTTAAATTGCTCGTTTTCCTCTAACTAATTAAATTTCATTCCTATCTATCTTCCTGTTTTGAATAAATTTCAATTGTTATCCTAAATATTCCTTTTTGAGAAGAAATTCATTGAAAGATAAGATAACATAAATAGAAGAAACTAGGTTTGTTTTCTCATTCTTCTCTTTTAACGGCCTACCGCATAGATCTTATTGATGCCATTCTTCTTGTTCTTCTATCTTTTTGAACAAGTTGTTCTTCTCTCTAAGGAGCTGGAAAAGTAGGCGGAGTTTTGGAGTGGTGACTTGGTTAAGACATTTCTTGATTCAATAGAAAACGGTGCTACTCATCACATCAACAACTTCTCATCTCTCCATCGAATCTTAGTCTAGAAGGGTCTGTTGCAAATTGCTCTATTGGTGTTGTTGGTAACATTGATCTCTCTCTGTTTTCAACTATTTATTACCTTTTAGTGTCTTATGGATTTGAAAAGGCGTTAATTTGATTTCAGTTTCAATCTACATGGATTTGTGTTTTCTCAAGTTGTTTCGCTTTATAATTTCAATTTTGTTAATTTGTATGGTTAATTCAATGGATTTCAGGTTGTTAATAGCATCTCAAGCTCTACTAGTATCGAAAACAAAGCATGGAAATAGTGAATATGTGAGTCGTGTTGGTGCTATATGGCTTTTGACAAGCTTTGAATGCAGACAAGAGAAGAAGATATGGTTTTTGGAAACCGAAACATTACAGTCCATTTGGTAGATGAAGAATTTGAGGAATTGCACGCGATTTTCATTTTAGTTTTAGTTTTAGCTAGTTTTAGAAACATTTTGCCTAATTTTTTGTTGAATTTTTGTAAATTCTATTTGATTTATGATGTAAGGTCTTTTATTGGTATTAATAAATAAACATTTTTTCTTAATTTGCATTATTTAGTTTGGAATGTAGACAAACAAAATCTAGTCGCATTTAAAGCCATTTGAAACAAATATTATGATGATTTGAAAATCTTTATAAAGATATTAACAACAACCGAAAATTCTCGCTTAATTAAATTTACAACGACGTTGGGTTGTTGCTTAAAGTGCTTTACAGATGGTCAAAAGCGACGAAATCAGATGGTTGTCACATTTTCATTATGCAACACATATAGGTGCCTTGCAAAATTTCTTATGCGATAAACGAATTGCATCACATATTGAAAGTGTGACAAACATGCAATCCTCGTAGATTGAATACGTGACATGAATATACCTCGTATATTTTAAATAGTGACAAATAAAAAGTCTCGTATATAGTTATTTGTGACACACATACTTCTCTCACAATATTTGATATGCGAGGAACTAATAGCGTCATATATGCAAAAAGCGACAACCGTGCAGTTTCGTTACTTTTGATAATCGGTAAACCACTTTAAGCGACAACCGATTGTGACAACCTAAATTCGTCGCTTTTTTATTTAAGCGAGGAATGTAGACTTTTTGTGACAACTTTGGGTTGACACTTATGACCTTTCCTATTGTAGTGACGTTTTAGAAAGACGGATAAGTATAGCCTTGAGTTATATGTGATAGGTCAGAAGTTAGATGGCACTAGTCATTCCGACATGAGAAGAAGTTAAGAGTTTTTGAATGCCCTTGGATAATTAACTTTATGTTGCGACCAAAGTCTGTCTGTTAACGACACATGGTCCCATGATGGTGATTAGTTGTGGCATGTTGACGTGGGAATCTACCCACTTATTGATTATTATTAAATCGATTATATTCTTGACCGATGTATTGTGATGTGACGTAAATTAGGATATATAAATTATCACCACTGCAGTACTGGGTAGTATCCTTAAATTTTGAGTATGTGGAGTACGGACATTAGTGTCTGGAGGATAAGGATCTGATGTAATTTTATCGAAATCCTAAGAAGGATAAAAAATCGATAGTAATGATGTAATCAAGAGACAATTAAGTCGTGACCCTAGTTGATCTGGATTTTGATTTGGTACCAAATCGTATAGCCTCGTGTATTAAGGGGTGGTAAGAGAGTCGCGAGAATTGGTTTTTTAAATGGTTGCGATTCGATGGTTATGTTTTGCGGTGATTTTAGGAAAGGAGTTTCCCTGATGATTCAGAATGTATTTCTTCTTTAGAGTTTGTGAATTACAACAAATTGTCAAAAGGGAGACGTTCCCTATGGCTATCATTGAGTGGTGAGACCACTTACTAATCTCGGTATGACCTGAGAGGTCATCGCTTTTTGAGTGTGTGTTCATCAACCAAGATTAGGCTAAATTGGCTAAAATCACTTCGTGGATGTATGATATTTCCTACGGGTTAGAACTGAGTTAGTAACAAAAATTACAGAGGTGCTCGCTTTATAATTAAAAGATTAGAGACTCTGGATGGTTTGTTGGGATTCCCGAGGAAGGAGCAGACTTGACTGCAGTGAGGAAGACAGAGGTCATAGATAATTAAATGGTGATTCTGTGTGAATCAGGATCCGACTAACTGATAAATCTTAAGCCACAAGTATTTCTGTGCAGCGAGAGAGTTGCAAAGTGTGGTTTAATAGTTGTTGAGTATGAACTGCAGGAGCAGAGAATATGAGCCATTGGAATAGATGTTGACTCAAAAAGTGTTATGAGTCAAGGGTTATAAGTGATTTAATATTAAAGGTGGCAAATTTACCGCTAAGTAGAGCGGTGATCTTTTTAGGGATTGTCTTGGGATGGGATCCCATACTGATCCAAGGATGACCTGTGAGATCAATGTTATTTGTGGATGTGGTCATCAATCTAGATTACGACAATTGGACGAATCATGATGCTGACGTATGGTTCTGGTTACTGCCTCAATTAGACTATTAATAATTGTCGGTGAGGTACAAGACTTTTGAGTGGAAGTTGAAATTTGATTTCCTCTCGAGCTGGAGCCGAGAGTGGACGTAGAATTTGACTTTTGCCGAGGTATCAGTTTTGTAAGATGGCAAAACATAGTTGGTGATGATAGTCCCAAAGTGGAAACTATTTGTCTAATGAAAAGCGGTTTGGTGTTCGTCGCACGTGTAGTGCGGTAGAATTCCAAGCAAGAATGTTATTGCGGGAAGTAGAGGCACCTGGGAGGCGTATATGATTCGAGTATCTGTCATCGAATCTTAGTCAGTGGTCTGACTTATGAATAGTAACAGAGATAGAATGAGAATTGTGACCTCCAGTCAGTGATATGACGTTGGAGATTATAGAAAGTGTCGCTTGAAGTAAAAGAAAGCTGGTGATTGTCCAGGCTCAGTGATACTGGTAAAGTTGACAATCACTTTAGAACTGTGGTCTTGTTGACGTTTTCTCTGGAAGTTGGGTTTCACAGTTGTGCGTCACCCTAGGCTTAACGTAGAGAACGATGAGACTCGTGGCGTCTCATCGAGTGGACTGATGTTTCGCTATTGCCCTATTTTAGTTTAATATAACTCCTTTATGTGATGGGCAAGAGTAGCGTAGTGACAAGGAGTATTATCAACTTCTCGAGACTTTATAAGTTGATTGTTCTTATATTTAAGACGTCAACTAAGTCTTACGAGTTGTAGTTCTTATTTGAGATGTGAGGGATCCTAACTTGTCTTATTAGAGTAGACGGTTAAGGAGAGTTTAACGTAGTTTTGTGTTTAACTTTCTTGGGGAAGTAAATCTTTTGGGTCCTTATGTCTGCAGAATTGGATATTCTAGATGCAGCAGTTGCAGCGCAGTTTTCAAGTTTCATATCTTTAAGATATTGTTTGATGTAGACAAGAGAGGTCGTTTTAGCGGTCATGCGCAGTAAGAATATTGTTATTGATCAGGCTCATACGACAAAAAATATGAATCGGATCTTGTGACATATTTGAAAGAAGAAAGAGTTCACATGATTCGATTTGGCTATGGATTTCTTCGTGGAGTATGGGGAGCCTTGATTCTGCATGCGAAGTATTTTTTCATTTAGAATTTTAGGGTCCTGTAGTTTGCGGGGCACGAAATCCTCAATCGGTACGATTGGAGGGTTAGTTGATCGCTATAAGTATGAGTGAATACTGGAGATATAGCGTGTTAACATTTGGCTTGACGCCGAGTTATTGAGTAGTTTGATGACGAGATGTTGCTTGACGTCATGAGGTTCGAACCAGGTGATGGTAACAAACTTTTTTCTCGTTTGGGTTAGTTGTTTCCAGCGAGTGGAAAGACGTGGACAAGCCATTGAGTGGTTATAATCCGGCTTAGGCAACAGGGAATTGTTGCCAAAGGATGCTTTCAGCGCATGACAGAATTTGTTATCTTTTCATGAAAAACAATAGTGATTTTCCCGAGGACTGCAGTTGGTGGATCAGTGATAGGCAGTGTCGTATTCCACCTCATAAATGAGATGGAGTACAGTAAGAATTCGGTGATTCAGTTGATCAATGATTCAAGAGAAAATCATTGTGATCTACAGTAAGACTTCAGATGCTTTAGTTTTGACCCGAGAAGAGTGGTCGGGTGTCAGAAAATAAAGGAGTATTGGAGGTTATCATCCACGTAGGAAGGAGTGATACGTTGGTTAAATGTGACGTGTGACAAGGTTACATGAGTTTGAGGAATATGTTGGGTATCCTTGGAGTTATAATGAATGCCTAGTGTCACGTATGTCCTTGTTAAGTGAATAAGTTACTTCCTTACATCCTATGTGAATAGTCTTCTGGCTAGTATATTGGAAATTAGCTTTTAAGGAGGGTCGGTAAGGATCTTGGTCGTAAAGGGCATGTGTTTAGGGTTTTGAAAATGCTATCCGTGAGGCGATTCAGAAGAGTTCTCAGAAAGGAGTTGATATTTGAGAACAATATTATTATTTTAAATGGTACTATCCCCCACTGTGTTGGACTTAGAGTATAGAAATTTCGAGGACAAAATTTTTATAAGGTGGGAAGAATTGTCACATCCCGATCGTAGAATTATTTTAGGGTTGGTTACTTTGGTCTTTTACCATTTAAAGTGACCGTTAACTGTACAATGATCGTAAAGTTGACTTTTCGTTAAGTCAAGAATTTGGAAAAACTTCCTTCTTGAAAGTTGTAGAGGGCATTGTTACGAGTTCGTGGACACATAGCACGCTCAAATCGGAGCTCGTATGGGAAAGTTATAAACAAAAGTATAAAGTTACTGTGTGGTAAAATGGCTATATATAGGAGTTACCGGGGTGAAAAATCAGATTTTTCACACGGCCCTTTCTCTCTCCCCCGACGGAAACGGTGCCAGATTTTGTGCGCGCCACAGCGTCTCCGTCCGGCCACCTCTCGCCGCCACACAGGTCCCAAAAGCTCGGCCTCCGAGTCAATTTCATTCCTAGGTAAGCTTTCCGACCTAACTCGCCGTAAATCGGGAGAAATTCCGATTTGTTCATCATGTGTATAGTGATTGTTCTTGATCGAATTTCTTCCTCTCTAGATCACCATTTGTTGAGTTCTTTATACGGATAGGATGGGTTTTAGGAGTACTATAATCTCCTAGAATTTGGTAGCTTGATTCGAAGTGTGTAGGGAGAATTGAAGGATTGAAGTTTCAAATTGGAATTTTTCGGGTTTACTGTTCATCACGTTTTTGACCTAGTTAGATGCCGAATTGGCCTTCGAGTTGAACTAGAAAGTTGTTCCAAATGACGAGACAAAGCTACTGGTAAAATTTAGTGGTGATCGGAGGTCGCCGGAATTTTGGCCGGAATTTCTGCCGGCGGCCGCTGTCGGCAGCAGAGCTGGCGGCGGTGCCGCCACTTTTGGGTAGTTTTTCATGCCCATTAAATAGTATATATTGTGAGGAGTCTATGGTTTAAATTTGGTAATTTTTGGAGGAGTTTTGGTTAGGTTTTAGAATTTTCTAGTTTAGTATTATTAGCGGATAATTAAATATTATTCTGACCATCAATTATTGCCGGATAAGGTTTATGAATTATTTTAAGGACTCCCAAGTTATTGGTGAAGGTCAGGGAATTTTAATTGATAATTTGAGAAATGTGGAGCCGATGAACGAGCTGTACACTTTTAAATGTGTACGCTTATGCTAGATAATTATTATTCTTGCATCCAGAAAATTAATGTTAATTATGGAACAGGACGCGAAGAGGCTCGTGTTGTGGAGACTTGGCTTGAGCGGAATTCGAGTTTTCGTCAGGCTAAAGCCTCAGTCTGTGAGTGGACTTTTATTTTAAATTTAATACATGCAACATATTTTTATTTAGTTTCTCAGTTGTTTATGAATTTTCTCCACGATGTGTTTTATGGTGATTTTGGGGAAAATGGGAATTTAATACTTTTTCAAAGATAAGTGAGCCGGGGAAGAGGTTCTTACCTTTCCCGTGATTTTAAGGATTTTCCCGGAATATGGTTTTTTAATTATTATCACCATTTTGGGTTATGGAGGGGGATTATTTTAAAAAGGAGAAACTTGGCTCTTGGATTTAACGATTTTAAAGTAAAGTCAGAGAACCGGTTTCGGGTTCCTGGAAAGGTTTTAAATCCAATATATTTTGGGTAAAGTCATGGGAGTTTTGACATGGTTTTCAATTTATTTTACCACGAGGTTTTTAAAGGATTTTCAAGGATATGGTTATATGTATTGCATGCTACCATGGACCCTCTCTGGATAGTAACTGGTCTGATCCTTTTCGGTGGTAGCTGGTCAGTAAGACCCTCCCGGATAGAGCAGGTCAAGACCCTCTTCGGTGATAGCTGGTCGGTTGGACCCTCTTGAATAGAGCGGGTCATGGGATCCTCTCCGATGAGCTGGTCAATAGACCCTCTCGTGGTAGAGCGGGCCGATTGTTTTCTCGTGGTTGAGGTTAATACCCCACATTTAAATTATAGATTTGAGCCAAGGGAGTTATTTTATGATTTATCTATTCATTTCTTATGAATTTCATACATAAGGTATTTCTTGGAAAACTCCAAGGGAGGACATTAAAGAAAATAAACTTTTCATATTTGATTTTCGTCCACTCACGCTAATATTGTTTTTAAATGTTTTCCCCTGGGCCCTTCATTTTCAAATGCCCAGTGTTGTAGGGTTCCTGAGAAGAGGTCGCGCGTACCGAAGTCGAGGCATAGCTAATTAATCTGTTGTTGCTCATTTAGTGTTTTAGGTATAACTTCCATATAGTCTGTTCTAATTACCCCAACTTAGATAGTAAAGCGTAGTTGTGACTTAGGAAGCATGATGGCTCCAGGAGTTGGGGGTGATTTAAATTATTCATGGAAGTGTCGAGTTGGTTTGTAGGAAAGGTTGTCCATTTCAGGGGGGTTTCGGTAAGAAGTTCCCTTGAGGTGGTCCCCGCAGGATTTACTTCGGGTTAAAAGGGTTTTAACCCGGGGTGGGTCATAACAAAAAGGAACGGCTCTGAGTCTACTTCAATTCTAGGTAAGCTTTTCGACCTATCTCGTCATGGTTTAAGAGAAATTTCAAGTTGATTACCGAGTGTACAGTAGGATATCTAGATCGGATTTATCCCTCCTCCAACCACCTATTTGTGAGTTCTTTATATGGTTAGAATGTGTTTTAGGAGTACTACTCACCCCTAAAGTTTGGTGAATTGATTTGGAGTGTGGAGGGAGAATCGAAGATTTGAAATTTAAAAAGAAAATTTCGGCATTTTACATTTTTGTTCGATTGACCTAGTTAGAGGCTGAATTGGCCTTCAAGTTGAACTAGAAAGTTGTTCCAAATGATGAGAGGAAACTACTGTTAAAATTTGGTGTCGATTGGAGGTCGCTGGAATTTTGCTGGCGGCCGCCGCTTTTTGGGCAGTTTTTCATGCCCATTAAATAGTATAAAATGAGAGGAGTCTATAGTTTAAATTTAGTAATTTTTGGAGGAGTTTTGGTTAGGTTTTGAAAATTTTCAAGTTTAATATTATCGCGGATAATAAAATATTATTTCATCCTTTGGTTATTGCCGGTTAAGGTTTAAGAAATATTTTAAGGACTACTAAGCTATTGTTGAAGGTCAGAGATTTTTGTTGATTAAGTTTGAGAGTTTTGGCCGTGATTAACGTTATTGCCAATTTTAAATAATTATTCATTTGACAATTATGATTTATTATTATTCGTTAAACAGGAGATGAAGAGTTCTCGTTTGAGAAGCGATCCGAATTTCGACAGGCTTAAGTTTGTGAGTGGACTTTTATTTTAAACCGTGCATGCTCAAATTTTATAAAATTTATAAAAAACATGATTTTGTTGATTTAATGAGCCGGTAGGGACAGAAAGGCGGGTTGCTCCCCTCCCGTAAGCTCATTTGTTATGTCGGCTGAAATTTATGTTATGTTGATTGCATTTGGAATTAAGTTATTTATGACCATAGTTTTGAGGACGGTCGGGGAACCGTGCCTTATGCATGAGATGCATGTTTTAATTTACAAGGGAGGAGTCATATAATAATGACTTTTCTTATTTGCTTGTTTTATTCACCATGAAGGGTCGTCATATATATAAATATGCTACCTAGCCATCACAGTAGCCCTAGAGGGTTCCGACTCTTGCCTGGGAGGCTCATCGTCATGGTGGAATCTCTTCACCATAAAAGGTCGTCATATTACTTATTAGTTTTAAAGGTTTTGACCCTAGTCTGCGAGACTATTCGTTACGGTGAAACCTCTTTCTTATTTTTAATGTTGATTTTTAAGCCAATGAGATTGACATATTATGTTTTGAATTTCAAAATAATTATTTGGGATTCTTTTTCCCAACGAGGTGTGCACATGGATTTTCTGAAAAATCAAAAGGAGAGATAAATCAATTAATTTTTTGTCACGCTTGGATATTCTTTTGTCCACTCACTCTAACGTCTTGTTTTTAAATATTTTCCCCTGAGTCCTTCGTTTTTAAATGCCCAGTGTTGCAGGGTTGCTGAGAGGAGGTCGTGCGTACAGAAGACGAGGCATAACCAACTAATTTACTGACGCGAGCAATTTTACTTAGGTATCTCATCCATCTAGATTTGATCTGATTACCCCCAACTTAGTTTAGTTTAATATTTGTGAAGCGTAGTTGTGATTTGGGGAGCATGATGACTCCAGGTGTTGGGGTTGGAATATATTTTACGTGGAAGTGTTTTGTGTATTTACAGGAAGGGTTGTCCATTTTAAGGGGTTTCGATAAGAAGTTTCCTAGAGGTGAATCCCGTAAGATTTACCTCGGGTTAAAGGGGTTAACCAGGGGTGAGTCTTGACAAACACTCCTCCTCACGTGTAACCTAACTTTTAGGTATGCACGTGTAATTTGATTTGGTCCAATTCCCACATCGGAAAAATCGGTAATTTGATTTGGAATATGATTTGGTCAAATTTCTATTTCAGAAATTGGGATATGCGGTCGAAGGCCTACTGTAGACACTTGGTATGATATGAAGCCAAAGGCTTTTTCGATGAATCCAATTTGGGCTCATTATGTTGGGAGACTTTCTCCCGTTATGTTGGGAGAAGTAATTGAATAGGGACCCGCTCTGATACTAACTTGAACTAGGACAAGCGTGACCCGTGAATCATCATTATACCGATATTGTCCCAACTTAACCACCTTTAGGGTGTTGGGTTTTAACTACAAAAGATCTTAGTGCAATTGGATACAATTCATCCACTTATAAGTTATATTTTATTTGTCCATTTTCTGAAGTGAGATCTTTTCTCTCTAACATTGTTGGGACAGTATCGGTACAATGGTGATTCACTGGCCACGCTTGTCCTAGTTCAAATTGGTAACAGAACGGGTCATTCTTCAATTATATCTCCTAGCACCACAACCAGATATGAATCCGCCCAAATCTACAAACAAATCTTGAATCCACCAAAATCACGAATAAAATCTTGAATTCGTCCAAATTACAAACAAAATCCTGAATCTGCCTAAATCCTGAATGAATTACACGTGCAGACTTAACAAAAAAATTAGGTTGCATGTGAGGGGTAGTGTTGGAGAGAAAAGATCTCACATCAGAAAATAGATAAATAAAATACAACATATAAGTGGATAGATCATAACTAATTATACCGAGACTTTTTATGATTAAAACCTAACACATTAAAAGTGGTTAAGTTAGGACTAGCCAGAATTGGTTTCCTCTCTTTAAATTTTAATGATTTATCATCATTATACTTTCTCTTATTAAGTATATTGTAATTTTTTTATTTAATTTTCTTTGGCTAAGCAACAATAAAATAACTTGGCTCGGCAAGGAGGGAAATTGGAACTATCCAACTAGATGGGTCCTAAGAAAGCAGAAACTAGGGGAACTAAAGGATAAGGATGCCAAAACAAACTGTTAGCAGTTACATGCTCATAGTAAAACTGTAAATAAATTTTCAATAGACAATATAAGTTAAACATTATTAATAAGGAATCAAAAGGACAAAATAGGTGATTGTGTGGAATTAGGAGTCAATTTTTTGGAGAGTCCAACATTGAAAACTAGCTAGTTGACCGGTTTAACTCTTCCTGTTTTAGATTACAATCTCAGCCTCTCACTGGCTTTGACACTGCAGTCATTTTCTTCTAAACCCACCTTACATAACAATATTTAACCAGATGGTAAAAACAATAGGGAGGAAGCATTAAATGCAATAATTTTGAATGGAAATGTAGCCACTAAGCTATAATCAATTCATTTACCCAAAAAACTAAGAATATTTAATTCCCCCTTAAAAATGGGTGTTGGACTCTTGAACTTATCAATTTGGCACAGTTTTTGTACCCCAAATGTTTTTAATATTCAAAATTTGAAATTCTTTCAGGGTATTTATAGAAAAAGCTGAATACTTTTAGGGTTTTTTCCTAGAAAAAGCAACATGATTTCTAAAAAAGAGAGGGACAGTGTTGGGGGTAGGGTTTATGATAAGGGGGAGGACTATATAATGGTATGATTAGTGTAATTATATGATAATGGATACACTAAAGAACACAGACAATGACAAGGGCAGGGGTGGTGTTGACAATTAACCTTCAAGTAGATCTGGAATCTCTCTCTCCTAGTAGTCAGTCTCGTCTGAGTCTCTCCCCCGTCTCCCTCAAAATATAAAGATTAGAGAGAGAAAGAGAGAGACTTTCCAACACTGCTCAAACAAAAGACCCCTGCTTGTTTTGCTACTCTCTTTCTAACCCTACTCTCTTCACTCCCCAAGAACAACAAACCATTCTTGTTTTTCTGCTTCACTTGTTTTGCTTTTGCTTCCTCTCTGTTTCAGAGAGAGAAGGCAAACCCCCTTGATGGGTTCTTTACAGTATGAAGTCACCAACCTACTCCTCGGAAAGATCAAGGCTTTGGAGCCTGAAAATGCCATCAAAATCATGGGTTATCTTCTCATACAAGATCTGGGCGAGAAGGATTTGATGCGGTTGGCTTATGGCCCAGATACCCTTTTGCACTCTCTGATTCTCAGGGCTAAAATCCAGTTGGGACTTACTTCCTCTGCATCTTCCACCCCCTCTTCTCCTTCCCCTCTAAACCCAATAGCCAGACCCAGCAGCACCGCTAACCCGTTCTCTCAGTCCTCCCCAAGAATCCCAAACGGTGGTTTTGACATTGGGAAAAACCCATCTTCTCCTTCCTCCAATTCTTGGCCGCTTTCTGGCTTCCCTTCCAGCGCCGGGGCCAGAGGAGCCGGGTCGGTTTCACATCCCAGACGCTCCGGCAAGGAAGGCGATGTTTGGTCTGGGAATGAACTCATTGACGAGCACCAACTCAATGAGTACTTGTCTTTCTTGAATGATTCCTCCTCCTCTTCCAGGCCGGACGATTTCATTGATCCCCGGCTTGAATTGGGTCATGGGATTCCGGACTGGGCTCATTCTCTCAACAATGGTGACTCCCCTTTGCACAGGAGAAGCTATTCGGCCAGTGACGCCTGTTTTGGGACTGAAGATGCCGCCCTGGGAGGCGGGTTCAAGCCGTGTCTCTATTTTGCTAGGGGGTTTTGCAAGAATGGGAGCAATTGCAAGTTTGTGCATGGCGGTTTTGGCGAGTCGGTGGATGCCGCCGGTGGTGGCATTGTGGGTTCCCCGAGTAAGTTTGATGGTTTTGAGCAGCAGCTACAACATGAGGAGATGCTGAGGTTGAAGGCCGCTGCCCATCAGCAGAGATTAGTTGCCGCTGCTTCTCAGTTCATGGCTGTAGGGACATCCTCTCCTTACAACAAGTATATGAATTTCCTCTTGCAACAGCAAAATGATTCCCAAAGGTATTCTAGAAATGGACCCTTTTAAAAAAAATTTGGGTGGCTTGCTTTTGCGTGTGCTACTTGGTAATTGTGAATATGTTTGAGACATCCATTTTGTTGAATACATTTAAAGGTTGTTGATTGCGATTTGTGACTGTTTGGTTATTGAGTCATTTTCTGTTTGGTTTAACTTGTTATTTTTGGGTGCATTTTGTTGCGTTGTAGAGCTGCGGCAGTCATGATGGCAGAAGATTTTTACAAGTATGGGCGGTGCCGACCTGAAAGGAACGACCTTCTGGCAATGGCTTCTGTTGAGAAGGCCACTTCTGCTTCTAGGCAGATCTACTTGACATTTCCAGCTGAGAGCACCTTTAGTGATGAAGATGTTTCAGAATACTTCAGGTAGTATTATACTTTTAGGCTCTTGGTCACTGTCCAGCATCCTAACCATTAAATATTGCACTTAACTTACCCAAAAAATGTTTATAAGATTCTTGCTATGTCATGATGTGTCATCCTCAGTTTGAGTATCCAAGGTGATTATCTGGGCAGGGTCTCCATGCTGAATTATTACATTACTGGCCACAGTAACAATTTAATTGTCTAGAATTTAAAGCTAGGATGTATGGATTGTGCCAATTTCATCTGACGACCACATTACCTGATAAGTATAGTCTATAACGAGGTGGTTATTATTAAGTAGGTTCAGCAAAGAGGTTTTGAGCTTAAATATGCCCCTTGTGGGAGGAGTAGAGTGGTAGAAGAGAAGCCAAGAGAAAGGGTCAGGAGTTGTCTTTGTGAACTAGCATATCACATGCCAACAGATACACCAGATCAGGTGCTTTGTTGTTTGCATGTGTTCGATATACCTTTCCTGCCTTTGGTAAATCAAAGCCATGTCATTGTTTGTATCTATCAAATGACTTGGCCAGGTTTGTACTTTGTATTTCAAGCTGATAAGTGACATAATTGCTGGGTATGACCTTCAAGGTTTCTGTTTCATAGTTTGCTATTTACAAATTGATGGAGTTACTAGTTTAATAAGAGAAGAGATTCTCATACTATCATTACTATAATTTTTAAAGATTCAGAGTGTTTTTTTATTTCTATTAATAAATTTATTTTGTTTTATACTTTGAAGCAAGTATGGGCCAGTTCAAGATGTACGAATTCCATACCAGCAGAAAAGAATGTTTGGGTTCGTTACATTCGTCTACCCAGAAACTGTCAGGCTCATACTGTCCAAAGGGAATCCACATTTTATATGTGAGTCGCGTGTGCTTGTCAAGCCTTATAAGGAGAAAGGAAAAGTCCTGGATAAGTATGTTCTTCAAAACTCCTGTTTTATTTTGATTTGTGTGTATCCCTATTTATTTCTTAGTGCTTATATTGCTGATTGTCTGCAGGAGGCAACAACAGCATCAAGAGAGGGGAGAGTTTTCTCCATGTTTGAGCCCCGCTGGCCTTGAGTCCAGAGATCCATATGAGCTCCAACTTGGTTAGTAAATCTAGAACAAATGTTTTTCTTCGGATCACACTGAGAAAAGGGATGACTAACTGTTTGAATTGCCTTGTGTAGGAGGAAGAATGCTTTTTGATACACAGGAGATGCTATTGAGGAGAAAATTGGAGCAGGCTGAATTGCAGCAAACCATTGAACTCCAAGGAAGAAGACTAATGAACCTGCAGCTGCCTGATTTCAAGAATAGCCGCTTACCCCAGCACTATATACCCCATCACTTCCGCAGTCTATCTATGGGTGCTCCTGTTCCCCTGAGTCCTCAATCTCATGCCCAGATCAATCAAAATGTCATTCCATTTGATAGCTTCAAACAAGAAGTTGTAGAAGGTATTTGATTTGACAATAATGGTTGAGCGTGTACTTGATTTTCAAATAAACTTTGTGGTGCTGAATGTAAATGTTATCGTTGCAGGCCTTGATGATATGCTGACTGCCTCATTTTCTATATCTGCAGCTGCTACAGTTTCGGAGCAGCAACTTCAGAAGAAAGTCATCAATGCCAATGATTCAGGCAAGGAGCAAAGCTCAGATGTTGAAGCTCATGATCTTCAAGAACGGTATAGTTCTTCAGTATTTTTTTGTGATGTTCTGTTTAAGATCAAGTTCCATCTCCATTTTTCTAATATTGTTCTGTATCGTTTCCGTTTGTGGTGTTCATGAAAGCAGTGTGGAGCAGGTCCTTCCTGATAGCCTTTATGCTTCAGGTGAAGATCATATTGCAGCTGAAGATCTTAACGAGACAATCGTAGTTTCGGATAACAACTCATCAACATCTGTCAATTCTGCTACTTGCGTAGCTTCTCATTAGTGCTCCTCCTAATGCCAAAGGGGTTGTGCCGTTGCTTTCCATTGTGAGAACTCTCCCTCTCCTTTTAGGAAAAGATGGTTGATTTAGATAGAGATGAGTTCTGACTTGGGTTTTCTTTTTGTTGTGTACATGAAGCTTTTGAAGTGTAGCTACTAATGGTTAGCATGGCAGCAGGGATTGACCTAGGGTAAGCTAGATGATTTTATGTCGTCTCAAACCCCCTTGATTATTTATGCAATCCACAGCCTCTAGATGTATAGCTGAACAATACCTACATCAAAGAGTAGATCCATAGAGAAGATCTCGACGACGACGAGTTCTCCAGTCATGAATACAACATACTGCTAACAGCAAGCAAAATAGATATAATCCATACATATTGGGACCTAGTGAGTAGGGCATCTCTCTCTTGTACCATCTCTGTAGGTGTGTGCTCCGACCACACAAGCTAGATCTAGTACTATCTTTTGTATGACAATTATCTACTATATAAACAACTTGTTCTCTACTACATTCCCTTCTCGTCTCTTTACCATTTTATCCTTTTAATTGGTTCTGGGTTATTTTGGAATAGAGTTTATGCTGTTGATATTTGATAGATACCCAGCAAAAGTTTGAAGTGATTTCTAACTGAATGTTCATTGGCAGTGTAAATTAAATAACTCAGAGACTTTTAACCGAGGATTGATGAACGGTGTAAATTAGAAAACTCGTTCAGTTGATACTTTTTATTTTATTTCATTTCGTTTTGAGTGTATTGTGTCACTCATTTTTTCCGGCGTATCATTCGCAATATTGCTCTATGGGTTGGTGACTTCAACCAATATTTGCTATTTACTGTTGTAACTTTTCTGCGAAATATAGGACTGTTTCTAAGGGTCCTGAAGAAACTTTCTGCATAAAGATCAGTCAGTTTTCAACATACACTAATTCATAATTTATTACCTGAGACTGGAAGGAGCTGAACACTACAACTCGAAGTCTTGGACTTGGGACATACGCTAAAGATTTCATAGGTAAACCCAAAACAAGTGTGTGCATTCATTTCGAACAACTGTATTCCTAAAGTTTTCATATGTAAACTTAGTTCTTTCCCTGGTGGATACTCTGTTAACATCAACTTATGAATACGTTACTTCGACAAAGTGTGTATTTCATAGTTTGCATTATAGTGCTTAGCTGTGATCATTCATGGTTCCATAGTCTTTGTTCCTTTTGGTTAGATACAATATCGCATATGATGGAAGGATACACCGGCAGAAACATTTATACTCTTTTTGATTAGGGAAGAAATTAAACTTCCATAAAATTATCATCCTACATAAGATTTGTTCAACTTATTGCTTTTTTTCCTTGTTGTGCATGATACATCAAGTATAAAACCATAAAATTCCTACTTTGAGCTTGTTGTTCCATATAGTTGTGTAAAAGCAAGAAACGAACACATCGCCTTATTGATGGACAGTGTGTTGGCGGTGCTTCGAGGGTGAAGAACAAAATCAAGGAGAGAGAGATGCTTGAAACATGTAGATCTGAGAAATACAGTGTCATGTCGTTAGTGTATTTTGGAAAATTAAGAATGACGTATTATTCAGAGATATTGGCTAATATAACGCTATATTGTAATAAAAATGAAAAGATTATTCTAGGATATTTGATATATATGTGTGTCTTGGTCCATGTCTTGTATACGTGCTTTATGTAGTAAACCATGTTGTAATAGGGTTTTACATATATCCATGTAAGAGGTCCATTGGCCCATGTAATAGCCTAAGAGGCCCATGTATTTCCCTATATAAAAGGACTTCATTCTATCAATAAGTTAAGGAGAATTCATTCCCTCAATATGATTCTACAACACGTTATCATGCACGTAGCTCTAAACCCCAAAAAGAGCAAGTAGGCCACCGAAAAAAAAAGAAAAATTCTGTCGTGCGCCCGCCTGTGCACTGCACGCGCACTGCTGGGCACCACCGTGCACCGCGCGCACCACTGCGCATCTCCTGTGCACAGCTGCGCACACCACCGTGCACCACCTGGGCACCACTGGGCTCCGCTGCGCACCTTCTGGGCACCGCTGCGCACCCCCCTGGGCACCGCGCGCACCCCCTGTGCACCTGCGCACCAATAAACCTTAAAATCTGCCTCAGGTTTCAAACACCAATATCGACAGAATAATGTCCGAATTGGCTTTCGTCATCAACAGAGAAATTGAAGATATTGATCATACGATCCCAACGCCGCCGGCCTCACCCTAAGAACCAGCCAGAAAGGAACCGAACCGGCCACCGGAATCCACAGACCGGCCGAAATATTCAAGCAACCGGTTCGGGCACTTTAGGAACTCCGATTTCAGTGAAATTTGGAGAGGTTATGCAAAAGGATGTCAGGATCCTTTAGACAAAAGGAATCCCCCAGAACCGGAGTAAAAGTGGGTGAACCAGTCTTCCCAATGGCTTCAACGTGTATAGGAATCACTTTTCTTTGAGGAAAACGAGTTGTATTCCTAATTTCTCTTTGAATCCTTCATATGGTTGATGTTTTTCAATGATTTACTACTGTTTTATGGCAAGATTAACTAACCATATGATTTTCATGTGTTTCATGGCCTTCACATGCGACAATTCATGATGGAATTGCACGAAGGATCGCCGAAGGCGTATGGACTTGAGCATGGAAGCTTGGAGCAGCTTATATAAATGCAGTCTATTTGGCAGACTAGCAAGTAAGCTTTACTTTTGAGTAATTTCAAAGTTCAATAACCTCGGGGAGGATAAAATCCGTTCCTCCCTTCTTTATCCCCATTCTATGCTTGGGACGTTTGTCTTTGCAGGTTATTATGAAAATCCTAAAACATGTGCATTTGGCTACCGGCACCACTACCCCACATGCTGCTCGATGTGCGCTGCTGCCGAGCATTGTGCTCTGGCACGTGCACAGCTACCAAGCGCTGTGCCCTGACACACGTGCGCTGCTGCCGAGTGATGTGCTCTGGCGCGCGCACCTACTGACCGTTGTGCTACCGTGTGCACCTACTGACTGTTGTGCTGCCGCGTGCACCTGCTGAGCATTGTTGCAAGGGCCTGCCCCTGTGCGCATGCACGCTGTTGCCAGGGCTTGCACCTGTGCACGCGTGCGCTGCTGCCGGGCACCGTATGTGCACGTGCCTCTGTGCGCATGCACGCTGCTGCCAGGCTTGCCCTTGTGCATGCTGCTGCCAGGGCTTGCCCTTGTGCATGCGTGCGGTGCTGCCTGGCACCATATGTGCACCTGTCTCTGTGCACGTGCATGCTGCTGCCAGGGCTTGACTCTGTGCACTGCTGCCAGGCACTGTATGTGCACCTGCCTAGGCGCTGCCGCGCGCTACTGCCGGGCACTGAATGTGCACACGTGCGCTGCTGCCAGGCACTATATGTGCACATGGGTACCAGCTGCCGAAGCCTTGCACACTAATTGATATGCACTGTCAAGCGCTGACTGCCGATTGCTACCGAGCGCTGCCTAGGGCAGCTGCCGAGCACTGTCGAGCACTAGCTGCCGAGTGACAAGCATTAGTTGTCGTGCACCATGCACCGAAGATGTTTTTAGGTCCACGTTGTGAGGTATCCAACGTTGGTTTTTGTTATGCTATTAAAGAGAGTTCGGAATTAGAGAATCATCTCATTCATTGAACCCGCGTTGTGTTTGATCAACGTTAGCACATTTCTCTGGGTAGAAGTTCTGTTGAGAATATGGTAGGAGAATCAGCTACCGGTGTAGGATGCCCAACGTCTAGCTGCAGAGCACCACCGCCACGCTGCAGAGCACAGGCTGCCCAGCTGCCAGCTGTAGTGCGCCTAGTGCCTAGCTACAGAGGACCAGTGCTGCATAGCTGCCGAGTGCTAGTTTCCAACCACTGAGCACCCAGCTGCCGAGCATGACATAGATTTTGCTCGAGATTTATCCACTGCTTCCTACGTTGCACCTCCAACCTATAAAGCGAGATGACCACTCTCGAGTCTCCATAGTTTGGTTTTGTATGGATGAGCGAGGAAATTTGCCGCTCACTTACATATTGACCCTTGAATGCCGCTCTAAGTCTCGAATGGAGATTAGAAGCTGAGCAACACTGTTTTATGCTAAAGGCATGCAGCTATTGAGCGCTGCCTAGGAGCTACTGAGCGCTACACAAGCTGCTGGCATGGTTGCCGAGCTGCCGTGCACGCTGCCGAGCCCATGTGCACCTGGCTGCCAGTTGTCGCTAGTCACGCGCCTGTTGCCGCCCAACGTGTCTGTTGCTAACCCTGTATGCTACCTACTGCCCCTTGATTGTTTTTGCCAATATTGTGTGTCAGTTGCCGCCCCTGTGTGTCAATTGCTTCATGTTGTGTGAGGAATGCCACCACTTATATGTCAGATGTCGATTAGTTATGTGTTTGTTGCTTTGAGCTCTACACATAAACTATCGTGCACTGTGCATTAGGTGTTGAGCACTAAGCACCATATGTTAGCATTGAATACATGGAACCGTGCACTGATCACCAATGATTGTGCACTTACATCACGGACAAGCACTAAGTGAGCTACATAGCACAGAACACTCGAGGACGTGCACAGAACATCGACTGCCGAGCACTGAGCACCAGGGCCAAGCTCTGTGCAGCAGCTGCCGAAGCTCTGTGAACCTCATGATGTACACTTGAGATAAGCTACCGAGCTCCCCCCACTGTCCCATACTATGCGCCATGGGTGCCGGCGGTTGTGCAGCCACCGAATGTTGTCGAGTGCTCGGTGCACTGGCATATGTGTGGCTCCTCATGCACTACCAAATGTTGTCAAGTGCTTAATGCAATGACATATGTGTAGGTGCAATGCGCTGCCAAATGTTGCCAAGTGCCTAGTGCATTGGCATACGTGCAAGCTGCAAATGCGGGCAACCAAAAACAAAAACAGTGAATCTGCCACTTTTTGAATAGTAACTTCCGAAGAGCTTTCTGAACAGCTCCGGATGAACTAGAACGCAAACCATAAATCACTGGAAAGCTACTTTTGTCTAGTTTCCAATGGTTTTCATGGTTCGTTCATATCCGTTCTAACGAAGAATTTATGACTGTTTGAGTGAGTAAAGGTCATGCTGCCATGAATTCTGCAATGCACAAGGTTGTCTTCGATTGTTGCCTTCGGTGAAGAAATTGAGTGCCTTGCAGACGGTGGGACTACCCACACAATCCTAAGCAAAAGAATGAATGCATACAAATAAACGTACAAAAGGGCGTACGAAACATCAAATAGATGCCTCTAACATTTGACGTCATGAAGGACTCTTTGATTTTCTCCAAACGAAATGAGACCTCGATGAAATCGTTGGTTCGATAAGTGTATTCACACTATGACATGATCATGCACAGCCTTATGAAGGTGTGCCGATGTTCGTGGTTTAGTCTTCACCTAACAGCAGATTTTCCATCATCGGATGATGTGGTTAACCTCGGCAAAGGTTACCTACTCCCTTGATTTTGGATCCCCCATGTTGCTGTTACCAAATGTCATCCTTCATGGATGTTGAAGACTTGTAATGCCATATTTACGCTTTACTTTTGGGTCGAGGATAACTCCAGCGATGCCACTTTAAAGTTGAAAGCTTCATCATGTCAAAATCTGCGACCACAGTAAGTTAAAACTACTGTATAGTAACTTCGTCAGAGTTTTCTGAACGGCTCCAGATGAACTAGATGCCAAATTTTATATCATTGGAAAGCTACGTGAGTCTAGTTTCCAGTGGTTTAAGCAGCTCGTTCATACCTGTCCCGATGAAAGAGTTATGACAGTTTAAGTGCGTACAGGTCATAGCAGACTGTATCCTACTATCCCTTAACTTCGTCAGAGCCCCCAGATCAACTCCGGATGAACTGGAACGCGCACTTTATATCATTGGAAATCTATGTGAATCTAGTTTCTAATGGTTTAAGCGGTTCGTTTATATCCATCCAGCCGAGAGAGTTTTGGCTGTTTTAGTGAGTATAGGTCATACTACACGAAAACTGCATACTCTTCGCAGATTGTGAATCATTTTTGTGACAAAGTTTGATTGGATCTTCACCATCATTTTATGACATGGTTGAATCAATTCTTGATGCCTTTGGCTCGATGATCCAAGTCACAAATGCCCTCCTTATTATGAGAGAGGCAATCGAACATTGAAGTGTGTTATGAACATACACACCAACGATTATCATGATAAGAATGATTGAGACTTTTGTGTATAATTCTCATGAGTGCCGATCGAGAGCATCATGGAGAAGAGCATGAGTCCTAAGGTGTCGCCAATAAGTATATCTGGGACAATTGACTCAGACAAGCTATGACATTTGGGTCATACCGGGTGAGATATGCGAGCCAGAATTGTTTGATATTCTTGGGCGTCCATTCCCCCGACAACAACGAAACACGCCATGATTCTATGTTATGTTTGTGCGCCGACATGATGTCCTCAGCAGCCGCACAATACTCATGTTTTCGTTGTGTAACACTTGTTCTTTAGCTAAGTAAGGTGAAAGATCCTCTTATGCTATGCCACAAAAGATGTCATTCTTATTGAAAATCCAAAGAGGGATTATGTAGACCGATGCAACCAACGTATGGATACCGTATACGCTTTTATGGTGTTGGTTGAAGGGCTAACACACTGGTCATGTGTTGCACCATCGTCTACCACATGCTGCTTATGTATATATGGGCTCACTACCCATCCTTGAAGAGGGACATGCAGACATGTATAAATTCGTCCATGACTTACCATCATTGCATTGATACACGACAGCTCGTAACTGTGTGCTAGGATTGACACATTGTTGTAATCCTTGAACTCGGCGGGATAGTAACGGATCTCCAAGCCTTGAGTTCCACAATGTGCCAAATTGGACTGCCACAGTGCCCAATGATGATGTGTCGCATGAGATGAATATGTTCTAAGGTTGGATAGGAGTTATTTTATTGCTCTCCACCTTAAGCTCCTTGACAGACGATCTCCTTAGCCGTTACATTGCGGATTGTCACTTTGAGACTGTATTCCCGCCGTTAGGGGGAGATACGAACACCAGGGTTCAAGTGGGAACAACGTGAATGTCGTAGTTGGTCACCACTAAGTCTCAACATGATCCCCATAGAAGTATAGTGACGAGATCAATGTTGCATATGTTTGTCAGGAATGATGTCCTACCAAGAGGATATGGCTCGACCAAATTGAGGTGGTCTTGATGCCATGGCTCGGCCATATTGAGATGGTTTTGATGCCGTCACCTTGTGTGGTGATGTGAGGGCGCCATAATGTGGCAATATGTTGTCCTAGGCCTTGTGGATCCCTGAAGGTTAGGTTGAGGCCCTTGGGTTCGATATACACTCGCACTGAGAGAGAAAGCGAGTTTGGCACTACTGGTCCATTGATCAGTGATACTCACTCCGTCTCATGTGAGTCTGAATTGTGACTATCGTTGGGGGACGCCACAACGTCAAAATCCAATTCATAGAAAGAGATCTCTACAATGACTACACTAGTGTACATGAGGACGTGGGATGATGAGTTTATCGAACCACACGTTTGTTGATATGTCGACAAAGTATATTGGCCTAAAATGGGAAGATGCGACCCGGACAAAGGGATAGGTCCTTGGGCAGGTGTTGCCGACACCGCAAGTGTAAACCCTATCAAGTAAATCTTTGTGAGTTAGCGTAGTGAGAACAAGAGTCTCAGACTCCCTTATGGCGCAAGGTTTCTCATAAACACGCACTGGGATCGACTACGATGAGAAGTATTCTCGTAATGGATGTTATTGCACTCCACTACCTTGTCAGTTTGGTAGTTCTCCAATAACTGTACATGCAGCCTTATGATTATGATCATAGTGACTTCTCTATGGGATCAGAGATATGCATGAAGATCTTAAATAGACTTCATAAGCCAAATCAAGTGGAGCTTGCGTTGGCCAAGTGTTTTGGACGCATAGTACATAACTCCTTGATTTCGGATGGGATATGATGAATAATGCCATTGCGTATTGATTCCGGATGATCACAGTATATGCTGGATATCCGATGTTGAAATGAAAAGTATCTTGGGAAAGACACAATCTCGTATCTACTCTTGAGAAGCATGTTAGAATGCACAATTCATTAGGAAAATCCGATTGAAGTACACATCAGGGGGAGCATCACATGGCGAGTTCTCAATTGAGTAGTTGGTGCGTTGTACTCTTTTTCCTTCGACCAAGGTTTAGTTTTCCCACAGGGTTTTTGTTACTTGGCAAGGTTTTGATGAGGCAACACCGTAAGCACCATACCGGCATGAAGACACGCGACACAAGGGGGAGTATTTTAGGATATTTGATATATATGTGTGTTTTGGTCCATGCCTTGTATACGAGTTTTATGTAGTAAACCATGTTGTAATAGGGTTTTACACATATCCATGTAAGAGGCCCATTGGCCCATGTAATAGCCCAAGAGGCTCATGTATTTCCTTATATAAAGGGGCTTCATTCTATCAATAAGATAAAGAGAATTCATTCCCTCAATATGATTCTACAACAAAGATATCGTCGAATTTGATAAAACATTCAAAATTGGAGTTATTAAAGTAAATTAGATCATGATATTCATGTGGGTTAGATATTGCATATATATATATATATTCACATAAATTTAATTTATAATTAAATAAATAATTATAAATAATGAGATGATAAACATAAAAATAATTACTATGAATCAATTGGTTACCACACTTGATTTAAGGAGAAATAGAACTTGTGAAAGATGAATCACGTGTCTTGGAACACTTAGTACACAGAACACTAAAAACGTAGCATGACTCCAAACTCAAACGAAGGATACGAGGAAAGTGATGAAGTCGAGTCGTGTGTTTCACATACTTTCCTTAAGACAAATTATGCCTCCTCTACCGGTGTAAAAGGCTTGATGACACGTGTCTCCCAAGATACAACGACTACTAGTGCTTTGGAGTTGCACTGCTACCAAGAACACCCAACAAACTTGTATTACCTTTAATCTATCACATGAATGCTATAAACTAGAGAGAAAATAACTTTTTGAGAGGAGGAGATGATTATCGAGAAAGTGTTTAGAATGATGATGTTTTTCAATTGTGTTTAGAACAAATGAAGTGTCACCTATTTATACATGGGGTAAACCATCCACTACTTGAATTGTTATGAATTTTGGTTGATATGTTATAACCCTTAGCATTATTTCCAACCTTTGACATTCTATAGTCACAACATTTCACATAAATGTGTGGTTACAACCTTTCACATTAGTGAGATTACATTTTACACACTATGTGAGGTTATAGCTCATAGAATTCAATCAGTCAATAGACAATATAAAGTCTATAATACATGGTTTCAAATATGTTGTATAGTGCAGCCCATAGGTACGAGTATATCTTAAGTATTTCAATACTCTTCCAATCGCTTGTCAGTGCATAGCCCCTAGATTACTCGTGTACCTACTTAGCTTACTCACCGCATAAACCAAATCTGGTCTTGTACAATTTGTTAAGTACATTAGGCTCTCAATCACTCTCGAGTATTCTAACTGAGAGAGACTTCCCCCTGTGTTTGGACATGTGTAAAGTTACATTTATCGGTGTCCTGACAATTCCAGAGTCTTCCTTGTCAAATTTCTCAAGGATATTATCCACATAATGTGTTTGTTTCAACATAAGACTATCCGACGTTCTTGTAGTTTTTATCCCTAAAATCACATCAGCAAGTCTCATACCTTTTATCTCAAACCGAGATCGCAAAATATTTTATTTCTATCTTACGTAATGCCGCGATGGCAAGCACCATCCTAATAGAGGTTATTCTCGTCACAGGAGGATATGTGTCGAGATAGTCCAGACATTCCTTTTGCTTGTATCCTTTTATGTCAAGTCTTGCCTTGTATGTGTCTATGGTCCCATCTGCTTTCATCTTTCTTTTAAAGATCCATTTAGGACCTAAGGGCTTACACCCCGGTGGAAGATCCACCAGTTCCCAAGTATGATTTTACAGAATTGAGTCTATTTCACTCTAAATCTCCTCTTTCCATAACGGCGCATCAGTGGACCTTATTACCTTTGTATATGTCTGAGGTTCATCCTCAAGCATATATGTCAAAAAAATCAGAACCAACTGATTTTTCTATCCTTGCTCTTTTACTCCGTCCCATACCTTTAAAAATTTCGTCAGTTATAGTTTACAGACTATAGACGACGAAAAATTTATTTTAGCTGACGAAAAAACATTTTGTCGGCTAAAAATCCACTTTAGCCGACGAAAAATTAACTTAGCCAATGATTTTTTGTTTCGTTGGCTAAAGTGGACGTTAGCTGACGAAATTTTTTTTCGTCGGCCTGTTTTTTTCGTCGGCTGTATGTTTATGCTAGTAGTGATCTCTAGGCGTTAATAAAATGGTATCCCATGAAAATATGAACCATAAACAGTAAACCGTAACCCCTAAACCCTATACCCTAAATCCTAAACCCTAAACCCTAAGCCCTAAACCCTAAGCCCTAAACCCTAAACCCTAACACCTAAACCCTAACCTCTAAACCCTATACCCTGAACCCTATAACCTGAACCCTATACCCTAAACCCTATACCCTATACCCTAACCCTATACCCATCAACACTTGAAGATGTGCAATGTCATGCCTTACCCATAAATGAGTTCCACCACTGAATCAAGAACACTGTAATAGTCAACTCCATTCCGCCCACCATGTGCTATCACCCCAGTATTTTGTGTTCTTCGTCTGTTGTCTCTCTGTTCACATATAAATTGCACGTCATTCACCTTGCACATCGGATAAACTCTTGATATTATCGGCAACCAAATATTCAATGTATTGTAAATATGAATAATTATGCAATGAAAGAGTCATGAACAAAAATAAAGAATTACATACCCAGCCACCAAAATAGTTCGCGAACTCCTTGTTGTTCTAGTCAAGATCATATTGAATGTCTGGACAGTATAAATGGATGTCTTTTCAATATTCAACTTCTGGACAGTTAATCAATACCCACCAATGGGCTATGACTAGCTCATGTGGTTGCAACTTGTAGGAGTCTGGCAAAATTCCATAAACTTCAACATCATTAAAGACTATGGAAAGGTTGAACTTCGGTACATCTACCGTTATGGTTTGTGGAGTTTCCTTCAACGCTCCTAAATACAACTTCATGTAGGTGACACACTCATGCACAATATATGCTTCAGCTATACATAATTCAGGAGCGGATTTATTAGCTACATAAGCTTTGTAGTCTTCAAGTTGCCTATAAATAAATTGTTGTAATCTGTTAAGATTATATATTGAACATGTAAATTATGAATTTAGGTGTAAAAAAACATACCTTTCCATGAGATACATCTAAGTATAGTGTACTGGACCGGTAAGCAACAATTGCTCGGGAAGATGGATCATCATGTGCGGCATGTCAAAAAAATTTAGAGGAAATATCCTCTCAAATTTACACATGATATAAATAATGTCCTCTTGCATTTCCTGGAAGTCAGATTTTGTCACTTCCCGTGTGCATAACTTCTGAAAGAATCTTGACAACGCTACTAACGGCTCCATCACCTGACGGGGTAGAAACGGTCGAATGAAAATAGGGAAGAGACGTGGTAGCAGAATATGATAGTCATGACTCTTTCACCCGTACATTTTATTTTATCGAATGTTTACACACCGGTATATTTCCTGAGTAGCCTAAAGGATACTTCACAAAACTCATCCACCTGAAAATTACGTTCTTCTGGTCAGGCTTCACGGTGTAAGGAACTTGAGGCATTTTTTTCTTCCCTTCTTTCGATCACAAATGTCTTCGTATCTCCATTTTTTAAAAAGAATATGTGTGCCTTCGGACCGTCTTTCGTCTTCCCCTCCAAGTTCAGCATTGTTCCCACCACACTGTCGCACACATTCTTTTCTATGTGCATCACATCTAGGTAGTGTCTGATCAACAACTTACTCCAGTATGGGAGTTACCAGAATATGCTCTTATGTGTCCAAAATTTATACCTGTCGGGTCTGTCAGGTATTGCCGCCACAATATTGGGATGATTGCTGAGCTGTCCAAAATCATACTCATTAAGCATTGCTGAAATTTCTTCCCCCGTCCATCTTCTAGGAGGCACACCATTTTCTACAGTTTCAATGCATGCGATGCTTCCAATCATTTCTGGAAATCCTCGCTGATCATCTCTAGCAAGAAGCCTTTTAAGGTTAGTCTCTGTTAGAGCACGAAGATACTCGCCACCAAAATGATGTATCAGTTGTTGGCAAAACTTCTTCATGCACTCTAGTGTAGTTGATTCTTCCATCCTGCATATCTCAGCACACTGATCAGCAGCTGTGCCGTATGCCAACATTTGAAGGACATCTGTCATCTTTTGTTGGGGCAGCAACCCTAGTAGATCAAAATCTTATCGAAAATCGAGTGACATTATTTAGCCGACAAACACACACGTGTCACCTTTTGGTTGGTCGAAAATCCTATCGAAAATCTATAAAATTATTTTGGTGATAAGGATATCAAATAAATACCACGTGTCATCTAACAATTGGTTGATTATCATATATGAAATCTCAAAAAATAAAATATGTAATCAATTAATAGTAATTGCTAATTTGACGGAGTTACATCGTTTACATAAAAACTGACTTAGAAAAGAAATTTACAATAAATAGTAACTAATAAAGACAATTAAATTGATAGTTTGATGGTTTGTCATAGGTGCATATGCTCTAACGTGAAACTTTGTGCATATGCTCTAACGTGAAACTTTAATAAATGGAATGTCACCTACTGACCTGCAATATTACGTCCAAGTGTAAGAATCTTCGACCTCTAATTTCCAAAAAAAAATGTAAGAATCTTCCACCTCTAATTTAGCTTGCATATAATTAGAGTTAGGAAAATACTTTGCTTTAAGCACTTTGATAGCACCGCACTAGCTTTGAATGTTTCAACATCCTTGTTTAGCGAGATGTGCGAGATTAGTTAAATCATTATCTATGTTTTTGAAACCATCATTTCTTCTTCTCCTTAGTGTCGCCCCACCAAAATTGGGTCATTAGCCGGTGCACCACATGTGTTTTGACTAGAAGCCCTTCTACAAACATCACAAATATCCAAATAGAAAGCATGCCAAGCTTGATGAAGTATGTTTTTGAAACCATGTTGCTGCATTGATATACCATTCGACATATAGGTAGTCTACCACTGCCAAGAAATTGGCCTCCCTTCATACATGCATGGGTGAAAATAATTGTTTGGGCCTAGATTATATTTCCAGATTATTGGGTATGCGGACCAAAAACTTACTGTCTAAGTCTTGTAAATGTATTTTTATTGAGTAATTACTGATTAAAGATTGCAGAAATCAATTGACTAATTAGTAAGGAAATTATCTTGCCTGAATCATCATGGAAAATCTGATTGTCTTAAACTAGAACGATTCGTGAACCCTAACAGTATTGTTCCATGTATATATATAGAGGGGCCGTAAATGGAGCAGACACGTACGACCAAACTCAACACAAACTTGCGTACTCTGCTGTTAAAGTCTTCCTAGAAGCACCCAATTCAATCAAAATGCCTCGCCAGGGAACAAGCTTCTCTACAAAGCACCACCAAAGCCCGTCAGTCAGCAAATTCTGCATTACTAAGCAAAATCATGCCAGTCAGCAAAGACCTCCCCCATTCCATAAAGCTTCGAGTAAGAGCACAAGCCCGCCAACCCATTGTTGTGGAGCGATCCTTAGCAAATATCCTTTTTATTCTCGCTATTTAAGCAGCATAAGCTCCGTCTTAGGTTTGTGAAAGACCCCAACAGTCGCATGGACTAGAAGTGAAGAAGAAAAGCGTGTGAAGAAATTCAAGAAGCTTACGTTGAACCTAGAAGCTTTGACACACCATCATTTCAAAAACACCGGATGATCAGTAATGTTTTCAAAATAATTGAGTTACATGCAAGCTTAATATCAGCATAAGGGTTTTAATTGTCCCCTGCAAGGCGCACTGCAGACATGCCATTGATGCTATCAAAGTGGATCTTAATTACAATCACCTTCCACATGTACATACTTGATTTTCCTATATAAACTTTGCAAAAAAAAGAAGAAAAAAGAAAAGAAACAGACTGAAATCCAAACTAACCGGCCGTTACTATCAAGCACTCAATGATCTTGAAATTAATAAAATTAAACCCCATTGTTTAATCATTTCATCTTCATGTTCTCATCAAACAAACAAACACAAACTCACAAAAAGAAGCCAAGATAAAATAATCAAGGAGAAAATGGAAATTGAAAATTTAAGTACGTACAGCAGTCAGCTGGATAGTGAAATGGATAATCAATATTATGCTAGACGAGTAACGTTGGATCTAATACACGGCGACGCCTCTTTGATCTTTCACTAGAGTTCGAGCGTTCTAATAAGGACTTGAACGCATTCTGCAAGAAAGGAACTGATTCAATCGTGTGATCCTTATCGGCGGCAACGATAAGTACACTGCGAATTCTTCCTCCGAGAGTTGCCATTTCAGCTTTAAGTGTCTTCAAATGGAGGGATTTTAATATTTCGATTAGATCAGGCAGGAGTTCTGGTCGGTCCTCGCAGGACAATGAGGCTTTGAAAATAAGTCCTCCGTTGCTCGAATAATCTTCCTCACTGGAGCAAAGTACCGTGATTTCATCAGCTTCAGAAGGGAAGGTTTCCAGTTCTGTGATTCCTGACATTTGTTGTTTCAGCTCTTTCACTCGCTCAACCACCTTTGCTAACAGCGAGGCTTTGTCTGTCTGAGATTTCAAAAAGTAACGAACAAACAGAATAAGAATAAGGGAACCCTATGCATGAAAAAGTTTATCGATCATTTGTTCTATTTTTCTCTTGGGGGTTATCTTTTCTATTTTATTTGAATCTGTTACACTGTGTTGTGCTCACAGCCTCACAGTGCCAATATTCATCTTTAATAAAGCTTCAAGCAGTTGGAATCCAAGATCTCATAATCCATATTCCTAAAGTACACAGTTTAATTATAAACGAAATTAATATAGGAAAAATTTCCTTTCACCCAAATTAAAAAAAAATTCCACTAACAAAATATAAGAATCATAAATTTTCATTAACGGGATTGACTCTTAATTAGAGATATATATATTCCCACTAACAAAGTTTTTGACCTTTTGTGTTTTTCTTCTCACCAAACTAGCCTTACGTACCTCTTATCTCTAGTCTGTTTCTCCTTCCACACAGATCTCCGCTCCTCGACCACAAAGCTCGACAACGACGCCACCGCTGGTGAAGCCAACGATCCCTCAACGTCGATGTCTTTCTCTCACTCATTCCATTTGAATTTCAAGTTTGGTTCCTCTCTCTCTCTATGAAATTTGAATTTGAATGATGGGATCGGGATCCTCTCCGTTTCAACAACCTTTGCGGTGCCCATGCTTCGACTCACCACCGCGAGGTATTACTCTCTATTTCATGTCTGTACGATCTCTATTTCTTTGAGCATCTCCTCCATGGATTTTCAAAAATCACTGCAGTTGGGTTTGGTGAAGATGGTGGCAAAGTCAAGTGAGGAGTCAGTGGGGGCTTTGAAGTCGGAGGTGAGGGGGACGTGGATAATCTAATGAGTTGGAGTCGTGATGATGATGATAGATGGTACGTGTTGATGTTGGTTGTGATCCATAAGCGGTGCGTTTGGATGAGGGTGGTCTTGGAATCATGCATTGTAACTAGATCTCAATTTTTTTGGGCTTTTGAGTTTTGATTGAATGAACTACCTAAACTCTATCTAGCTAGTACCTATGGTTCATTTCATTTAGAATAATTTCATGTAAATTGATAATGTAGTTGTAAATTGAAAAATTTTGTCTCATAAGTTGCCACATATGAGACGAAAACAATTTCGTCGCTTTAGTGACAACATATGAGACAAAACCAATTATCGTCGTTTAAGTAGTAACTTATTTGACGAACTCATAACTTAAACGACGAAAATAATTGTCTCTTACTTTCACAGTTATGAGACAAACACTTTATTTCGTCGTATAAGTTTGTCTCTAAAGCGACAAAATATTATATTTTGTCACATAAGTTTTTCACTAAAGCGACAAAATACTTTATTTTGTCGCGTATTTTTGAAGTTCAATACTTTTAGGCAGTCAAAACTTCCGCCAATATCTTTTTAAACTCTCTCCCTCTCTCGAGCTCCCTCATTTTTCACTTCATCCCTTCGTTCTCTCTCTCTCTCCCACAGAAGACCTCCTCCTTTCTACTTCAACCCAGCCATCCCACCTCACTTCTTTCCATGTCAAGCGATCCCAATCCGCCTCCAACTTCCATCTCTGCTGCTGACGTCAACTCCGACCCCGCCGCGCGTCCTCTCCATCCAGGACCAAACTCAATAAGATTCCTCCAATACCGATTCGCCGGAGCCCTAGCAAAGAAGATGACGACGATTACGACCCCTCTGTAATATTCCTCACATCCCATCCTAATATTCCTCACGGAGGATAGAACAGTGGTGAATTAATTTGTTGGGTAGTGGTCGGTGGTGGTGGTGGCATGTGGGTGTGTAGTGATCAATTTCAAAACTTATAGACGGCCAAAACATTTTTTTTTGAAATATTGCAAATACTGAAACGACGAAATATCTAGTCATTTATGTTGAGAAATTTCATCTCTTAAGACTATAGCAACGTTCGTTGCATAAGATTGTTATGTTGCGATGAATACTTTATTTTCGTAGCATAGGTCCTAATGCGACGGTAAGTATGCGACGATGCCTACAAGACGACGTTTTCGTTGTTTAGGTTCTTATGCGACGAATATGTACTCCTATGCGATGAAATATTTTCATCTCATAGGTTCCAGATCGTACTAGTGATTCCGATTTAAGCAGCACTGCAGCAGTACTCTCAACCCTTTTTGTTGAACTTTTCATGAGAAACCAAACGTACAGTAGGTACTAGTCAACAAAGCAAACTCGCCTTTGTCGACAGTCAACAGATCTAAGACGAAAAAAACGACTAACTGATGAATCTCAGAACCACAGAAACTCAAATATTTGCCATCACAAAAAAAGAAACAAAATATAAGCAATACAGTTAATTTCATATACCCTAGCTTATCAAGCGAGCACAAGATGATCGACTTACCGATACATGCAGAATTACAAATTGATTCATTAAAGAACAATAAACGTACCTTGGAATTACAAGGAAGAAGTGATCGAAGCTTATCGAGGTGTGAGTTAATTCGCTGTCTCCTTCTCTTCTCCGCCTCCTTGTGATTGTTGAGAGCAGCTAGGGCTCGATCGTGAGGTGTTGTAGTAGTATCAGTGCTAGTAGTACTGAGTACCCCAGACATCTCCAAATTATTCATGGCGTACTTATTGCTGTAGTAAGAGGAGGAGCTGCAGAAGCTCTGCTGCAATGGAACAGCTGATGATGAAGATGAGAACTCACAGTTAGTACCTCCGCCGGAAAATGATCCATACGAATTGATTAAGCCGTTCTGGGCGAGAAAGCTGTAGAGTTCTTGGTTGTCTGGCTGCATCGAATTCGCTATGGTGGTTCTGAGATGGATGTTCGTATATGATCCGGTTGCTCTTGCTATTTTATCCTAGCGAGCAAGCCAGGAAGCAAGCGTGCATTTGACCGAGGGGAGCTGGTGCAGTAGTGAGTGGAATCAATAATGAAAAGTTTTGGAAAAAGCTTCTTTTTCGCAAAGAAAGTGTTGGAAAGCTTTCGGTGGTTTAAACTTGTCTTTAGGGTTTTATATACGTATACTTATATCCATCCAGGCCTTGATTTTATACCTTCGGGATAATCTAACGGCTGACAAACATTGAAGGCATCACAAAATGCCAAAACATGATCGCATGCGCGCCTCTCTCTCTCAACAGCGCCGATACTAGGGCAATATGCCTTTAGGATTCTCTCTCGCATACCTACTTATTTATGCTAGGGCTGTTTTTTTGACCTAAACCCGGAAACTCGGACCGGTGCGGTCCGAATTCAGATCGATCGGGTCGAGTTTTGAAAATAAATTTTCTGGGTCAGGTTAAACCCGAGCCGAATTAAATACTGTTGGGTCAGGTCGGGTTCCATATCTTAAAATCTAGACCGGTCCGAAAACCTGAAATGTAGGTTTGCTACCTTAGATGTCGGATTCCTATTGGGTTACTACTAGCTGATAAATAGCAAAAAAAAACTCTATTCTTTCACTCTTCAGTTTCTACTCTTGAATTAAGAATGAATCGAATTGAAAAGAAAAAAAAATTGATTGACTTACAACATTACCGAGAGCGACGACGTTGAGGAAAATAGAGGCATGGTGAGTGGAAGAAGTGGTGGAGATGTCGTCAAATTAAACATTCAACTCACACTACTATGAATATAGCCTTTAATGACAATTATTTAATGACGTTTGAATGAAACGTCATTATATGGGCATTCTATGACGTTTTCAGAAGCAAACGTTGTAAATCTTAATCTTGTTCGAAGTTTATGACGTTTTTCACGTGTCATCTTTCTTATGACAATTTTCAAACGTCATGAAAAATATTGTAATGACATTTGTGAAAAGTCGTCTAAAACAAATGGACTATGACGCTTTGTAATCGTTATGAAAAGTTTTTTTCCTTATTTTAACTTTTTAAAATTGAATAAAGGGTAAAACCGTGAACATCTTAGCTTATTTTCTACTTTTTCTGCTTTAAGCCGCACATCTCTCTCTCTCCTCCGCCGCTTCGTAAACCCAGGTGACTTCCTCAATTCTTCTGGGTATTGCTTTTATGTGTGATTCTTCTTCGTTATTCTCTTCTGGGTAGTTCAAGTTCCTCAATTTCCTCATCTGGGTCTCTTTCACTTTTTTCTATTCTTCATTCTTTTGCCTTTGGTGAGTTTTACTTTGATTTTTCCACGTTTTCTCATATGGTTCCTCCTTGCTTATCCAATTTCAAGTTTTTAGGGATTCAAAGTCTGGGGCTTTTTCCCCAATTGGTTGTTTTTGTGGCAGAAAGTTTATTAATTTAACCATTATTGGGGTTTGGGTGTTGGATCTTGTTGTTGTTGCATGCTTAGTTTGTTTAAAGATTTTTGGTTTTTGGGAGTTGATCATTCTCGATCAATTTGGTTGTGCTTTTTTGAATTGGAGTTGGGAATTTTGATCAGGGAGTTGGGTATTGAGGCTTTGTCTCAGTGGTGTGGAGTGGGGGATGTGATGGTTTTGGGGGCTTTAAGTTTTGTGTGAAGAGCTTGCACTACCAGAAAAAGACTTTATCCGACGAAATAACCAAAAACAGGCTTTAGCCGACGAAAAAAAATTTCGTCGGCTAAGTTAAATTTTCGTCGGCTAAACTAATTTTTTAGTCGGCTATGGTCTGTGAACTTTAGCCGACGAAATTTGAAAGTTTAGTCGACGAAATTAGGGTATTTCGTTGACTAAAGTACTTTTTAGTTACAAAATTACACTACAGATATTTCAGTGTCCGATTGACTATTGTGATACCAATCTGGAAGCGAAACGGGCGTACGAGTAAAACTCATCGCTATGACATACGAGTTTTTTTGGCCATCTGAGTTCGTTTAAGGCTTCAAAATGAAGTTTTTGCAAACACTTAACACATGAAAACGCTCATATCTACATCTATATGAGGTATTTTGGTCGAACTTTAAACACAACAAACTCTCAGCGTGATGAGACGCAACTGTCCATCTAAAAATTTTGAGGCATTTACCCCTTGATGATAGGGCTCCTCATATGAATACATAATGATAAACAGTAGGCATATTGTGATTCCTGAAAACAGCCCTAATTTATACCGAGCACCCATATGCACCAACGTACGTGTGAGCTCGTGTTAGCTCATCTCCAAGTTTACGTTACATCCTGCATAAGTTGATAGAAGTGAAGATTATTGCAGAGGTAATTGGCATTGTAATGTACGTATCCGTTATATTGTTGTCTTGTAGGTTTGGAATTCAATATATATATATATAAGACCATTCCATTAAGGGATTCTTTTTTGACATATATGAGAGATTGAAGATTACACCAACTTTTTTATCACATATAAACATCTCCACCATTCAATATTTAGATGTTTATATGGCTTCAAACTAACTGAAATCAATTGACGGATCAAATCTGTCAAACATGAACCGTTCATGCTTTAATTTTTAATTCACAGTTTTGACCAGCCTAAAGATTACTAATTTGGATGAAATTTTGCAGAAGTGATAGACTCATACAGAACTACATATTGAATGGTGGAGGTGTGATTTTGTTATCAAAAAGTTTGTGTAAACCTCGATCCCTCATAAATATCAAAAAAATGATCCCTCATTAGAAGGAGACTATATATATAGGATGATTCCAAAACAGACGTTCGTAACTTTATTAATATGTGCGCATGCCAGCTCAAATATATATATATATATATATATATATATATATATCCAAGACTTCATGACTCATTTGTATCGCGCGTGCCTTCGTAGGAATATTTTTCTCATTAAATTCTTTAATGTAGGGAGAGTGACTATATGTTTTTTCCGATGCTAGAAGACAGTTGGAATATCCGAGCATAATTCTTTTGTAATTTTCTCTTCAAAGTTTTTAATTTTATGTTGAAGTGAAGGATTTTGGATTTGTTCATCTATGCGTTTAAAATTGATTTCTTCTTTGAGAAAGTTAATTTTTTTTTGTTTGGAATGAATTAAGTTGATTGTTTTTATTTGATATTGAATTTTCTTGAAATGTTTTTAATGTGTGAATTTCAGGATTTGATAGAAATATAAATTTAACTGGCTCATCAAAGGGTAAGTAAGAATGTCATCGTATTTGTGGTAAAAGGATAGAGAAGGTTATGAAAGGGAGACCCAGAATTATTTTATCAGTTAATTTTTTTACTAAAACAAATGAAGTTTTAAAACAGACATTATTTTGGCATATATGTGCTTTGGAAATTTCATATTTTATATCCATTTTAGTGCCATTAGCAGATCTAAGTGATTCTTTTGTTTTTTAAAATATTTGAAAGGAACCAATCCTTCTTGGATTCAATTTAGATCTGCACCTGAATCGATAAGTGCAGTGGTGATTAGTTGGAAATTTTCAATTCGCAGTTGGATTGTAACGTACCATTTCTTAAGGTTAATTTGTTTAATAGTATTGATGGTAGTATGTTCTGAATTTTCTTCATCGTGAGGTGTGGGTAATTCGAGTGGAGTAAAATTATCAAGGATTTGTTGTAATTTAAGAAGGATATGTGTGCATGTCGGCTCAAATATATATATCTGCGAGGACAGAACAGACATCCCCTTCCGCCCCATCCTCCTATTATCTAGGAAGTGAGTGACTGCGACTCGCCTGATGATGAGCCTAATATCACCGATAGCAAGAAGAGAATGGTGAAACAAATCACTGTTACAAGCGGCGAAAAGAAGCGGGTCTGTAAGAGCGGTTTAGAGAAAGGAAACGGTTCATCCACCATCCAACCTTCTAGTTTTAAACCAGTGAAGTCCGTTGAACACCAAGCTGCGGAATCCACTGGTATATCTGCTAAAAAGAGCGCTCCCCAACATGACCAGTCCGCGTAGTCCTTGGTAGAGGGATTGTCCTTCTAAGTGGTGGAAGCTTTTTCCTAGGCTCTGTCGTTCATGTGTTCTGTTAATTCGCTGGGGTGGGAGGTTTGGAGCATCAGGAATAGCTGGAAGAAGAGATCGTGGTTGTCGAGGAGGGGTTGATTGAAAACCTAGTCAAGTCCTTTAAGGCAGTACACGCCACTGGAGGGGTGGAGTTCTCGCAACCTCGCCATGGAGGTGGAACAGTGGTGGGCAGCCACTAGGAAAGAGTTGTCGACAGTGACAGTCTGCCATGTGAAAGTGTCTATTGACCTCCTTGACCGAGAGGAGAAGCTGAAAAATGCTGCTGCCAAATCACTAGAGGACGACACAATGGTGGCGTCAATGCAGACCGAGGTTGAGCGCCTAAGTTACCTTCAAGCCTTCTCAAAGCAGAAGGTGGAGTCCCAGCAGCATGCCCTACACTACCAGAACAGAGTGTTTAGGAGACGAAGCAATTTCGTAGCCCAAGATCTTAGGGGACGAAGCGTCGTCGCCTGAGATGTCGTCGCAAGAAGTCCGTCGCCTAAGATCTTAGACGACGAAAAAAATCCATGTCGTCACCTAAGAGTGAGACCTTAAGCGATGACACCTATGGAACACATTTCGTTGCCTAAATAGCCGTCGTCGCTTAAGAGTCTCGCTCTTAGACGACGAAACTAACGTCGTCGTTTAAGAGTGATACTCTTGAGCGATGAAAAATTGTTCGCCGCTTCAGAGTCTATATCTTAGGCAACGACGCTAGTTTCGTCGCCTAAGTGTTATACATTGGGCGACGATACGTGTATATACGTGTTATACCCCGGGTTAACCCTTTTAATCCGAAGTAAATCATGCAGGGTCCACCTTAAAGGAACTTCGTGCCGAAAATTCCTTGAAATTGACAACCATTCCTGCAAATCCACTAAGCACTTCTACATATTATATAATTCAACCCCAACACAGGAGTTATCCTGCTCCCCAAATCACTTCTACACTTCACCAATCAATTCAACTAAACTAAGTTAGGGTAATCAGAGTAAATCTATATGGAAGTAATACCTAAATACACATACTAACAGTAGCGGATTAGTTGACTATGCCCCGTCTTCTGTACGCACGACCTCCTCTCAGCAACCTTGAAACACTAGGCATTTGAAAATGAAGGGCCAGAGGAAAACATTTAAAAACTTGACGTTAGAGTGAGTGGACAAAAATAATAATTAAGGGTGAGAAAAATAATCGATTATCATGTTCTCCCTCTTATTGTTCCGAAAATCGTTTATGCATGGCTCGTTGGGAAAGAATCTCAAATAATCATTTCGAAAATCAAAACGTGTTATACCAATCTCATTGGCTTAAAAATCAATATTAAAAATGGGGGAAGAGGTTTCACCATGACGAAGAGTCTACCAGACTAGGGTCTGAGCCTTCTAAGGCTACTAAGTGATATAATAACCCTTCACGATGAAGAGATTCCATCATGACAAAGAGCCTCTTAGGCTAGGGTCGAAGCCTACTAAGGCTACTATTGCCCCGCTCCACTTCCTTAAGTGGAGGGCCGTATGGCTAGCTAATATTTATAATATATATAACGACCCTTCATGGTGAAGAAAACAAACAAATAAAAAGTCAATAATGACTCATCCTCCGTAAATAAAATAAAATGCATAAGGCACGGTTTCCCAACCGTCCTCAAAACAATGGTCATAATCAAATCAATATATCATAAGTTTCAGCCGACATAACAAAAGAGTTTAGGGGAGTGGAGCAACTCACCTTCCCAGCACCACCAGCTCAATAAATGAATAAAATTCATGTTGCTTATAAATAAATAAAAACATTAGTGCATGCATGTCATCAAAGTCCAAAGTCCATTCACAGTACTTAATGTGATCTCTTCATTGTTCGGAATACTCCTCGAGCGCTACCTCGTTATATCCACATGGTCGAGCCTGTCTCACGTTTAACCTTAAGCTGTAAAATTAATCTAACATATCAATCTTTATTACCGTTAACTTGATCTTTTCATAGTTTGACTTGGAAAATCCTAAATTGACCAGGTGTCACACCCCGGCCTAAGCTTACCTCCCTAAACCCGGGATAGGACGTGCGGGACCCATTCCAAGAGAGATTACCCTCGTAATCCCCCTTGAGAAGGGATAACCCTTACCCAAACCATTTTCAACAGTCCAAACGACACTGAAATAGACCTCACAAAACCTGAGGTTATCCTGATTACCGAATTGGATTTCATACTAATTACTTTAGAGAACCTAGGTCTAAATATTATTTATGACTGCACCCGAATCCGGGTCAAGATGCCAACGTACCTTGTACTCAAGTCACAAGTAGCTCTTATTTACTTTAATTGTCAAACCCAATTATTCTCATTCTTCTATTTAGCAGCCCCCTTAATAAACTCGCTAGAAATGCTCCTATCATAACCCGGAGTCCAACCCCTCTGTTAAGGTAGCATTAATCATCAATTTATCCGGATGAATTCACGACTATGTCCAAACCGATAAACAACCTCCAAACACATAATAATCACATAAATGAATATAAAAGCACTCACGTAACAATATAAATCCATCAAGAGCATATATGTAAAACCACTCAAGGGGCATCCTTTTGGCCTCAATGGCATTCTTGAAAATATACAAAGCAGCCAGAGACATTTATGAGATTTCAGCCTCAATGGCATCCTTGTAATTATCTCAAACTGCCAAGGGCATATATGAGATTTCAGCCTCAATGACATCCCTATAATTATCTCAAACAGCTAGGGGCATATATGAGATTTCAGCCTCAATGACATCCCTGTAATTATCTCAAACTGCCTGGGGCATATATGAGATTTCAGCCTCAATGACACTCTTATATTTAACCTGAACTTCCAGAGGTAGTTTTGACATTTCACACCCGTAGTAAATGGTAAAATATCAGATCTATCGTGGTAAAAACCTGAGATTTACCTTTTTCACCCTAATCAGCCCCCCGTCGGCCTACCGTTGTGCCCCGCCCTTTCCATCCACATTCAAGCAACTACAACGGCCCTAGAAAGCCTAGAGGAGGAGAAAAAACTTCCAGAACCGACGGATGCCCCTCCACGCGCCACCTCAGATGGCTGCGAGTGATGCCCACGCGCCTCCATAAAACCTCTGATTCTGGTCACACTGCCAACTACAAAAATAAAGGTCAAGGCAATAGGAACACATGTATACCTAGAACTGTCCCAAAACGCCGCCATAAGGGAAGAACTCAACACCTTGAATCGAGCCTCAACACCTCCTAGGATTGAACTAGGACGTCAAGACGAAGCTATCCCGACCGGTTTCAAGCCTCATCGTCGTCGCACTTTGTCAAACCAGAATAGCTACGGTTTGAGCTTCAATCCTCCCAAAGCAGGACTAATCGACCCCTTCCACCACCATAGGGAGGGTCGTACCACCAAGATGAAGAGAACTAGACCGGCCCCGTCGCTTGGGTCAATCGGAATCTGCCTTAATTGTCGGGTCGGGTCAGGTGGATTTTTCTGATACTGAAAGAGAGGGAGCGGGCTCTGAGTCAGTGAGAAAGGGGTTCCCCCCCCGCCCCTTCTATTTATAGCAATTTTCTTAAATTGTAACCCCCATAATTTCTTTTCTTAGACCGTAACTTCTTCTTATGAACTCCGATTAAATCATATGACGTACCCACGAGTTCATATTAACATCCTCTACAACTTTTCTTAAGGAAGTTTCCCTAAATTCTCGACTTATCACAAAGTTACATTTTTACGGTAAATTAAATAACATTTATTACGTTCGTAAACTAAATAAATCCATAATACGTAGCTCCGGAAAATATTCCGGACAGACCGGATGACTCGTATTAATAAAGTCTACCACCTCGAGACATTGATTTTATATTCCCAGAATCGAGAATATCTCGATATTAAACTTGAATATTAATTCGAGGAAAACTAACAACGCGGTTACAACCCTTGGTAACCCGCCTGATCCTGGTAAAAGGGGAAATTTTGGGGCGGCTGTTACACTAGGAGTTGACCAAATTCCTTCTTTTTATCAACATTCCAACCATTAGGTTTATTTTCGATTATCGACTTGAAGTTTAGTTTCTGATTACACAACCTTAACATATCGACTTGCCTTACTATTTCGTTGGACGTTAGGTATCATATAATAATTAGTGGAATTACTATGGACACCCAAACCACAGCTTAAACCAATTTACTAGTTATGAGTCAATATATCGTAAAATCTGGTATCCAATTTATTTACAACGGTCAACTCGATTTTGACCAAGATTCCTAAGTTGACTAATATTGACTTTTTCCACTTCCCAAAAAAGGAAAGTTTTCCAAAATGGAAACTTCTTATTTATGGTAAGTTTTTTGTAATTACTAGCTCTATGGTTTAACTCTACGACTCCAAATTTAACAAGGATATTGATTCCTACCTCTTCGACTCTCTGTCGGAAACTTGTTTGACCGGAATCTATATCGGATTTCGGTGACTTGCCGAAAAACGGGCATGACCGCCTTGTAAACTCTAAGTATCGAGTTCCCGACAAGAAGCAGCACAAACAACACCAAATCAGCATCAAATCGTCATCAGAGTCCAACACAGTAGCTCAAAACATGGATCTTACCTTCAATTTGTCCCAAAATTAAACCGGTAGCTTCTCGGCCTCCTCCTTGTCGGACTATCGACCTGCAGCACCTCCAAACCCTTGTAACAGCTGCCACATTCGCCATCTCTTTCCAAAACAACACCCCAACCACAAACGGCGGCCCACCATAACCATCGAATCAAATCCTTCCAAAAGTATGATATTTATATCAAAATCTTCCTCTTGTCAAGTAGAACACATTGATATATTACACGAAGCCCAAATTGAACCCAAAACTCAAGAAATTGCATAAATAGTTGAAATCTCCATGAAAAAATAAAAATAGTTTGATTTCACTTTTTAATTTGAAACTCTCATCTCAATTTGAATCGGTTCAAGCTATTTAGAGGGATTGCTAGGCGGGTTGACTGCTACAAAACCCAAAAAAAATCACGGCAAACAGTGGTCGCACGGCCGAGTTCCAATTGGAGCTCTGATTCACCCAGCTCTTGCAATACTGCTTTCACCTTGGGTCGAAACAGCTCTCATAGTGGGTGTGGAAAGGTCGGGGAGGAAGAGAGGAATTTGATGCCACCGGTCCCGAAGAAAACCACAGCTGGACGACAGAGATATCGACGAAAAACCGATTCATGTCAGGTTCGGGTCGCCACGTTTACGGATCGTGTCAGAGAGGGATGAGAGAGAGCTCAGTAATTTCTAATATTTCTACTCCAAATGGTAAATTCTCCTATTTATACCACCTCATCAGAATAGTAACTTTCTGTTTTTAGACCATAACTTCTTCATACGAACTCCGATTTGAACGTGCTACTTCTTCACGAACTCGTATCGACGTTCTCTACGACTTTCATACAGAGCTTTTTCTCAAATTTGGTCATACGAAAAAGTCATCTCTATGATCCCTTACAGTAAAATGGTTACGACAAATGGTAAAATAGCAAAGTAACCAACCGTAAAATCCAAGGATCGAGATGTGACAAGTGCATGTGCACAAGAAGATCCATCTACATGAAAACTCCATTCTGACTGTTGGGCCACTACCTCTAGGGTATTGTCACTCTCTAACACTTCCATAGCCTCTGACAATTCGAAGGCATTCTCACATTCTGTGAACTCCGCTATAAGTTAGCCGCCGCTTGCCTCTTTATGGCAGTTCGTGGTAATTCAATGTCAACCTCACTTAGCTCGACTGCCCACTTGTTTAATCGCTCGTTGTGGTCAAGGCACTGCAGCACTTGCGTTAGTGGTTGGTTTGTGAGGACCTGCATTGGGTGAACTTGGAAATAATGTCGTAGTCTTCTTGCTGCCGAGATCAATGCTAAGGTCATCTTCTCCAATGACGGATATCTCATTTTTGCTACATTTAATCCCCTGCCTGAATAAAAAACTGGCAATTCTGTCTTCTCCTCCTTTCTTAGCAAACTAGGACTTAGGGCTGTCTTTGATACCACCAAATAGAGATAGAGAGTCTCTCATATTATGGGGATGAAGAGAAGGGGAATGGAAGTAAGATAATCCTTGATACCCTGAAATGCTGCCACACAATCTAGGAACCAATTAACTTCTTTCCTTGTGGGGTGTCTTAGGGCTTAAAAATGAGATGCACTTGTCGGTTAATCTATCAATGAACCTTGACAACGATGTCAAGCGCCCTTGCAGCACCTCGACTTCCTTTTTCTTTTTAGGAATTTGCATGTCCATTATTGCCTTCACATTCTTAGGGTTTGCCTGAACTCCCCTTTGACTGATCATGTACCCCAAAAACTTGTTATCTGTGCACCGAAATAGCAATTGTGCTCAAGCCTCCACAATTTCATTGCTTTGGTACTCTACTCATAAAGTTTACATGACATAAAAGATGCAAAGTGTTCATCGACGCCATTTTGTGTACTCCAATCATTCATGCATTGTGTGAAGCTTGAATGGTTATAGAAGCCTGGGATTTTGTTGCTGAGTTGGTTGATTGAGGTCCAATACCTAGATAATATGCTTGAGCATATAGAGTTAGAGAAGTGTAATTTTTTAGAGCAATCTGTTATAATTTGAAGATTCTTTCTTTATCATGTAAAATTCTGTTGCAAAGAAAACAAAAACATAGGAACCCTCAGGTTATGTATCCTTATTGTATTGTATTCGTAACACAAGAATACATAGGCGCAAGGCACTCTTATTTAACTGTAACATGTTTGTGAGGCTGCACTAGCCAAAGTTGAGTTGGTACTTGGGCTGTTTGTTAGGGGTGAAGATACCAAAATGTTTCTCAACTTCTGCACCATCCTTGAGGTTCTCATCAAACATGGCAAACAGATAAGTTTCGATAGCTCCATTAGGCCTCTTCGGAGTCCCGGTCTTGACATGATTGATCAAATTGCTGTAGTATGTTCCTGCATTACCATTAGTTGCAGCATCACTACCTTCAGATGGCCAACCACTCTCGGATACAACTATAGCCATTTTGGGAGCCCCTGCTTTTTCAAGAGCAGAGTAATGAGTGTCCAAGATAGCATCAAAGATGTTCTGGTACCCATTACTGCCATCCTGTACTACTACCCCTGGTGAAGTGAACAAGGCATATTCTAGTTTTATGTTAGCAGGGTCACCAATATAGGCGAAGTAGGGGTATATATTTACAAGAAGTGGTGCTCCATTGTTGCTCAAAAAGGTGATTATTGGGGTAATGAATGAACTGGCAGCATTGCTGAAAGCCCCATTTGAAGGAGGAAAGCTAGGATCCAAAAGAGTTGTATCTATTGCTGTTGACACTTTGATTTGGCCTTGTAGATTTGCGGCTGTTACCGCATTCTGAATATTCTGTATAGCAGGAAGAAGATATTGAGCTTCTGCAGCATCAGGGTGTACTTCATTTCCCACGGCAATGTACTTTAACTTGACATCAGCCGAGTAGGGTTGCACATTTTTCTGGACCCAGTCTGTAGCTGCTGCAGCATCAGTAAGCGCTTGCAGGTTGTTGTTGAGGATGGTGACCATGAGTTCTATGTTGGAACCTCTAAGGGCTTCCAATGTTGCTTGGTTTGGCTCATAAATCCTCATCCTTCCAATTCCATTGCTTTTGTACAAATCAACAACTTCTGTATCAGAAGGTAAATCGTTGCCATTTCGTCCATAGCAGACTCCCGCAGATTGTGCACCTGAAATAAGCATGTAACAAAACTGATATGGAATTCTGTAACACCCATAATACTGATCAAGAGTTCAAGACACTATGAAAAGTTGTTTCGCATCGCGTGAGAATGACACAAAGCAAGCAGATCATATACATTTTTCTTTGTTGTTGTGTTCAAATCTCTGCTTAATTTGATAACATGCTTAAAAAAGATAGCAATGGCTACATGCAATTATGATATATTTACACTAATATCCATCAAACCGTTGTCTAATATTTACACTAAACCCTAAACCCTAAATACAGACCTGTTATCTGTAGAGCAGGCATAAACAGAACAAGGAGCAGCAGTATGGGAGCCATGAAGGTATTTTGAAGTGTTGCGTAGGAAAAATCCATGAGGAAGAGAAAACAGAACTAGCAAATGTCTGTATAACTCTTGCTACATTGAAACTAAGATCCCTGCACACCATTATATAGTATTCTAGAGGATTAGTATAGCTCCAGGAATGCCCTATGTATTCATTACCAAGTTGGCAATTACACTTATGTATATATGAACCGTCAATCACTCCAATGATAAGTGACATCTATAGGACTAATGGATTCTCTGCATTTGCAATTTCCTTGCTGAAAAGTCATCACCATTAGGTTCATGTCCATTGCAGTAGGGTAAGACTGAAGCAGATGGTCCAGAACTGCAGGAAGCCAACTAGTCTAAAATTGGTCCACGTCTGTAAATTCAACTGAATTGAAGGACCCGTTTTTCTCTGTACGTTTTAGTCTTGACTTTAAAATTGACCTAGCCAGTTTTGCAATTTTCCACACGTCTAGTAGAAGCGCATGTATCTTGAAGTGCTTAATGGGTTTGAAATTTGGCCGAGCCTGCTAGTGATTGTTAACTGTGTCTTTTTCAACTATGAGCTCCTATTTTAACTTTCCTATTTGACATATACACAGACAAACACCTCATTTCAGAACAGTGGAGTCGATTTAGTTAGATTGCCTCTTTTCATACTCCATTTTAGAATTTGATTTTGATAAAACATGTGTAGGGAGGAAGAGGGACTGCAAACTTCAAGAGCTACTGAAAGTTTGAAACTTACATGTTGCATATACTTGAGCGGGAATGCATAACCTCATTGACTAATTACAATCAGAAGATAAAAACCCCCACAGTTGGAGTAAAGAAATCCGATGAAAACACTTCTAACTTAGCCTCTCGAGCTAAAGCATGCGCAACACGATTTTCCCCTCTTCACATTTTGAACCTGAGCAAAGGAAGCCAACTGCATGAGGACTATAAGCTTCACCTAGAAAACACATCTAACGTAGATATTGCATAGTTTCTGCTTATTGAGAACATGTAGGAGGAATTTTGGCCTCTTCACCCCAAATAAACAGCGCAAGTACATCATAAGATTCAGCTAGAAGAGTCTAATGTTTAATGGTTCAGATAACTGATGCTGTGTTTTAAATTGATGGATCATGAACTAGTACGATAAGAATCTAAGAGCTCAATCCTTAGATTTGTCCAACTGACATTCCCCTTTTTCAATTAGTCCACGCTATTTCTCTGGAAGTCTGATAGTCTAATGAGCATCAAAGCTCAAGTTTATAGCTGGAACACAAACACTTCTATGAGATTTATAGTTTTGTAGAACATTCTGCTTCAAACAAGATGCAGGACGAACAGTGAAATATACACTTTTATGTATAAAGAATCAATTGATGTACCTATGAGAACAAGAAAAATGCTTTCAACTTCCCACACAGTATCACACTCACACTAGTTATTCTTCGATCTTCCTTTCTTTTCTTTTCTTTTCCTTTTTTCTTTGGTCAGTAGTTTCCTCAAACCTCTCAACCAAATCAAAACAGAATAGCACAAAACAATTCGTCATTTCTTAATTCCAATACTAAAGGAAATCCTCCATCTTGTCGCTTCATTTCTGGTCTTGCCTCTTTAGATATCAGCTCATATGTACATTCTCTTTTCTTTCACTCTCCTACACACACACATCGCATAGTAAGCATCCTGTCATCCGGTATTTTAGTATTCCTGTTACAGCTTATGATCACCAATCATTACAAGGAAACAAAAGCCTGTTTTTCTACTTCCCGGTATGCCTTCAGTGCATTAATATCACTCGAGCTATTTCTGACACTGGCCGAACCAATTGCAAAGTTTGACGGATTGGAACCTAATAGCTCAAGAATTCCAGGTTCTAATCAGATGATTCCAAACAAACTTTTCATGAGTATCTATCAGACCATGTTGCTTCTGACCCTCTGGAATATGAGTTGCCGTATGATCTCCACGATTCTCTCCATTGTCGGCTACTTCCGCTTTTTTCAAACGGGTAATTTTGAGCATCTGCAGGCGTTCTAGCAGTGCTGCTTCCACTGCGTTTCATTTGAGCATTCCTAGTCTGCTCTTCAGCATCATACCGTGCACGCTGCGAAATGAACAACAAAGTTTCTTGTGATCAATAAAGAGATAGGAACTTTTGAACATAATTGAGTGGCCAACAGGGAAACACTAGCATGATATAGATATATGAAGATAAGCATGGAAATGTTGGGAAAGAAAATCTTTAAACGACATATTTGAGAAACTGAATATACATGTCAGCAATCAATTCTTCAAAACTAATCCTGATTAGTAAAAGATTTCCATATAATTCATGAATGCATCTATCAACCAGTTTTATAGAAAAAACAAACGCCCACAAATAACCACTAAATAACTGAAGAGAAAATCAAACATGAGAGATGGTTCATAATAAAGATGAACACAAGGTGAACCTTTTCTTCATAGTTGGCCTTTTCCTTTCTTTGGAAAAGTAACGCTTTTCATGGAAAAGGTTAACGATAAGTGGACAGAAAGGAGAAGGAAACAACAGAAGAGGTAAAAGAATTTAGAAACGAGAAACAAAGCTACAGCAGCCTTACGGTCTCGGATAACACTAGTAGATTCCAGTTCACTAGAGGTAAAATCCAAATTATTAGAACAAGAATACCAACACAAGAAATGTTACATCTGCAATTGTCTTGTATAAATACTTTATTTGGTTAGTCAAAGTAACATTAGTTTTTCTTTCATATTTTTTTCATCGCTAGTACAAATTTTATACCCATGGTAATATTGAAAAAGAGAAAAGTTCACTCATACGAAGATGGCCCTGAGGAAAAACTGAATGTTAGCATAATGATAACTGCATTTTTATGCCAACTTCAAAAGCAAGCAAAAGAAATTGAAGGTGCAAAAAGCACTATATTTGGAGAAACAGAGCCTAAACAAGTTCAACTACCCATTTTCGAGAAAAGAAAATAAAAAGGTTCAAACAACCATGGTATATTGAAAGACATAAAGGTTCAATCACACCTCAATTAAAAAGATGGTCGCGAAGAAAAGCTGAAATGGTATAACTGCATTCTTATGCCAGTTTAAAAAGCAAGCAAAAGAAATTGAAGGTGCAATTCAGAGTGAAAAAAAGAAGAAAATAAAACAAAACAAAAACACAGAATCATAGAGCTAGACCAGGAATTTTTGTTTTATTTAATACTCATAGTAGCAAGTAGCAACAGTATCGTGGAGCTTCAAGGAGTTTGTGCCCCTTAGAGAAAAGAGGCAAAGCACACCTTTCAGTAATTAAATATGATTCTCAACAAGGAAAGCCTCAAGGAGTTTGTGCCCTTTAGAGAAAAGAGGCAAAGCACACCTTTCAGTAATTAAATATGATTCTCAACAAGGAAAAGAATCAGGATCTCTATTTTTGCCATCTATTTTTTACTTTGTTACGAGGATGTGAAACAAATAAAACAAATAAGAAAAGGGCCGCATAGGAATTTTTTGAGTCACATAAATAAGACAAGATTCTATTTAGACCTTGGTAGAGTCTGAAAGTACTGCATATGCCTCCCCAATCATTTTGAAAAGCCTGTCAGAATCCTTGTGCACTTCTTCTGCTATCTCCTTCCACCACATCCCCTCATCACCAGTTTCACTCCTAGCAAATAATTGACCAGCCTACAATAGAACATGTGAGAGGTTGGTAACAACAAGCAAGCAACAATCAGCAAGTGATGTTAAGATTCCTAAAAATAGGTTATAACAGAAATAAAGCATACCTTGTCAGGATGATGTCTTAGTGCAGCTTTCCGGTAGGCCTTCTTAATTTCTGATGCTGAAATAGATGGTTTGATTCCCCTGCCAGTACAGTTGAGAAAAAAATGATTATTACAATTCAATGTGCTCAACATAAACTGCCTGGATAAAGCGACTCGAATTCATTTCAAAAGGAAACGGCATAAGAGTTATATTGACCTAATAAAAGCATGTTCCTGAGCAGTATGATAATCATGAACAGTTTGATTGAGTTGCCACAAAACTGATCTAGCCACCATAGACCATCACTATGTACCAAAGCATTCCAGTGTCTCCCATAATATATAATATATACACACACACACACATGCATGTCCATACACAAAAGGAGTCGATACCTCAAGCACAAGCCACAACAGTGAAAACAGAGATAAACTTCGGTTGCCCCAAATCACAGATCATGGGTAAGCATATAAATCTAACCAATAAGTGTCTTCTCACGGATCATGAGAAGAGAAATAAACTTATTCAATAACCTTTAACTAATCAAGAGCCTCGACAATAAGTTTATCTTTAGCATACAACGATTCACAAACATATGCTTTCAACAAGAAGAAAGATAAACTCACAGAATAATGTACATATCCAAGGGGACATCGTTTTTAGCTTCTTCTTCTACTTCAGAAAGACGAAGACGGGCTTGTTTCAAATCACTTTTGACGCTATTGGATGTATCAAACGTTCCACACTGCTTGATATTTTCCTCTAACTGCTTAGTGAGAAGAGATACAAGTCTATGAAGATCTTTAGCTGCTTGTCCATAATCTCGGATCATCTCATATAACATAGCTCGCCTAGAGATAGCCTATAAAAGTGTAAATGTAATAAATGAAGATCAATAGCTATTGAAATGTGTTTTCATTTAGTAGTTTTGTACAACTATACAGAGTTTATATAGCAACTACCATTGCTGTTACACATAGGGAATAAAAACGTGATTAGAGGCTTGACTAACAAAATCAAATCCTAGCATTTACACAGCAGATTTACACAGCATCATTACTAGGTTTGTGGCTTGATCAATGGAGAAGATTGAGTATCTTTAATGATTCACAAATCTCCAATCAGTCTTGATTGGGGGAGGAGTGAATCATGGATCTGATAGAGGGAGTGACAGCAGGGATATTGCTAACACACCCCCCCCCTCAAACTTGAAGTGCCTGCACGGATAAGTTTGCCAGCAAGTAGATGATGGCGCGGCTTGTGAAGAGGTTTGGTAAGTAGGTCAGCCGGCTGATCTTGAGTTGGAATGTAGAAAACTCGGTGACTGCCAAGAGATACTTTTTCCCTTACGAAGTGATAATCCAATTCTATGTGTTTTGTCCGAGCATGAAAAACAGGATTGGACACCATATATGTAGCACTTAAATTATCACAGTAAAGTAAAATTGGGAAACGAATGCAAACACCAAGTTCATGTAGTAAGTAGGCTAACCAAGTAGTTTCTGTGCTGGCATGAGCTAGGGCGCGGTACTCTGATTCCGCACTTGAGCATGCAATAGTTGACTGCTTTTTAGAGCACCAGCTAATGAGATTTGATCCAAGGAAGATGAGGTATCCGGATGTGAATCGACGTGTGTGAGGGCAGCCAGCCCAATCTGCATCTGAATAGGCTGAGAGATGAACTGGTTGATGTTGAGGGCTGAAGAAAAGTCCTTGGCCAAGTGTTCCCTTGACATAACGAAGGATGCGTTTGACGGCAATGAAGTGGGGGAGTCGAGGCTGATTCATGTATTGGGAGATGGAATTGACAACATAGGCAATGTCGGGGCGAGTAATTGTAAGATATTGCAGCGAGAGAACCAGCTCTCTAAGTGTTGTGGGATTAGGTAGAAGGTTCCCATCTGTTGCTGTGAGGTGTGCTTTAGTAGACATTGGAGTAGATGCCGGTTTGCAGAGCATCAGGTCATATTTCTGGAGCAGATCATGTGCATATTTGAGTTGATGGACATGAAGTCCATTGGTACGAGCTGCTACCTGAAGGCCAAGAAAATAGTGAAGAGGGCCAAGGTCTTTTAAATCAAAAGCTGAACTGAGAGTATCAACGAAAGTCTGTAAGAGCTGGTGACTGCTGCCGGTTACCACAATGTCGTCGACATAGAGAAGGAAAAATATGGTGTGCACACTTTGTTGATAAATGAATAAGGATGGGTCTGCCTTACTGTGATAGAAGCCAACAGATGAGAAAAAAGTGCTCATTCTCTGAAACCAGGCCCGAGGGGCCTGCTTGAGACCGTATAGAGCTTTATGAAGCTTACAGACATAGTGTGGACGAGAACAAAACCTGGTGGTTGACTCATGTAAACATCCTCTTGCAGATAGCCATGGAGGAAGGCATTGCAACCAAAGTTTGAAAGTGTGTAAGGACTTCATTTTTGTGACGCATGAGATAAATCCATGTATAGCGTGAGTATTCATCGATGAACAACACATAGTATTTGAAACCAGTCACAGATAAAGTTGGAGATTGCCAAACATATGAATGATAGAAAATAAAGAGGCTGCGAATATATTATTGGAGGGGAAAGGGAGTTTGTGAGATTTGCTCAAGGCACACTTATTACAAAACAGATTATTGGAAATTTTGGTGGGAATATTATGGCCGACACGAGCTCAAACAGGAGAGGAAGGGTGGCCTAGGCGATTGTGCCACACGGTGGAATGGACGAAAGCGAGTGCATGAGGTACGGGAGAGGTGGAAGGAGAGGAAGTGGATAAAGATCATCCTTACATTGGCCATGAAAATATAAGCGACCAGAAGTTAAGCAATATATTTGATAGTAATCAAGGGCAAATAGGAAGAACACATGATTATCTTTAGTGAATCGAGCTACGGAGAGAAGATTTTTGTGAATAAAAGGAATATGGAACACATGATTAAGAGAGAAATCAGAAGAACCAAAAGAAATTGGAAGGTTACCAGTATGAGATATTGGCATAGAACTACCATCTCCCATATAGACATTGTGTGGACCACCATATGGTTGAGGATTGAAGACTGGCATAGCAGTCATGTGGTGGGTTGCACCAGTGTCGGGATACTAGTTTGGGTCTGCAGAGATATGAGATCCAGCAAAAGGAGGTATTGTGGCCGATCCATGAAATTTGTGAGGGCATTGGGCCAGCCCATGTTGACTTGTGTGGCAGTTGGGGCACCAGTGTGGTGCCGGGATGTCTAGGAGCCCAAGAGGGAGGATACTGGCTAGTGTAAGAGTGAGACGGTCCTGCAGCTGGATTGTACGACCGCAAATCAAAGTTTGAAAAAAGTGCTCATTCTCTGAAACCAGGCCCGAGGGGCCTGCTTGAGACCGTATAGAGCTTTATGAAGCTTACAGACATAGTGTGGACGAGAACAAAACCTGGTGGTTGACTCATGTAAACATCCTCTTGCAGATAGCCATGGAGGAAGGCATTGCAACCAAAGTTTGAAAGTGTGTAAGGACTTCATTTTTGTGACGCATGAGATAAATCCATGTATAGCGTGAGTATTCATCGATGAACAACACATAGTATTTGAAACCAGTCACAGATAAAGTTGGAGATTGCCAAACATATGAATGATAGAAAATAAAGAGGCTGCGAATATATTATTGGAGGGGAAAGGGAGTTTGTGAGATTTGCTCAAGGCACACTTATTACAAAACAGATTATTGGAAATTTTGGTGGGAATATTATGGCCGACACGAGCTCAAACAGGAGAGGAAGGGTGGCCTAGGCGATTGTGCCACACGGTGGAATGGACGGAAGCGAGTGCATGAGGTACGGGAGAGGTGGAAGGAGAGGAAGTGGATAAAGATCATCCTTACATTGGCCATGAAAATATAAGCGACCAGAAGTTAAGCAATATATTTGATAGTAATCAAGGGCAAATAGGAAGAACACATGATTATCTTTAGTGAATCGAGCTACGGAGAGAAGATTTTTGTGAATAAAAGGAATATGGAACACATGATTAAGAGAGAAATCAGAAGAACCAAAAGAAATTGGAAGGTTACCAGTATGAGATATTGGCATAGAACTACCATCTCCCATATAGACATTGTGTGGACCACCATATGGTTGAGGATTGAAGACTGGCATAGCAGTCATGTGGTGGGTTGCACCAGTGTCGGGATACTAGTTTGGGTCTGCAGAGATATGAGATCCAGCAAAAGGAGGTATTGTGGCCGATCCATGAAATTTGTGAGGGCATTGGGCCAGCCCATGTTGACTTGTGTGGCAGTTGGGGCACCAGTGTGGTGCCGGGCCTAGGATGCCGGGATGTCTAGGAGCCCAAGAGGGAGGATACTGGCTAGTGTAAGAGTGAGACGGTCCTGCAGCTGGATTGTACGACCGCAAATCAAAGTGTCGCCAGGATCTGCCGCCGTAGTGCTGACGACCACCATGGCGACCGCCGTAGTTGGAATGGCGACCACTATATCTCTGATAATTAGCCGACGAATCTCGGCGAGGAGGTAGGGTGAGGAAGAGGTGTGATTGAAGAGAGCAGTGGGCGAATGAGCTTGAACAGGGCGAGGTTGCTGTGCCTCAAAAGCCAGAATTCGAGCCCAAAGGTCTGTGAAATCGGGAAGAGAGGGTTGCTGAGTAAGAGCAGTGCGGAGCATCATATATTCATGTCCATGGCCATGAAGGGTGGCAAGAACAAGGTCTTCTGCTGGAACAGGTTTGTCAATGGCTGCTAAATTGTCGGCGATGCTTTTGGCCTGTTGGAGATAATCATCAAGAGTCTGTGTGCCCTTTTGGAGTTCAAGCAATTGAAGTTTGAGACTGGAGGCGCTGGCAGCAGATCTTTGGGAGTAATGGCGAGCGAGGCAGTCCCAGATACCTTTGGAGGTATCAAATCCCACGGTAAGCTTTTTCACTTTGCTGGTCAGCGTGCTGATGAAGAGGCTGACAATTTGTTGGTCAATTGTGAACCAGGTTTTGTAGGCAGGATTAGGTATGGGAGAGGCAGGAGTGGTTTGAGTGGCTGTGGACAGGATGGTGAGTGCAGGCTCGGGTATGGAACCATCAATGTAGCCCTATAGTTCTTGACCATTGATCGGATCTGACGAGTCCAATCCAAGTAATTGGTTTCAGACAACTTTTCAAACTGGGTTGTGTTTTGGTTAGTAGCCATGGAGAGAGGAAAGGAAAACAGAAGGACACAGAAGAACAGGAAGAAAAACAGAGGACAGATGAAAACAGGAAAAGAAGAACTGGAGGTTTGGATCGAAATTAGGCTGATACCATATTGAAATGTGTTTTCATTGAGTAGTTTTGTACAACTATTCAGAGTATATATAGCAACTACCATTGCTGTTACACAAGGAATAAAAACGTGATTAGAGGCTTGACTAACAAAATCAAATCCTAGCATTTACACAGCATCATAACTAGGTTTGTGGCTTGATCAATGGAGAAGATTGAGTATCTTTAATGATTCACAAATCTCCAATCAGTCTTGATTGGGGGAGGAGTGAATCATGGATCTGATAGAGGGAGTGACAGCAGGGATATTGCTAACAATAGCAAAGTCATAACCAGGAACCATGTAGAAATGAAGAGCTCTGAACAAACCTTTAGATAACTTCCATCAAGAGCTATAGCTAGGCTGCAATCTGCAATAGCATCAGTTATCTGGCCTAACACTCTGTATGCAGCAGCACGATTGCAAAAACAAACGGCTGTGAAAGGACATGATTCTGCATTACATGACAAAGCAGTAGTATAATGCTCAACAGCGTCAGTATGCCTCCCTGCCTGAAATGCTTCATTCCCAGCAACCTGGAATGCAAAACGCATACAAATCAACAAAATAAGTACCAAATTATATATCTTACAATTTTCAAATGTGTGAAATACTAAACACATCAAATATTGAAAAAAAATAGTTCAGTTGACACTAAGAAATCTGAAGCAAATACAAGGCATCTTTTCTTGCAGTCAACCCATGGCTCACACAAGCAGATAATTTCAATAACTTCTATTTTTCTTTCCTTATTATTATTTTTTTTGCACTTATCAACTTTCTCTCAAAGATTACAAATTTCAAAGAGCTCCTTCATACATAAATCATTGAGATCCCCCAAATCCACTTAAATTTCTGAAATGCATAACTGACAATACATAATACAACAAAATGACAACGAAAGAAAATCAAAACATAATAATTTCAAAGTGCACTCTAGACAACACATTTTTTAGGAAACGTCTTTTATTGAAAAACAAAAAAACAAAAACCAAAATACAAGGAATTGGACAAAACTTCTGAAGTGTAACATAATAATGTGTGCATTAGACAAGTCTTGTACATTAGCCAAACACTATTTCATGAAACGTAAATATAACAAAACCTGGGAAATGCACATTTAATGCTATTTATATGCAAGAGTTAGAGGAGTTGAGAACATAGATAGATATGTGGCACAAATTGCATACCTTATGAGATAACAGCTCACGAACAATGAGAACAATGGGAATAGATGATTCCAGAGTTTTTCTCCAATTCCTAGATGATGTAATTAACATTTAGGAACTTCAAAGACAAAAAAAGCAATACTCTTTATATTACCTGAGCATAAAGTTTATGGATGAATTACCTATATATTGTAGATACCTTTTCCTCTTCCTTCTCTAGTGAACCAAGGCCCTCCTCAAGTTTTCCTAAATGGAAATAGGATTTAAAAATCAAACGACGCCGCCAAAGTCTGAAATACAAGGTTTTTGAGAGTTCAGAACAATCTAGTGAAATGGCGGTATCTACTAGAGGGGAGTTCTTTTCAGCAGAACCAAGGGTCTTCTCACAAAGCTCAATCACCTCTTCATACCTCCGCATCTGCCAGAAAAACATAGATGTCAACTCACAACTAACTGAGAAACTAATGAGTTCAAGTGAATGCTCAAAGTGAACAATATAGTTGACCAATATAAACATTCACTGTATGACCACAAAAAAGATATACTAAATACTGACAACTCTGACCGTGAAAAGAGCCTCCGCTTTCATTTCAAATAATTTTTCTGAACTAGGGCTTATTGCCAAAGCCTCAGCAATAACTTCCAAAGCACACTCTGCATTGGTAGATGTCTTCCTTTGCATAAGTTCAGCACAAAGATTCAGACAGTCTGACACTTTCTGCCAGAAACAAAAATATATCCATTACAGGTGTAAATAAAACTTCTCAATATGCAGGGAACTTCAAGCAAGGGTCTCCCCACCACCAAACCAAAATTTAACATTGTTCACTCTGAAACCCTATGAAAACCTTATAATTTGAACAACAAAAATAAGGAAAAACAATAACATAAATATGGACTTTGTAAACGCATTCCTCTCTATTTGTTCTACAAATTTGGATGCTACAGCTCTGGAGCATCTGCCACTATAAGCCACACAGATTATGCATTAAACCAATTGCATAGACGTAAGGTAAATATTCGAACTAATTATTTTAGGTGACTTAGGCAACCAGACATGAACAAATCTAATAAAACTAACATGTGATATGAAACTCATACATATAACCATACCTGCACCTTTTGTAATCCATCAGAGGCTTCTGCTGCAATCTTTTGGTCCACACAGACATCACTTGCTAATTGAAGGCAACTACTAAAATGTTGTGAAGCATCTTGAACCTCCCCAAGGGTAAGATAACAGCTTCAAGAATTTTAACAAAAAATATATTAGGTAGTGACTGGGAATACTCCATACCAGAGCTCAAAAATCAAGGCACCTATTTACAATTCGATGATTCTATCAGAAAAGAAAATAAACCATATATAAAATTGAAAGATCATATGTTCAAATAAGTTATGAGTTCAAACATAACAAGTATAGTAGTTAAAGATAAACAAGGCAAGTGCAAAACCATAAAGGACTATATATGTAATGATAGCCAAGTAATAAAAGTCAAAATCAATGGCTTTGAAAATTCACCAAGTATTTATCAATTTATTCCCCCCCCCCACCACACACGCTATGGAGTACCTCATTCCAACATCTGTATCAAATCCACCAGCTAAAAGCTAGATATCCTTTACAGTCTCAACCAGATAGGAGTTAGTTCATTATACATCGATTTACATTGGGTATTTAGGGTTTCTGAGATATGGGATCTAAGGATGTGATAGTTCACTTTTATATGCCTACAACTGAAATCATAATGGTGAATTGACTCATTAAATTCAATCAACTAGCAGAACTAAATACTTAAATGGGTATAATGGGTTAAATTATATAAAGTTTGAAACTGACAAAATACCATTTTAAAATCAGTGAGGGTTACCACGTGAACTGAAATATGTAAATCAAAATGTAGGAAGAAGAAAATACTTACTTGGCAGCTCTAACCTGAACTTTGAGGAAGTTGGGATCTATCGAAGCAGCCATCATACAATCTCCAAGTGCATCTCGAATTCTTCCAAGACACATACGTGTTGCTGCACGGTTGCTATAACACAGCATCAGTGCCCCGAGACAACTTCTAGATGTCTCATTTTCAGAAACACGATTTACCCCTTGGGTATAGCAATCCTCAGCCTTAGACAGATCCTTGTTAGAATAAGCTTGATTACCCCTGATACAAAATATATTCAACAAGTCAGCGCAATGTAACAGTCAAATACTTCACAAGGAGGTCAAAGTATAACTAAAAATATATTATTAGTTGAACAGCAAGCATACATAAAGATAATTCAAAGTGATATACCTTAGTCGCCACTTCTCACATGCTTCCTGAGCTGCAGCTGTTTCAGCAGACAAAGAGACAGCCTCTTGTTTGATCTCCTTTTTCTTCTGCACCCCAGAATTATTTTCATTGCATAGTGATATTGGAATTTCCTGATGGTCCCCCAATGTCGAAAGTACTGGAGCTCCAGAATACGGTGAAAACTCCGCAGAGGATGATCCATATGGAACCTTAGCATTTGGAATAAAATTATTGGCATCTTGACCAATCTTCACCGTATTTTTCTTTTTGTGCAAGCGTTTTGATGGTGATAATGGAGATTGAGCAGCAGTAGCAAATGTGAAGTTTAATCCACTTCTATTGGATGAGCTTGCATGAAATTCAAAGTGTATCCTGCCATCAGTATCATGTCTCACCATCTTTGGGCTTGGACTAACTTCATTCTCTGCTGAATTAGCCGTGTCACTAATATAGTCTGCCTCCTCAGTTGCAGACTTAAAGCTTTCGATTTCAGCCCCAGAAACATATCCTTCAACAGTTGCATCAGCATTAACAATTACACCTAAACGGTGCTCAAAAGCTTCGCCTTGTGCCGAGCTGCTCATTGCATCAACTTTATTTATATCAAGACATTCTGTTGCCATAACAAGATCTTTATCAATAGAATCATTTGAAGCTTTCAGGACTGGATCAGTTTCCAGATAGTCGCTGACAAGGCTAAATGATTTAGAAGATGCAGAATTCTCTTTTGAACATTGGTTATCAGCCAATGTTTCTTGATAAGGAGAAATGTCCATTGGTGAATAGGCTTTAGAAGGCTCAAAGTTTAAGGGAGAACCAACATTTGAAACAGCACCATGCCCGTACTCCAGCTGGGATGTAGAATGCCTTAATTTTCCACTTGGTTTATTCATTCTTGTATCCCTAGACCTTGCTGGGTCCCTCTTTGCATTGAATTCCAATTTCTTGTCTATGCCGGAAAACAAGTTGGCCTTAATGTTTGGTGTTTTAAACTCTACAGAGGATGTGCTCAAATGCTCTTGTTTGCTTGTAAAGCTAAATCCATCCTCTGTCTCAGGTCTGTCACTGCGGTTTCCAGGTTCCATGTTTTTCACAAATGTTTCATGGGATGATGTCCCTGTATCTGATTGAGTAGAGTGTCCAGCCTTGGTACCTATATCCAAACTCTCCAACTTCCTCAACAGAATACTCTCTTTTCTCCCATCGAAACAAAGACCTATGTTCAGATTCTTCATCTGATCGGGAAGCGCATTCACCGAGCTTCCACCAAAGGACTTGCTAGTACTAAACACAAACATATTCAAACCATCAGCATTACACACCCCGCCCATCTGCACATTCTCATTAATGTTCAATTTCTTCTCCAACTCATGGAGGAGCTCCGAGTTCACATTTCTACCTAAAGAACCACCCACATTGTCCTTACAATGCACCCCAAACCTTGTCCTACTATCAAACCTGTGATCGTCACCTCTCTCAACTGCTCCAGCACACCCAATATTCAACTTGCTCATATCCGCGGCAAAGCTTTCATCGAAAATAGAACTACTACGGTTATGATCACTCCCCCCAAACACAAACCCTCCAGCTGAACTCAACCTACTTCCTGAACCGTCTTTGGCCATTTGCTCAGCCACACCTCTCCCCCTATTCAAATTCGAATCCGAGTTAGTCCTGAAATCCCCGGAGGAGCCGGAACTCCGAAACGGATTGAAACCGAGAGGAGACCCGGGCTCCGGCGACGGCGAGGGTTTCAGGACCTGAGAATTGAGGCCTCGCCGGACCTTCACAAGCCTCGGCCTCGAAAGACCTGAGCCCGACGAGGAATCGGAGCCGGTATTGGAATGGTTCATGATGACGGTGTTAGATTGATTGAAAAAAGGGAGAGAAGAAATAGAAATCTGACCGGTGGTGATTGCCGGAGGCGGGGACTCTAGCATCGCCGGCGACATGTCAACGTGGGAGTCATCGGGAGCCCCGGGTTTGTGATATTAATAACAATAGGTAATGAATTGAATGCAAGCACAGTACTGAGAAAAGGACAGAACATGGCTTTTTCACCACAAACGGTGACAGAATGAGTGGTAAAAAATATCGACTCTAGCCTGCAGTCAGTTGTGGTTGGGCTGGCATTATACCCAACCAACCGCCCGAACCGCCGAATCGGTTACAGATGGTGTCGGTTACTGGCAAATCGGTACTGCAGTATCGTGCTGACTTCCGTCAGCGATACGGTACACGGTAGGAGTTTTTTTATACCACGGTATTACCGTACCGTACTGACAGGTAAACGGTGATCACTCGTAGCCGTTGATTTTAAATGTAATTCATCCTAGTCGTTGAATCGAAACTCAGATATAACCCCAACGTCAATCTCAGAGACTCAGACTCACTCTCTAAATCTCTCAGCTCACTGAAACCCTAAATCCCTAAATCGAATTGAATCGATTCGATTCGATTCGATTCTCATTCTCTCGACCCTCTCATTCTCTCAAGTTCTCAACTCACCGAAACCCTAAATCCCAAACCGATTGATTCGATTCTCACTTATCAGCATCTCTCAGTCTCCAATCCGAACATGGGTCGCCAAAGAGTTAGAATGAGCGGCAGCCCAATTGGTAAGGGAGCAGTTGGTAGAGGAGCGCAAGCGAGGCGAGGACAGCATCACAGTACAGGTTTGTCTTCGAGCTGATGTGTTTGAATGATTGAATCCTCTGTTTTAAATTCTGTGTTTGAAACTTTGAATCCTGTGTTTTTTTTTTTGCAATTGAATAAATTCTGTGTTTTAATTTGGATTGCCGATTGCTTTGATCGTTGTTGTTATGGTTGTACATTTATAATTTGTGAAATTGGATAGCTGCTAGCTTTAATATAGGATCTGATTTGTGTCTAGGCTAACTTTTTTTTGTTTCATAGTCGATACTGCAATGTCGCAAATTCCTAGTAGTCAAACCAGTAGCTCATCTCCATTTATCCATTCAACCGCAAATGCAGAGGCAACTGCATCCTTACACACTATCTCATTAGGACCTAACCCTGAACCTCAAGTGTCACATCCCGGTTCTAGAATCCATTTACGGTCGGTTACTACCCAAGTTACTTTGATCTTTAACCATTTCGTAGTAACCGTTTTACCGTGAGAGGTCAAGAAGTTGACTTTTCGTTAAGTCAGAAATTTGGGAAACTTTCTTCATGAAAGTTGTAGAGAGCGTAGTTACAAGTTCGTGGACACGTAGCACGCTTAAATCGGAGATCTTATGAAGAAGTTATGGTCTAAAAACAAAAGTTACTATTTGGTGAAAAGCCTATATATAGTGAGTTACTGGGGTGAAACGGTGAAAAAGTCAAAATTAGAAAAGTTAATGTTCACATCGAATTTCCTCCGAACATCCCGATTTTTCGCTGGATTTTCAACGCCAGATTTCTCCTCCGTCCGGCGGAGTTAGGGCACGTGCTAGGTACCAAATTGAAGCCTGCTGTGCCACCTTCAGGTTGGTGGTGGTCACCGGAGCCAAGTCGCCGCCGTTAGAGAGAAATCACGGCGAGAAGGAGCGGCCTGAACACTGTTCATCGACACCGGATTTCTCCCTCCTCAGGCCACCTCCCGGTGAGTTCTTTACATGGTTTTGATGGGTTTGAGGAGTACATTAAGCCCCTAGAATTTGGTAGCTAGATTTGAAGTGTGTAGGGAGAATTGAGGATTTAAAGTTTGGTTTGAATTTTATTTCGGGTTTTTGAATTTCTTGTCGATTGACCTAGTTAGAGGCTGAATTGGCCTTCGAGTTGAACTAGGAAGTGGTTCCAATTAACGAGACGAAGCTGCTGGTAAAATTTGGTGGCGATCAGAGGTCGCCGGAGTTTGGCCAAAATTCTCTGCCGGCGGCGGAGCCGGCACTTTTTGGGCAGTTTTTCGTGCCCATTAAATTGTAAAAATAAAGAGAAGACCATTGAAGGGCAGTTTCTAATTTTTAGGGATTTATTTGATATGTTAAGTATTTTTGGAAGGTTTGGTTTATTAATTGGGTAATTAAAGGATAACCGGTCGTTTAGGGAGAACCGGCTAGGCATGAGAGCGTGTTTAAGAGTTTGTACGCTAATGAGGTATTAGAGGCCGACTCCCCACGCTTTTTGAGAGATGGTTAAGGATGAACGTTAAGGGTAGAGATTGTTATTGTTGCCCTTACTTTGATTATGGGTTTAACACCTGTTTATGTGTTTTGAACAAGACGTGGGGGAGCTCGAGCTGAGCAGCCATCTAGTAGCCGGCAGACCTAGCGGCATCTGTGAGTGGACCTTGCTTTTAAATTAAATTACATGTCCATAGACTTTATTTGGTTTCTCCTGTATATGTGATTTCCTCCATTATATGTTTTACGGTGATTTTGGAAAAATGGGATTTAATGATTTTAAAGATAAATGAGCCGGAAAAGAGGTTCCTACCTTTCCTGTGATTTTTAAAGAATTTTCCCGGGATTTGTGTTATTGTTATCACCGTTTTGAGATTATGGAGGGGGATGATTTTAAAAGGGGAAACTTGTATCTTGGATTTAAAGGGGTTTTAAAGTAAAGACAGAGAACCGGTTTTGGGTTCCTGGAAAGGTTTTTAAATCCAATGTATTTGGGGTAAAGTCAGGGTGATTTGACTTGGTTTTCGGATTATTTTTCCCACGTGGTTTTAAAGGATTTTTAAAAGGATAAGGATATAAGTATTGCATGCTAGCATGGACCCTCTCCAGATGGAGTTGGTACCCTCTCTGGATAGTAGCTGGTCGGGACCCTCTTTGGTGGTAGCTGGTCAATAGACCGTCTCTGATAGTAGCAGGTCGGGACCCTCTCCGGTGGTAGCTGGTCAATAGACCCTCCCGGATAGTAGCAGGTCAGGACCCTTTTCGGTGGTAGCTGGTCAATAGACCCTCCCGAATAGAGCAGGTCATGGGACCCTCTCCGATGAGCTGATCAATAGACCATCTCGTGGTAGAGCAGGTCGGTTTTCTCGTTGATGAGATTAATACCCCACACATTTATTTATGTATGAGCCAATGGAGTTTTATTGATTTAATTAGTTATTGTCTATGATGTGCGTGCATAAGGCTTTCTTGGAAAACTCTAAGGGAGAACATTAAAGGAATTAGAGTTTTTATATTTGATTTTTATCCACTCACTCTAACAGTTTTCAATGTTTCTCCCCTGGGCCCTTTGTTTTAAATGCCCAGATTGCAGTGCTCGACCCGACTAGTCTACTTGGAGGCCAAGCATAGTTACTGCCACTTCCCGAACTATCAGTAGGTTCCGGGTTGGCCTACTTGTAATCTTTCTATGTTTTTATTTAATCTTAGACGCTCTGATACATATCGGGTAGTTTTATTTGTTGGTGAACTCTTAGAGATTTGGAACCCTATGTATCACTTACATTCGGAGTTGTTGAACTATTTGTTGAATTTATTTAGATGTGTATCTTGTGGAGGTTGTTAGTTATTAGGAGCAGGATGGCTCCAGGAGATTTCGGTTGGATATTGGTTTTAGAAGTGTATTTTGGGTTATTGCAGGTTAAGGGTTGTCCACTTTTCAAGGGAGACTATGTCGAAATTTCGGCAGAATCTTCTTTGGGAGGTGGTCCCCGCAGGACTTACTTCGAGTTAAAGGGGTTTAACTCGGGATGGGTCTTGACATCAAGCCCCTCCATCTTTTGCTGAACCTCAACCTCATCCTCCTCGACCAAACAACAAAAGAAAAGAACCTGCCAACAAAAGTCTTTTGCGGCCATATTTTACTAAACTTAAGTTGCCAAACTCTGACCAAATCGATCCAGATTGGTGCAACTACAACATTTGTGGTGAGGATGTGTTGTGTGCAGTTAAGAGGAATGAGACAAGCTCAATGTAGGCTCATGTAAACAAGAGATGTGTGAATCACCCACTGCATCCCCAACCTGCTGAAACCGACAAACAGACCAAGATAAACCTAGATAATGTGAGTGGAGTAAGATATCATAAGTACAATAGAGCTAGGTGTGATGAAAAATGCATAACTATGATAATTAAATTTGAACTACCCTTTAGGCATGTAGAGAAAGAGGGTTTTAGGGAATTTTGCAAGGATCTTGAACCAGAGTGGCCAGAGATTAGTAGAAAGCAGGTTGTCAAGGATGTGTTAGACAGGTATAATAATGAGAAGGCGCTTTTGTTGAGTGGATTAAAGGCAGCAGGGACTAGGATTTCTATCACCATAGACACTTGGACCTCCATACAAAACATTAACTACATGGTTCTCACAGCTCATTTTATGGACAATGACCAGAAATTGCACAAAAGAATCATAAATTTTTGTCCAATTATTAGTCATAAGGGTGAAGATATTGGTAGGGCTGTGGATAATTGTTTGAGAAAGTGGGAAATTTCGAAGGTTTTTAGTATCACTGTCGACAATGTATCTGCAAATGATGTGGCAGTGCAATACATGAAGAGAAGGTTGAGGGGCTACAAGACTTTGATGTTTGATGGGGAGTGTTTGCATTTACGATGTGCTTGTCATATTATTAACTTAATAGTTAAGGATGGTTTTGTAGTGCCCCGGGAGGGGAAACTATAGTGGCCACGATTTTAAGCCAATAAGAAGCCAACACGTCTGAAGGACGTGCCAACAACTTATTAACCAAAGTCGTAGGCTTTTTAGTAAGAAAAATAAAATTAAACTTTAAACTTTGAGTGGCACCACATGAAATTCTTAAAACATTCATCAAAGGTTTTCCAATTTCGCAGAAGGTGGACAAATTAAGGGTCAATTAAAAACTTTAGCAACAACAACAAAAACATGTAACAGGGTTAACAATTTAGGGAGACACCTATACTGTTTATGTAAAATGCTCTGGTAAACGACCCGAAGAATAAACAGGAAATATGAGTACAACTTAGACCAAACATCGAGTATGACATGAGCCTCTACACACACAGCTCTCTCTATCCATCCCGTCATAGTGCACTGTACCTGCAAACAATCTGTTGTAGGGGTGAGCGTCGTCCTCGCGTGCTCACATATAAGCCCACCAATAATAGGTTTGAAAACCATAAAACCATGTATGTATACGTATAGATTTGAGTTCTAAATAAAATCATTTCAAAAATCCTTGGTACACAAAATCATCATTTTATATCTTTCGGAAAAAACAGTGTAGTGTGCTAAAACAGGGGCCAGAGCGCTCAATGAACAATACAGCATGTAGGGCTTCACAGATCTAGGCGGCCGAATCCCGGGTTTGTCTATACAACAAACCGGGGCCAACTACCTATGTGTCTGAAGACGAATAGTAACGAGAGTGTCCATTTACAGCTAATGCCCAAACACATCACTCATAGTACACATCAATTACGGCTTGCTTAACTTTGAACGAGACAAGTGTAAGCGGGAAAATAAAATAAACAGAGCATTGCCCCTCCGGATGTTCAAAGTCATCGACACCGTGGGAGTACTATATACTAGGTCCTGCAACTCTTAGGCCAAGCACCGGAAATCAGGACAACGGTACTACTTTTCGATCCGAGTTATCACATAAAAATCATTTACGTCTAGCCTCAGGTTTTCTTGGCCCAATCATAAATGATTTATCACATAATATAAAGAAAACTTTCCAGAGGCATCGATCATGAGCATACAAAATCATGCACTTTCATATATCATGCAAAACCACTTACAAAAGGGGTTTAGCTTCCCTACTTGGAATTGTCATTCCATACGTAAGCTCCAACCTTCTAGAAACCGCCTCGGATGAACCGAGGTCACCGTGTAAGCTAGCTTAGCAACGAAACAATAACAGTCTAATAGACCTTAGCATTCCTAGTTTGACCAGGAATGACCACATTGACTAAGTTGACCAACCAATTTCCTTTTTGACTCTTTAACCATTTTGACTTGCTTTTCCGATTATCGACTCTTTGCTCATTTACTGGAAGTCCGACTTAACTTTCAAACTTTTCTTAACCATTTTTTAATCTGACGGTAGGGTGTCATATAATAATTCGTTGAATTACTATGGACACCTAATGCATCACATTAACCAATTTATTTACCAAGAGTCGATTTATCGATTTGCGTGAATCACTAATTTTACTTAAAACAGTCAACTTGATACTTCCAAAATTTCCAGTTATCATTTTCGATAACAAATTAACACTTTACCAATTTAACCAAAATGTGTCAAACTCCGTTGAACTTCAATTCTTTACTAAACCGTTTTTTTTTAAGTGGAACTTTCCCAAAATGGAAAGTTTCCCAAATTAGTAGGTTTCCAAAAATAGAAAGTTTCCTAAAATGGAAAGTTCCCAATTACGGTTAGTTTCCGTTTTAGTACGTTTCCCAAAACGTAATTTCTGATTTATGACTTTTAAACTCGGTTAAACGGAAACAATACATCCTAAAGGGATTCGAAGACTACATTCTCGGCATTTCTGCCGGAATCACTGTGTTAGCAGAATAGTTACCGGATTCCGGCAACTTACCGGAATTTCTTGCCGGATTCTGGTCAACTTGCCGGAATTTCGCCAGAGTTTCCCCGTTTCTTCGATTCCAAGTTATCGACAAATAGACAAAGAAAACAACATCAGATCATCATCAACAACACAGCAGCAAGAACACAGTTCTTAGAGGTAGAAATCTTACCCTTTGTGTCTCTGCTCCAAGTTTGATGTCAACAGCTCCAACCTCCTCCAGCTGGACCTCATTTGCCTCCCACAGCCTCGCCTCAGTCTTAGAAGTCCAAAAACACAGCCACTGGAGGCTCACCGGAGTGCTCGACCAAATCTAGAAGAAAAAGTGTACACAGTAGGATGGGGATCTTCGATTAGGGCTTCAATCGAACAAACAAATGACACTGAAAGGAAGAAGAAGAGAAGAAGAACCTTACCTTCCACGCGCCCTAACTTCGCCTGGTTTGCCAGAAATCGGAGAACTCAAGCGAGTTTTCTCCTCCTCCGATCTCCCTCCACGACAGACGCCTAGGTGATCTAAGGATTAGGCTAGATAGACGAGAAAGAGGGGAAGAGAATGGTGGTAGTCCGCCGGCGAGCGGTGGCCGGAATCGCCGGCGTCGAGCGGAGGTCACCGGAGCAGGAGAGCTCGGGGAGAGCTGTTGACCCGAAGATGGGATCTTTGACTTCGGTCAAAGGTCTCACCCCTTTTTAAAAGAAAATGGACGGCCAGGATTAGATCTAAAAAAGATCCAACGGCCCAGATTCAAAGAAGGTGAAAAGTAAAACTTAAATGGTAAAAACTATTTACCATAATGGTAATTAAAAATTACCAGAAACTTCAAAAATTCACAGAAAATAAACGGAAGCTCCGAAAAATATTCCGAAAATACTGGGAGACTCGTTTCGACATGTACTATGACATCAAGTCCTTAAATGAGGTATTTAAAGAATTTAGAAAAACTCAAAAATGAACGTGATCGTTCACTCGTTAAGTTACCGAGTGTGACTTAAACCTCAGTAACTCGTGAATAACCACGGTAAAATCGTGCGGGGTCTCACACTCTACCTCCCTTAAAGAAATTTCACCCTCGAAATTCACGTACCAAACTAGTCACTATTCAAGGGTCAATTTCTCTGTCATTCTCTGTTCCTTCAGGAATCATGATGACTTAAGTCTGCTAGTCCACGTGTGACGACGTCACAACCGATACTCTTGTGACTTTAGTTCACCAATAACTTTGCTTACCGCGAGTCGAACTTTCTCCATGATCACTGAATAATCCGGTGAACCTTAATTCTCTGCTCGTGATCAGGACAACAATGTCGATACCAAGGCATGAACACTCAAGCATCTCTACTTTTCTTTACCTCGTGTAACGAGTGCTGATACGTTCACCAGGTAAAATGCTCTGGTAAACGACTCGAAGAATAAACAGAAAAAGTGAGTACAACTTAGACCAAACATCGAGTAGGACTTGAGGCTCCACTCACACAGCTCTCTCTATCTATCCTGTCATAGTACACAATACCTGCAAACAATCTATTGTAGGGGTGAGCGTTGTCCTCGCGTGCTCACATATAGGCCCACCAATGATAGGTTTAAAACCATATATGTATACGTATAGATTTGAGCTCTAAATAAAATTATTTCAAAAATCATTGGCACACAAAATCATCATTTTATATCTTTCGGAAAAAACAGTACAGTATGCTAAAACAGGGGCCAGAGCGCTCAATGAACAATACAGCCTGCAGGGCTTGACGGATCTAGGCGGCCGAATCCCGGGTTTGTCTATACATCAAACTGGGGTTAACTACCTATGCGTCGGAAGATGAATAGTAACGAGAGTGCCCATTTACAGCTAATGCCCAAACACATCACTCGTAGTACACATCGCACTTACGACTCGCTTAACTTTGAACGAGACAAGTGTGCGGGAAAATAAAATAAATAGGGCATTGCCCCTTCGGAGGTTCACGGTCATCGACACCGTGAGAGTACTATATACTAGGTCCTGCCACTCTCATAAAGCTTGGACATGGTCAGGCCGGGCCGGGGTTTTTGATGACCCCTATCCAAGAGAATGTGTTCATTCAACTTGGGTTTAACTTAGAATGTGTTCATTCAACTGAACCATACAGAATAGATCGAGGCATTATAGGGTCTATGAAAACCAACATCACACTCTTGTTTCACCAACAAATGAAGACAGAGTACCACATCACTTAACATTATCAGAGTAAATAACCTTGCAATGGAGATTTGCATCAAGGTTTAAAGCATATTTTTGTAGTGGATTGTAGCCTGATTCAACAATGAGACAACCATTATTATATTCCCCTCAAACCTAAGAGGAAATCTCAAAATCTGTTGGATAAATGTTTCATGCAGACAATACCATGTAATTATCTATGTCTCATCCAATGTTATTCAATGAAGCACTCACTAGATAAGAAAACCAGGCAAAACAACATCAAAAAGAGAGACAACTCACCTAACCAATCAATAATCCAATCCAAAACTTAACATTCATGTCATCCCTAGTTAGACCTTACCTTAAACGGGAGGATCCAGGAGCAACACTCCTCCAAGTTCTTAATTAAGCTTCCAGAGATGTTTCTATCAGAAATTATGGTATTCAACCTATGTCTAATAATCTTTCGATACAAGGCAACAATGACTTATTTATTCAAATCTAAAAAATCTAGACAAAAACACTTATTTATTCAAATACATGGTCAATTAAAGGTTTTTTAATTTTTATTTCCAGGTTTTTTTAGGATTATTATTATTTTCTGATAGCGACGGGACATATCATTTGTTTTTTGGTTGAACTAACCATAAGTTATGACTGAAGCAAATAAGAAATGTTGGCTGTTTCAAAAATTATAACCGTTGGGGAAATGACAAATGGCAATGTTTCAAGACGCGTGGAGTAAATGCGAACAGCTGGGCCGGCGTGATAAGAACGCAACGGTGCCGTTTCATTTGCGTTTATAAATAGGCTCTATGTCTCTCTTTCTCACCCTATTCTCTATTTGCGATCTCATTCTCTCTGTTTCTCAAACGTTCTCGTGATTCACTCTCGATCGATCCGTCGCTGTTTCACTCCAACGCAACCACTATTGACGGTGCCCGATCCGACGTCGTTCCGACCGAGGATTCCGCAACCACCCAACTCTCTGGTTCTCTGATTCCGCAATCGGGCTTCTGTTCGGATTGAATCAGAATTAGGGTTTTGGGCGGTTTGATCTGATCTCAGTCTTGTATTTCTGTTTGTTTATATTTTTGATGGGATTGGAGGTCCTTGATTTGTGATTGAAAGAAAGATTGTATCTTTGATTTGATTGAAAGATTGTATCTTTGATTTGATTGAAAGATTGTATCTTTGAATCTGTATGTAATATTACAACATTGATCAATAAAAATTATTAGTTGATATTCATCGGTGTCTGTTTTATTTTGGTTACAATCTGTATCTGTTTGTTTCATCTTTTGCTATTTGCAATCTCTTGAATTTCATACCAAAAAGAAAAGAAAATAAAGATGGGGCTTCTACCTGGCCAGAGGTTCTCTCCCATGGACGATGAGTTGTTTTTACACTACCTCAAGCCCATGGTGAATGGGGAAAATGTACCCGGAAAGAACTCCATCATTTACGAGTTCGATCTCTACGGGAAGCTAGAACCGTGGGAGATTTGGCAACAGTTTGAGCCAAAACATGTCAATGACGTGAGGAAATACAAAGACATGTATTTCTTCACCCAAAACAAGGAGCTCAGTGCGAATGCCACACGCAAATGTCGCAAGGTTGGGACTGGCAGTTGGAAAGGCCAAGGTTATGGCAAACCAGTTTATCTTCTTGATGACGCTACCACCCGTCTTGGTTTAAAAAAAACTTACAAATACGTTAGTAAGAACAACAACTCTGTCAGCCAAGGCCGCTGGATCATGTATGAGTTCATACTAAATACCTCACAGATCACAACACTCATCAATGACTGTGTTATTTGTCTGCTGAGGTGCAATGATGAAATTCCTAAGAGAAAAAGGCAAGAGGAGGGCAGTGTTGAGGGTTCTGCTGGGGATAGTCACATGAGCAGCGATGCACTGGTGGTTGAGGAGTCGCCACACAAGCGCCAATGTCTACCTTGCTCTGATAACAATGCAGCAACACCATTCTTCAATGGGGCTGACATAAATCAATGGTACCTCAACGAAATAGAAGCTGAGCAAGAAGGCAGACCAACACCTTTACAAGCTCATTCAGCTGTTGCTCTGCAAGTGTCTCAAAATTTGGTTATGCAGCAACCAGAAACTGAACATCAACAAAGCGAAGAAAGCTTCGCACAACAATGTCAGGATATGCCACCCCTTGTACCCTTTGATGTACATGGTGCAAATTTGGGTGATGGTATGGTTGGCGAAGACTTTTTGGATAACCTATTGAATGATGAGAGGCTCAATAGCTTGAAAGTGGAAGACAATGATGTTTTTTTAGATTTGGGTGATGGTATGGTTGGCGAAGACTTTCTGGATAACCTATTGAATGATGAGCGGCTCAATAGCTTGGAAGTGGAAGACAATGATGCTTTTTTAGATTTTAGTGATGTTAGATATTAGTCATTAGTTGATGTTCTCTCTCTAGTGGAAGTGATTATGTATCTTTTATAAATGTATATGATGTCAAGTAATAAAACTACTTTCTTTCTCTCAATGAATTCTTTTTATTCACTCTGAATCCTCAATGATTTATTTCAAGTAATGAAATCAGTTTTTGTCTCTCAAATGAATTTTCAGATTGTTTTTTCTTTTACACTCTTGATCATCAGATCATGCTGTAGCCATCCATGATTGAGATCCACCTTTGAAAGAAGGATCCCCTGATACATGCAGGGCTCTCCTCAACATGATCCTCTTCAAGAAAAATAAAAATACTAACTAACTGAAAATGGCTACTCAATTAATTCATTTAAAATAAAAGACAAGATCAACATTTCAAGCTGATAAGAATGACTAAAAAGATCGATCTGGCTAGCTTTTATGCAATAAAAGTACCTTGAAATACAAGAAGATCACTTGGTTACACCAACATACCATCTAGGGATTCAAGGGACAGCTTGCCTACTCAATTGATCACAAATGTTCTCCAATTTTAGCATGAACCATAAAGATTTGGAAAATATGACTGATACAAAATAGTTTAGGTGACTATGGTTGGCTAATGCTGACTATCAAGTGCATAAAGTCAAGTATTAGCATCAGAACTTGTATTATTCTCTAAGAGAGAGAGGATGTCGTGACGTAGTGAAGAAGTCATTGTTCACTTGATCGTTATGGATTTTTAGAGGAGGGTCAGAGCAAGTTTGATTTATGTTTTAGCTTTGATTGTGTAGAACTTCCTTAAGCGCCGATTACAAACAGTTGTGTTTAAGAACGGTTTACCGGTTTGGCAAAATCTATTCGACAATAACGATGACTATCGGTTTTCAACTGTGACGCTGCTATTTTCTCTCTTCTCCTCAAGCGACGCATCTCTCTTCTCTCTTTTTCCGACGACGGTGCTTCTCCCTTCTCTTTTTCTTTGATGGAGGCGAATATAACAATCTTTTTTTTCTTTTCTTTTCAATTTACTAAGTTATATTTACTTTTACATAAAATTTTAATTAATTATTGTTCTTAATTTTAAAGACAGAATTTTAGATGAAAAAGAAATAAAAAATATTTTTTTAACAGAAATAATGGTTCTAGATACCTTTCTTTAGTCCATGTAAGAACGTGAGATACCGTTTTGAAGTTTTTAAAACGTGAGACATCAAAGTTTTGCTTATCTAAAAGTTCAGACACTGTTGACAAAAGAGTAAATTAGTCTTTTCATGTCAAAAAGTGTATGTCGTTAGTTTTTTAAACAGAACTAATGGTTTCAGGTACCTTATTTAGTATGGATAAGAACGTGTGATACCGTTTTAAAATTTTTGAAATGTGAGATACCAAAGTTTTAGTTATCTAAAATGTCAGACACTGTTTGAATCATTTTTTTTATGGAACGAAGTATGAGAAAATTGTAATAAATGAAACAAAAATGGAAATCGGACTCCATTGCCCTTATGGTACCCGGCCGACCCGGCCCGTTGTGAAACACGGTCTGTTAAAGCGTCCATCACAACACAAGTCTCGGTGAGTAGAAACATCGCCGCCGAGTACAAATGGCGACTGACAACAAATCCAAGTCGTCGTCCTCGAAGAAGGGAAAGACTCGTTATCTTCCTCACAACGTACGTCTCTGTCTCTGCCTCTGTCTGTTTGTGTTTGTAATCTTGCTGAACGGTGTGTGTGCTTGTGTCTGACAGAGGGCAGTGAAGAAGAAAGGTGGGGCGTATCCGTTACACCCGGGAGTGCAAGGCTTCTTCATCACTTGCGACGGTGGCAGGGAGCGCCAAGCCTCTCATGAAGCTCTCAACGTTATCGACTCGGTATTCTCTCTTGTCTTTTCTTTCTTGTGTACCCATTAGACATTTCCAAGTAATTGTTCATATCTTGATTGGATAAATGAATTATTTTTGATGATGCATGGAATCAAAATACCCAATATTTCACTGTCCAATATGGATTATGATTTTTCTCTTTAATTTTGGTTTTTGTTGCAGTTTTTTGAAGAGCTTGTACAGGGGAATGATTCTGCCATAAATCTTTCTGAGGCACCCAGTAAACCTATCAATAAAAAAATTAAGTTCACTTACTCTGATTCTTCTAGCAGTGATGATGATGATGATGATGATAAGAAAGAAGAGGGAGAAACTGAGGAACCTGTTGAAGACAAGGGGGTGGTCAGTGAAGAAATAAAATCTGATACTTTCAAAGGTGATGATGGTAATCAAACAAGTGAGACATCGGATCTTGAGAAGAAAGACAGTGTTCCCTGTGAAAATAAACCGGAGGAAGATACTGAAGGCGACAAAGAGGGTGGTATAAGTAAAGAGATTTCTGCAAAAGAAGTTGAAGAGCCACCTGCAAAGAAACAATGTTTGGGAACAGATTTATCAAAAGGGATCCCGTATAAAGTAGAAGGGAAGTCCATTGATCGATTGATTGAAGGTGAGCTCCAAGAACTTAAAGATAAGAACAAGGTGAGCTTCAAATCCCGTGCAATATATCGCTAGATTGTTCATGCTTGTGATTCTTTCCCTTTCTTTTTATCTATTGTGGGTGCCAAAATAGTTCTTTCTTGAATCAAAATCTAGCTGATGATCATCCTGTAAGAGTGTTCTCTGGCATCAGATATTTTTTGCTTCTCAAATTTAGCTGAGGATCATCTTGATATATTGCACAATTTTCTTTTCTCCTCTGCATTAGCTTGCATAAAAAAATATTCTCAATCGTGCATCTGTCAGTAGTTTTCCATTACTATTTAGTTGACAATGCATCTAACTGTTTTCTGCTAGTGCATATGTCGCAACTATTCTCTTGTTTCATTCTATAGTTACTACAGATATAAGTAATAGTTTTATCTCCATCAGTTTCACTCCTCTTGTAATAGTTTTACCAGAACCCACTAACCAGCCCGGTTTAAGAATAGTCACAGCTTGTGCACTAGCTGATGTAAGTAGTACTTTTACTTCTATCAGTCTCACTCGATCTTGTAATAGTTTTTCCAGAGCCTGCTAACCAACCCCGTTTAAGAATGCATATTGGATAATATATTAGTTTAGAGTTGCTTCACATTATGATAGTTGAATATCTTAGCAGTCTCTTTATCTGTATCACCAACAGAGGGGGGTATCGTTGTGTAAATATTTTTCATCAAATGATGTGCGGAGATACTATTCCACCTCGCTCTTATTTTCAGAAACATTTTCGCATATTCCAGCGCCAAGGCTCATGTTCACACCATTATTGGTCAAGAAATTTAGGACCTGGATTTTGAAAACGGAATTTGAGGGTTTGTGATTTGGGTGCAAAAGACAGGTTATATTTATATATGAGGATTCTTGCATTCATTATTGCATCTAGCCATAAAGAGCAAACTATGTTTCCAACCTTTCAATCTAGTCGTCCAGTTTTGCTACATTGGCACTCCCGTCATATGAAGGGATTTCAATTTTGAAATCGATCTTCAGGTCCCTAAAGGAACCCTTGTCTACTTGCTGTGAAGATTTGCTGGTGTCGTCTCTCGTCACCAGAATCTGTCTTGCCCCCTGCATCATCTAAAACAAAAGTTTTTTTGTTGGCTGTCCTTGTTGGTCGACTTTCTTCTCCTGTTTGATGAAATTGACCATTTCCGTAAGAGTAGAACTGATCAATGATACCTGCTTTTCTAACTCATCAAGTCTTTCTTTCTCGTCACCCTTCTTCCTTTCTCTTGTCTTCCTAATCTGCTCCCAAGAAACCAGAACCTCGCCTAGCTTTCTGTATTGCGAACGAGTAAGGACCAGGCACTACAGGCACTTCCCCGCAGAATCGTTAAGCTCTGATACCAAACATGATACAAATAACCAAGCAAGGTTTTGATTTGCGGAATAATCAAGTATCTTCTTAACTATATTGTGCACAAGATACAAACTATGAATCTCACTCTCACAATATCTCTAAACATGTAAATAACTCTGTTTCACTCTATCGTTAGATCTAAACTAAACATCTCTATTTATAGACCAGAGTCTCTTAGAACCCTTATCTAACTAGAAAACTAATTCCTAAGTAGAATACAGTTTCCTGACCAAGTTGGAGAAGGAATCCACCTAAGTTCCTGGAGAGGATGATATACGTATCACAAAAGGATGAAGCTTGCAGGTTAACAGCGACAAAAGGTGGGGACTGCTCTGGTCTGGGCTAGATTTGGATAGAGTCAGCACTGTTATCTTATCTTTGTGTTTCTCTACTTTGAAATCTTTTCTAAATCATTTGTATTATGGTTGGGGTAGTTTTGAGAACTAAATAAATAATAAAAATGAGAAACTGAACTGCAAATTGATATTGTAACTACGTAGTCAATTTGGTGAACAAGGCTTTCTGCTAGTAATCATACTTGTCCCTATCTCCATTCATTTTGTTTGTGCAACCATCATCATATTATTTGTTCATGGGTTTGTTTTAGTTAGTTGCAGATTTTTGTATATTTGGTGTCATAGTTCTTTCTTTCCATATATGCGAGTATCTGGGTGAGATGAACTTCTAATTCCCGCTGTCATTAGTTTCATCTAGAAGTTTCATATTATCAAACCTTCAGGGGTTTATATCAACTTTTGGGATTTTCATTTCATGTTGATGTTGGATTGTTTTCAGAGGCGCTTTATCAACCTTGAGCCAGGTTGTAATGGTGTCGTCTTCGTTCAAATGCGGAAGAGAGACGGAGATCCTGGCCCCAAAGATATAGTTCAGCATATGATGACATCTGCAGCTGCAACAAGGAAACACATGTCGAGGTTAATATGTTGCTTGTTAGTTAGGTTAACCTACAAATAACACATAAAACTCATCTCAAATGGGTTGGTACAAGCTAAATTTATGCTGCTTTCATATATATAGGTTTATCTTAAGGGTATTACCTGTTGAAGTATCGTGCTATGCATCAGAAGAGGAGATTTCCAAAGCAATTAAACCTGTACTTGCACAATATTTTCCCTTGGAAACTGATAGTCCTCGAAAGGTAAGACTATATTTCATCATTTCTTAACTCTCTTTACTTGATAATCTGGTTGTTGAGACTGTTAATCTCTTCGTTAAGCCACATGAATTTACATAGTTTTTAAATTTTAATTTATCATTTACTGCTAAAAATTATGTCTCCCCTTATTTGAGTTAGCCAGAGTTAGATCATCTTATTATGTGCCTGCACTTGGCAGGGAGACATTCTCTTGTGAATGATATTTTTTTTTGCCTTCACTTTTACAAATCTTTAGATTTTATTCTGTTTTTTGAAACTGGAATAATATGGTAGAAAGATAAATCCAGATGATTCTGGGCCTTGTTGAGTGATAAATACTAGTATTTGGATTTTAGAGGGAGAAAAAAGTAAGAGAAATAAGAGAATGTGAAGCGGCAATAACTGAATCTTTTGTAGGAAGCGGTCTATTTTGGGATCTTTATGCCATCAGTTTCTCAGAGTTCAGAAGTAGTTTGTTCCATTCCATGCTACTCTGTCTTTTCTTTATGAAAAGAACCAATCTGTGATTCAGATGTTGTGTATTTTGTTATTTCATTGTTTGCTGCTATTCTGCGATGATTACCAAGCAACTGAGCTATTTTAGAGTGATGTACTCAAAAGTGCGTCTGCTGTCATCAGTTTCTTCAGAGTTCAGAAGTAGTTTGTTCCATTCTATGCTACTCTGTCTTTTCTGTATGAAAAGAACCAATCTGTGATTCAGATGTTGTGTATTTTGTTATTTCATTGTTTGCTGCTATTCTGCGATGATTTCCAAGCGGCCGAGCTATTTTAGAGTGATGTACTCAAAAGTGCGTCTGCTGTCACCCCACCCCCAAAAACAAAATACCACATAACAAAATGATTGGATCATCTTGTTATTTGGTTCTGCAGAACTAGAATCTTTGTGTTTGATATCCTGAGATGGTTTCTGAGTTTACTTGATCTACTGACAGTTTGCAGTACTCTATGGAGCACGGGCAAATACTGGTATTGACAGGATGAAAATCATAGATGCAGTGGCAAAATCCGTGCCTCAACCTCACAAAGTTGACCTTGGTAACCCTGATTTGAATATTGTAGTTGAAATTTGCAAGGTACATGATCTTTTCCTCCATGTCTTGTTTTATCATTAGGTTTATTGTTGTTTATTGTACTTGCTGAGGTGGCAACATGATGTACATGACACGGTATTTTTGGGTTTTACTTGGATCGATCTATACGTTTTCATTTTATCATTTTGCTTTTATTTTAATTTATCTTTTTTTCCAAACTGTGCAATTTCAAGTTTTTATTTCATAGGCTATTGCTTTCTTGCAAAGTAGTGGGTGCTACATAGTCCATGGACCTAGAATTTCCTATATTTATCAACATGAAAGAAGCATTACATTTAAGCTTCTTAATGCGATATAGTCTAATTTCGCATTTTGCTTTGATTGGCAGACTATTTGCTTGATCGGTGTTGTTGAAAATTACAAGCAGTTGGCCAAGTACAACCTGAGGCAGCTCACGTCACCAAAGCAATAGGAACTCATGCTTGGTTGGGTTCTTCTTATATGTAATGCATCATTCTGGTAGTTACATCACAAACATGATCTACATTCAAAATGTGATAATCGATAACTCAGAAAATTTGCTTGGCGTTGTAGCAGTTAATCAAGTTTCTCTTTCCTTTTTTAGCTGATCTATGTTTGTATTCAATTGGTATGACATTGTGGATTCCTCTTCAATCATGTTAACACAGTTTCAGAAGCGTGAATCTATCTTATGATATTGTTGGGTTGGGAAACGTGCACCATGGTTAATTAGGATTGAGCTTAATTAAGTCTATGTTTTGTGGATTGCTACTTGTTGCTGGTATATGAGGGAGAAAATTCTGGATAGTTACTTGCTGGTAAGAGAGCAAGAGAGGTTAATTAGAGAATTGGTAAGAGAGATATCAAATGCATTCATTACCTATTGACGAAGTTATGGGTTCGAGTTTTCATGTGGATATGAGTGAAATTCTTTGATCCTCTTTAAATAAAAGAAAAAAATATCTTAGGAAAAAAATAATAACTGTAACGGTGTTATAACATGTATAAAAATTAGATTTAACTTGTTATTTCATGTACTAATGTGTTATTTAACAAAATTCAAACATCTTAATTATGAGTGGAGCAAAGTTGGTGTACTGTTTTTATAATTTTTCCTATCAATATCGAAACTTCAGTTTCGAATCCAATTATGTTCACTACTCTATAATATTTAGGTTGTTACCATATTAAAGATTCACAAGTTCTCAATTAATGGGAGGGTGGGGAAGATATAGCTACAGGTTGGAGATCAAATAGTTTTGCATATGTATAATCGACTATATATCATTAACAATGAAAAAGAGAAATATGAAAAAATAAAAAAGAACAGAGAATATTAAACATGAATCTGGCCATTTTTTTATGTTTATGTTTTTTTTAATATGGCAATGAAACTCACTTATAATAGAAGAAAAATATGAGAACTACACTTATGAAAGCAAAAATGTGAAGATAGTTGTTGTAGTTGCTACAAAATTAATATGAATCATCACAAATGTTTCGTCGTTCAAGTTTTGTTGTTAATATGAATTCTAGTGCTTGTAAACAACACTATGATCATCTAGCTCACCAGGAACAGCAAATAATCCAGTATCACAACTCTTGCATACATGAAATCTTATTGTGAAAGACATAAATGATAATAGTCTTGATAAATTTCTTAAGCTGAGGTTAATACAGGTAGACAAGCAGTTTGGAGCCAAGAAAGGAGAGAAATACATATGCACATTCAAATCAATTTGTATTCACGGGTAGAGTTTGCAATACAACAACTACAACCCAGCTACCTTCATAATATGAGAGTTGCTTTCTCTTGTATAACTGCTTTTACATGGCCCCATGCTTTGCCATGCCCGGTATGATCAAAATCTAGTGTAATTTCTAGAGGAGGTTCCAGAACTTCAATCTTCATAGTATAGACTTTATGAGTCCTCATTGGCTAGTTACTCTGTGTAGTAAGTAGTTCTGGGTTATACTCATCTAGGATCTAGCTAATAAGGACTTCAGATATTCGTATCAAGGTTACGTGTTGTCTTCAGATGTTGTCTTTGATATGAATTTATAAATTGTATAAATTCGTATCAAGTTACATGTAACTTGTTGTAAGGATTAGTGTGAAGTTAAAATTTACAAACCATAGGAAATTACTTATTAGTTAAATCTGAGGGTATTATTTGAAAAATGATAGGATGATGTTTACTGCATTGGAAACTAGAGTTAAATTCTGAATACGTCCCAGTTTTTCCAAACAATAGAAAGGAAAGTTGGTGGGAGTTTGAATTTCCCATGCCCAAGGAAAATTCAGTGGAATTGCTTTTCTTTCCTTTCCATGTAGCAAACGAGGCCTAACTCCCTCCTGTATTATAAATTTATAAATATCAGTGATTTTTTTGTTTGGCCTCGTTCTGAAGACAACATGTAACTTTGATGTGATGATATTCGTTGTGCTTTTTGAGCACTAAATCACCAAATTTTTCATATTTGTGTTATTGAAATTAGAGTTGAGGGTTGGAATTCCATGCGGAATCTTAATCAGTACATGAAGGAGCTGAATGAAACAAAAGTTTCACGTTTTTGAATTAGAGACGTTAAAAATGATGAATCAACCAAACCTTCCAAGCTAACGATGCGGGTTCGATTCCCTCCCGCGATGTTAATATCTAGCTAAACAAGTAGAATGAATCAGTGAAAAAGAGACGGTCCATAAAATTGTCTGCATCTTTGAATTAATGGCTACATCTTTGAACAAAGTCCTTAAAATTTCTCTTTTGTAAAGAGAAAACAACAAGAATAAACTGAACGAATGGAACACAACCGAATCATTAACCCTACACTGAAGACTCTCAATTAAGCGGTTGGAGCTTTGTACAACTTCTCCACCATCTTCCTATATTCTGCAAGAGAAACACATCATTATTTAGGCGCTGTTTATCATGCAAAACTATCTGAAAACCAAAACAAACGAACAAGGAGACCCAAGATTTACCTTGTTGATTGCTCCACAATTGTGCTGCTTGGGGGTTCAAAGGTGAGCTTGTGTTTGGTTCTGTAAACCAGCATACAAGACACAAATTTCATAAGACAATAGGTTCATGATCCAAGCAGTATTCACACAGCAGCATACACAAAGAAAACCAGTACGATATAACACTCAATTTACCTCCGAGAAGACTCTGGATCGATAAGAGGATGGTTCTCACATCATAAGCCGAAGACCATTTATCCTGCAAATGGTTTCAAAAGGCACACATCAGATCAAATTATCAAAGAAATTAGACACCATTGTAGATTAATAAACAACAGCACTACAAGTACCTGAAGAATATCCAAGCAAATGTGGCCGCGAACATCGACATTGGGATGAAAGCAGAAAGTCTCGAACTTGACCTTGGGAGGCTTAAAGGGATAGTCATTGGGGAAAGAGAGCAACAATCTGTACCGAGTCCCTTCGAAAACCGTGTCTTTGCTTCCATTGATGGTCCCTTTCCAGCAGAATATGTTGTCTTCTTCAGGAAAAGCAGATATCCCCGAATCTCCACCCATCTATAAATTCAATTTCAATCAACAAAACCCTAAAATTGAAAACCCCCAAATTTGAGAAACCCCCAAAATTGAAAAGCAAAGACTAGGCGCAGTGAATACTAACCATTAGAGCCATCAACTCGGACTGAAGCCTGTTGCAAACACATGAATCAAGATCAGAAACCGATGGATTAGAAATCTAGGGCGAGAAAGCAAAACCCTAGGAAATTGAGTAGGAGGAATTTGGATTCACCTCTTGAGAACCGATTGGGAATCGGCGGTTTTCGCCGGCTCCTGAGATTTCTTGGACGCGCCGGTTCCGGTGGCGCCTGGGATGTTGTCTTGGTTCACAGACGCCATTGATCAGAGAGAGAGAGAGAGGAAGGGGAAGAGGAGTGGGGTTGGGTTTAAAACGCTGCGGTTGGGTTTAAAACGCTGCGACGGTGGAGCTAAACGGCGTCGTAGAGTGGCGTTTAGGAAGGGTATTCAAAATTTTCGAACGTTGCAATCAGGGTGAGTCATATATTCTGATCTTGATTCACTTTCTTTTAGCTTCAACGGCTAGTTATTGTGAATTTTGGTGTTGTACAAACCAATTGGGTAACTACTCTCCTTTTCTTTCCCTTTCTTGCTTTATTCGATTATTAGATTCATATCACAGAAATTTAATGTCGACCTCTTTGTCCAATTCGATTTTTACATTTGCTAGTCCAAATTTACTTTTAACATTTGAAAGTTGAATTAGTCTTCAATTCAACTTAACTATAGCCTCGAAGAGTATTCAGCGCATCATACACTTAAACCAACTTAAATAAACGGTTAGATTGTATTTATGACACTATTAAATTTTTAAAATAAAAACTAAGTATAATTATTAAAGATTAAGATTTTCTAATAATTAATTTGTTCACTTACATCTTAATACAAGAATTTTCGTTATAGCTGTCACTTCATCAATAAATGGTTGTGGTAGAAGTTGTTGTATCATCATCAGCCTGGCATTTGTTTGAATCCCAAGAATTACGTTGGAGATTGTTTACACAGACAGCCTTTAAAAGTTCATTTACTTTTGAACAATTGAATTGAATGTGCAGTCAGAGAATATGGACACGCCTGTCTATACTGGTCTGGACCTAAACTTTCTCAATGAGATGTAGACTTTCTGGACTGGGTTCATTGAAATCTTGGATTGATAACTGATACTTTCAAATATTCATCTGCTTGTTAACCTAATTGTTTCTGAGGACAAAAACAATGAACTAATAAATTCGAGTTTCTTGAAATTGTTCGATAGACAAAAGTAACACAACAGTTTATGCCATTTCAAAAAAGCAAACTCACGACACATAAAACGACTGATACATTGGATCAGTTGAGGACTTGAGGTTGGTTGACATTTGAGTAGGTAACTTTGTGTAGTTCAAAGCGCTGCTTAGCCAAGACATTACCTGCAGCATTTGGTCTACAGAAACACCTAGGATCTCAAAGCTGCCCAACTGTGTTCAACTCTTAAGCACATCACCAGCAGGGTACAGCACAACATCAAAATTCCAAATATGTGGATTACGACAGCAGACTACAGTTTCGCCTCTAGCCTTGCTCTTTAGGAGTAGATACTTCAATTAATAGCTGTTACAATTTCATGTAACCAATCAATACAGAGATGAAAGTCAAGGAAATTTACACACCAGATAATAGTTCATGCCTTGTTGCAGCTTCAGTCAGACACCTCATCCCCATCCCATCACACATGACAACCTAAACATGGTTCCATCACTCATGGCTACCCTCATAAAACCCATGAGAAAAGATCTTTTCGCATGGTGACACACTGTTAACTATGCATGGTAATCTAGTGTTTGCAGTGTCCAGTTTGTTACTGTACGTGATCTCAGAGAATTTCACTGCCAGATTTGTACAGAAAATCTGGGTTACAGGGAAACTAACTAGGACATCTTAACAACATGGGAGACCCTTTCAAAGAAGATAGGCAACATGGTTTTACTAAACATAAGCTCGTCGTCCATCCACTCTGGTGCCACCCTCTCAAAGGTTCCCAAGGATAAAAAGCGATACAATATTTCTTCATTCCCTGTAGCTCTGTTCACCCATGTCAGAGTGAAGGAGTAACCTGTTACAGCAACATATAGTCATCAGCAACTTTTGAATCCAGAAACCAACTCTCGAGACGCTTACAGTCCTTTTAAGTACAAAAATTCAGAGACACAGGAAAAATAGAAAGGAAGATTTCATAATTTCTGTAATCAATCAACTATCAACACTAATATCCTTGAAATATAATTCCAGCTCTATAGGTCCCACTGTCCCAACAGTTAATTTAATTTACACCCTTGCTTTTTGGTAATTAAGCCGTTTTAGTAACTAAGCCTCGAGCCAAGCAACTAATGTATAGTTCAGATCAATTTCAAGCTCAATCGAAATTTGAAATGACAAGTTCATGCAAATGCTAGAGATAGCTTTCTGATTTTGATAGTAGGAACATGTCTGAATAACTATCATAGTACAATCATGGACAATCATGGGGCTTAACAATAAAATGTTTAGCCAGAGTGATATGATTTAAGTCACCCAACTCAAACCCAGTCATCATTGCCTAAAAGATTCACAACGAGGAAGCAAACAAGATTAGCTCAGATAGTAAAGATGAGTGAACACAAACAAGAGAAATGTAAATTACCGAAGAATTATCTTCCTAAAATCTTTTTTCGTAATGTCATTGATTGCGCTGTTAGTCAGTCTTAGAGGATAAGGGATGTACCTCCATTCATGGACTACTACACTACTTTTTACAGGTACACCACCTAATCTTACAGGTACCTCCAAGATTAGCTCAGATAGTAATGATGAGTGAACACAAACAAGAGAAATGTAAATACCGAAGAATTATCTTCCTAAAATCATTTTTCTTAATGTCATTGATTGCGCTGTTAGTCAGTCTTAGAGGATAAGGGATGTACCCCCATGCATGGACTACTACACTACCTTTTCTCTCTTCTAGTGGGCTTACTCTCTCAAAACTCTATGGTTCACTGATCTCTCATGCTCTCTCCTCTCTCTCTCTCTCTTATATCTCATTGAATTAAGGCCTGAATGGCCTTGAAACTAGGTTTCATAACTTGTGTATCAGCAAACCAAGCCTGAATAGTCAACAAGTGGCTTGGGTCATTAGCAGCTCAGGGTGAATTCAAAAACTGTTCATGATACTTTTGGGAAGTGCTAACTAAACATGAGCCGTTACCAATTCATATTCACTCCTCTACGTCACCCTGTTCCAAAACTGAAAGAGCTTAGCTTATTATAAGAGTAATAGGATATAAACAGAATGGAAAATATCAAGATGCAAACAGGGTGGCAGAGAAAACAAGCAGTCTATTTCATATTCTTAGAATTACCACTTGATTGATGCACTGCCTTAATGCAGGTTTCTTCAGGTTGATCAACAACGGAGAACTTTAAGCCCCACACGTGCTCAATAAGCTCTTGGAACAAGCAGTTAGATGAGTCAGTTACACCTCCACCTAGAAACCAAGTATAACACAATATATCACTGAGTACCAAATGTACAAGGAAAATGCCAGGATCTTAATTCAGACACACGTGCTCAATAAGCTCTTGGAACAAGCAGTTAGATGAGTCAGTTACACTTCCACCTAGAAACCAAGTATAACACAATATATCACTGAATACCAAATGTACAAGGAAAATGCCAGGATCTTAATTCAGACACATACCTGATCCTTCAAGATTTCTAGAGCACTGTGGCTGAAATTTTACAGTATTCTGTGAAAGATAAGAACAATAAGTATCTGCTCTATGGGACTTTTTTCTTTTTATGAGAAGATTTCTGAACTTATTGACAATACCTTACGAGAAATAACAAGACATTCCTTGTGCATAGTTTCCTTGTGAAAGTCATTTGCAGATTCTCTTTGTAATACACTACCTTCATGAATCCTAGAAGGCATATCCATGTCCCCTGTCTCTGAACCATAATGCCTCTTACGTTTATTTGTATCTCTTCTCCTTGAGTTATTCCCTGCTTCTCCTGACACTTCTTCACCACCCGACATACACAATTCCTCATTGTCTGTGTTGCTGTCCTTCATTCTGCTAAAGGTTTCAGCCTGTCGTGTCTTTTGGAGTTTTCTTACTTCTTCAGAAAGCTCTTTATCTGTCGTGAATTTGAGACACAGAATACAGATAGGTATTAATTAATCCACATGAAAGCTCAGGAGAAACGAACTATAGAAGGTTTTGATGTACCACATACTCTTACCAACAGTTGTTCAGGGACAACAGCTGGAAACAGAAGAGTATTCGCAAAATTAATAAATCGCTTGATCTCAAGAAAGAATGAACATGACATGTTACTAATGTGCGTGATTCTATTGAAGACATTCTGACTAGCTTAACTATTTTCATAATTTTCTGAACAGCTAAATTGAAATATAAGGAAGACATGTTATGTCTTCAAAATTGAAAACAGTATCAACATGTTCAAGTCATTACAAAACAAATCAAACAAAAGGTATAAACATTCTCACACCATCAAACAGTTTCTTCAATTAGTCTGAATCTTTGAATGAATCACCAAATCATGTTTGCCAAGGTCATGCACGTTTAACAAATACTGAACACGCCACTGAGTTTTTCTTGTCTTTTTAGTGGATTTTTTTCCTTGTTACTTTGCATTTTGGGTAGAAAAAAAAAGAAATATAAAAAAAAGATAAGTCATTCAGACTTTAATGCTTTTGACGCACATAGCATACACCATATAAGCATTATCAGTAAACAAACAAGAAGTGAAATTATGGTAATAATCGAGTAAGCTTATTTCTCAGTAAACTGGACAGTCCAGTAAGGTAGTGAGGTTTTGCTGTGAAACTTTGATTCTACATTATAGCCTCTTAATGAATCAAATAAGACACAATACAATATAATGTGATTAATTTGAACAAAGTTGTAGGAAACCCTAGCAGTTCATATTTATCCAATGCCATTTTTCCACGGTTTGTACAAATCCAACATCCTGTCTCTCATTTCTATGAACCTTTCAAGGCCATTTGATTATTTCTTCCTATGAAAACCATTGAACGACTTAAAGGGTCATTGGAATATGTTAAAAATCCACATTTATAAAGATTAGAAGTTGGTCATGCAACACAGATTTACTAGACTCCTGTTGTAATATCTCGATATCTTTCACTTCCGATATTGCTTGCAGTGAAAGAGGGCAAAAACTTAAGTAGAAAACAGAAAACCCTTATTCAAAAGGGTACACCGGTACAGTCTTCCATTCAAATTAAATTCAGGGTAGCACAGATATCTTGCAGTAAGTTGCGACTCAGCAATGACTTATGCTCACAGTCCACATGTTTGATAATATATTGACCATATTTAAATTCCTTCTGATAAGGATATACAAAATCAGTCTTCATCAGCATTACAAAAGCTTTACAGGAATGACAATCCAAATATACCAGACTACTTACTTTTCTTGCTTTCTTCCATCAAAAGCTTCTGGTACTCGTTAAATTGTTCATCTTTTGCGGACCTGCAATTCGTTTTAAACATCCAGTTATTTAGAATACACTAACTTTGACTAACGAATTCCACTGGATCTTAGAAATCACATACCTGAGAGAAGCCAGTTCACTTTTAAGCTCATTGAGCTGCGAATGCAACCGCTCATTTTCACTTTCGACATGTTGCCTGTACTCCTCCGCAACTGCAATTGATGAAATTAAACAACAAATTAAGCGGCATTCACTGTATAAAACCAATCCGAAAGCACAAAATCTACAGTGCAGAAACGCATACCTTGGACAAAGTTCAAAAACTTGTCTTCTTGATCTTTATTTTTCGCATCCAACTCGGAGAATTTTTCAGTCTGAGTATCATAACCGGCACTCACAATTAGCAAAAACAAAGCCCATACTGCAATAGATACTAAATTCTGAAGTACACAAGATAAAGAAGACGAAGATCAGTATGGAAAACCGACCTTGAATTGGGAGAACCTGTGGTAGAGTTTCGAATAGAGAGCATCCATCAGCGAATGAAATTAGTGAGGGCTTCGGCTTCGGCTTCGGATTCGGATTAGGTATGAAATGAAAGGTGAGAGGAGCCTTTGAATCGCTCGAAGGTGGAAACCCTAAAGTTTTTTTTGGTTACAGAAGAAGGGGCGTAACAAAAGAGGTGGCAGGTGGATGTTGAGGGCATTTTTTTATAATTCCAAATTTCAAATTTCAATTATCCTCCAAACTCACATCATCAGGGTATACGATTTGTATGTCATACATTTACTAATAAATAAATGATTGTATGTCATACTAATTACACTAGCTTGTTAGGAAAACAGATTTCTTAAGCTCATTTTAATTATTTTTAATAAGATTATTATTTTATCCTAACTTATCTTTTTCATTTAATTCTCACTCTGAGTCTCTCATTCTTATTTCCTCATCTTCTCTCTTTCCTCTTGATCTAAACCTCTCTCTCTCCATCAACACCAGATCAAAAATCGATGACGCCAAGCCTTATCTCTGAGCCTCGGGAGAAGATCTGATCTCCAAGAAGCCGAGCTCTGATATTAGAACTTCTGCAACACCATGCGAGTCGAGCTTACCGATCTCAGCCACACACCACGGTCGTCTCCACCTTCGCCTCTCTCGCCCTATCCTCACCTTCAACATCTTCCCTTTTCTATATGGTGGATTGGATCTGGCTAGGGCTAGGGTTACGGCCTTGAGCTCCGTCCTCTAGATTCTGTGAAGTCACATCCGTCGTTGAGACCGTCGTGGCCGGAGGCAAGAGAGACGAAAGCGACGAGTGGTTTGTCGCTGGTGAAGAGAGTGAGGGCTTCGTGATCACTTCAAGTCTCCAATCGATCAACGAACTTCGAACTACGAGGACCACAACCACTTTGAGGACCAGCCACACCTTCTCGAAAAGCATCGTCGTCTTCTTCATGCGACCACCGAGTCCATGGTTTCACACCACCGGCTTTGTCCCCGTCTCGAATTACGGCACATCCTCTGCCCTCAGAACTCTGTTGTCGTCGCTCGCTTCAGTATATGGGGTTAATAAACTTGGTTTTGATATATACTAGGGCTAGTAGATTTGGTTTTGGAGTATACTAGAGTTAGTAGACAGTGACAGAGCCAGAAATTTTAAGCTAGTGGGACACAAACAACAATAATAAATAAATAAATAATAATTATATTAACAATTTAAATGTAATTTATATATATTTCAATGATAATTGTTCTTGAAGAGAGATCAGATCGTTGCATAATAGTCTCATCGACAATACTATTACAAATTCTCGATATATGAAATCAAATAATTATTCATAAAATGGTCACCCATTCAACTGCATAACCGAGTTTTCACAATGTTCACAGCATAAAATGATCTCTCTACATAGACCGTCGCAACAGTGGGGCACTAGTGGAACAGTGTTCTACCAAAACTTGGACATAATTGGGTGAGTAGGTCACGAGACCCACTGTTTCACATACTCCCTTCGCCCTTGTTAGTAGACTTTGATTTAGAGTATACTGGGTTGATATACTTGGTTTTAGAGTATACTGGGGTTAGTAGATTTAGATTTGGAGTATATTAGGGTTAGTAGACTTGGATTTGGAGTATACTAGGGTTAGTGGACTTGGATTTGATGTAGAACTTGCCCCTAGTAAAAAAATCAGGCAAAATTCCGGCTATCAGTAATTTTTCAATGGTTGGTAACCGGAATCCGACGATCGGTGACGGAAGTCCGGCGACCAGTGAGGCTCTAGCAAAATATTTTCTTTCATTTTCTTTCTCTAAGTGTGTATAAGGAACAATGGTAAAGTTGTCTCAAAAATATTATTTTATTATAAATTTAATAAAAATTTGTGTATTTGGATGTTATTAAGTACACTTGATATTAGAATGAGTATTTAAATTTTCAATTCATTAGTTTGGGGTCTGAATTTTATTTTTTGTGTAAATTGTCATTTTCCCTACATTTAAGAGTTCAGTTTAAGAGTACTATATTTGACATAAAATTCAGCCATTAGATATAAAAATGTTCGATGATGGTCATGATTTAGTGTTTGAATAATGTCAGCACTTTTTATCAAGTGATGTGGAATTGACATGGCATCACAAATAACTAGTCTCTTGGTCTCAATATGTTTTTTTGGAATGAAAAGTTGGTGCGGCTGTTTTTAAATCTTCATTACTGAAACTGTCAAATACAAGAGGGTTATAAAGTCTGAACTCCTCATTACAATGAAGTCTCAAAATAATATCGAGAATATTTATAAAATACATGTACTCAAACAAGCACATACTAGCAAAAAGTATTACTCTAAAAGCAAATCTATTTATTTTAAGATAGCGGTGACATAATGGAAAGAGTTGACATGTAACACGTTTACACGTTCGCCAGAGAAACCCGACGACACTTAGGAGGGTGTATTCAACTCAGATTTTTAAAGATTTTGACAGATTCTCAATAATCCATAGAATTAGCTGAATTTACTAACTCCATGGATTGTTTTAATTCCTTGTGGAGTTTACCAGATTCTATTAGATTTATTTATCAGTAATTCATTGGATGGATTTTATAAGTTCATAGATTGTTGCAATAACAATAAATAAGAGGAAACATTAGTCAATACACAAACATACATCGTAGCTCCCTCTTCATACTATATTAAAGATTACATAAGTATAGAGTGAAAAGTACAAAGATGATGGTAGCTAACCAGCAAAAAACATTCTTTTTTTTGAACAAGCAAAAGTGAAGGTAAATAACATATGCATCACAAAGGTAGCACACTAGTACCCTGAAATAGAGTCGTCAGTTCTTGGAGGTATAACAACCTTGTAGAACCAGATATCTTCCACTCATCCCCTCTTCTAGATCATCATGGTCGTGAAGTTGTGTCACTAGTAGCCTTGATTCTACTGAAGAATCATACATCTTATAGTTCTCTCTTCTAAATTTGAGTCACTAGTAACAGTAACATATGAGCTCTTTCGTCCAAGTACATGTTTCACAATATTAATGACATTCACATCAATATAACAAAACAAAGACCAAATGAAAGTGAGTACAATTTAATAAGAACTATTAATAATCATCATTGAATGAAGCAAGAACTGTTAATCCAACTCAGTTTTTTTTTTCAAAAGACAGAATCATCAATACGTGAAACCTTTTTTCAAGATAAATGATTCTGATCTACTGATAAACACTCAAATGAGTAAGAAAACCCTAACAAGCAATAATAGTAATATTTCATTATAACATTCAGACCCAAAAAAATACCACATAAGAGTGTGAAACTCATCTTCTACCGCAACACCACTCAAACCAATAGTTATACCTGGGTACCAGTGAGTATTTATATCTGGCAAAATGTTTCTATGAATGCATTTGTGAATAGCTGAACATAAACTACATATTTAATGCAACCAGTTTCAATAGAATCTAAATGAAAAGCATTATAAGCTTGAGCTGGAAAGTTGCTCCGCCATATTTTAGGATTAGTAAGGGAGTGACCGACGTCAGCTAACACATCAGTTAGAAAATTCGCCTCCTGAAAGACATGAGAGAAATATATGTTGTCAAACCAGCTAGCTAGAGTAACTATATCTTGAATGATGGATTTGAGCCTTTAACTAAGAGATTTTTATGATTAAACCTCTTATCATTTAGCAAACCGTATTTTAAGGCATGACGCTCAGAAATGGCCAATGGGAATATTAGCAGAGTAGATTCTTCTTCCAATTAATATAAGAGGAGTTCCTGAAGAGTTTCAAAGAACAAACCTAGCAGCTAGGTCTACCATTCGGTTGGTTCGAATCGGTAATGAGTGTTACCAACTTCAAAACCAAAGCTTTCAGTAATGAAATATGACTACCAAAAACCAACCAACTTTTTCAGTATGAGATAAATCTTATCAAATTTGGTATTTCGGTATTACCAAACTTTACAACAAATATATTTTCTGAATATAATGAAACAATAGAGGAAGCAATTTTTTTGAAAATATAGTCATTGACACCATAACGTGCCTACTAATATAGTGTAACTTGTTTAGTAGGTAAATTATATACAAGTGTACATTTTTGTGAACCAACCGTATAGAGTATGCAAAATTTCTGATAATATTATTAAATAGGATATGATCAATATGGTGAAAATAACTATGGTAGAAAAATCACATATTGCTTGTAACGTTTGGGTCTTGATCAAATCAGTCAACATTATTTATTCTTATGATTCCCCATGGGAAGCCATATTATTGGGATGTAAATTTCCCAATATTTTTACACCGAAGCAGTACTTTTCATTCATACGAGAGACTATAAGCAGAAGTATCGATCAAAATAAGACATAAAGGGTTAAATAATAGTGTTTTCGTGTAATAAGTTATATCATATTAAGGTTGAGAGTATTGATCAAGTTCTAAACATTGTCGAAAATATGTGAAATTTGTTCCATAGTCGTATTTAAGTATACTGACCAAATCGAACTGACAAAATTTGATTTTATAAATTTCAGTGTTAGAAACCATAACATGCATACTAATATGGTATAACTTGTTTAGTAGGTTATTTGCAAGTTTAGATCTTTGTGAATCAATTGTATGGTGTAAGCAAAATTTTCGCTACTCATGTGAAATAAGATATGATCAGTATAGTGAAATACGGCTAAGGTATAAAAATTACATATTTTGGGTAACATGTGTGCTCAGATCAAAGTGGTTAACCTTATTTGCAAATATAAGTGTTTAAATAACTAACATTTCGGTAAATTCGATATTTACCAAAAACCAAACCAACTTTTTCAGTATTTTTTGGTTTTAGTTATTTCAATTTCGATTACTAAGTTTCTGTTTATTAAATCGAAAATAGTCGGTCGGTTTTCAGTTGGTTTGGTATTTACCAAACCAAATGGCAGCCCTACATATTGGTTCATTTGGTTGATGACTTGCTATTTTCTTCTTCTTGGTTATCGGAACGAGCCTAACTTCAAATTAAATTTTAAAAGAAAACAAAAGAAAAACGGAAAGAAAATAAAAGGAAATAACTAAACTTTTTTTTAAATAAAAGAAGAAGTCAATCACGACTCGATGATATATTAAGGTCCAAAGATGAAGGCCACAAGCAGTCATATATTACATATTCTACCGCTACCATCTACAGATAGACAAGTAGTTGTGAGACATATCTCACCTAGTACATAAGATAGACAACTCTTTAATCTTCTCACTCACTTATTCTATAAGTCTATTCTTAGAGATGTATAGAAACAATAGGATAATGAGAAGAATGGAAAAACAACATAAACAAAATATCCATACCCTAAGGGCTAGTTCATAGAAAAATAAAACAAAATTAAAGAAGCTCCTTGCCTTTAGAGTTGGGGCTAGTCGGTATGTTGTCAACTTGCATGGTCACACCACCTAGAACAAACAATGTCTCTCTTCCCTTGCACGAGTCTTTGCAGTCTTAGACCTGAATGGACGTCCTTTCTTCTTCTTCTTCTTCTTCTTCTTCTTACCTTCAACTCATGTTCCATTGCCACCATCAGAACTCTTGCCTTGATCCAATAGACCAAGAGCCTTTATTGTGATTATAGGAATGAGTCTTGTGTCTCTTGAGGAAGAACAGAGGGAGGTCAACATAAGATCCCGTCAGCAGCTTAAGTTTCTTAAGAGATGCACTAGGGGATTTAGGGCGCTCATGCTTTAGTGTTTCAACCGCCAACTGCTCAACATGTTTTCCTTTGTCGATGATTTTAGGAATGAGAGTCTTCTGTCTCTTAAGGAAGAACATAAGGAGGTCATCATCAGTCTTGTCAGCAGCTTAAGTTTCTTTGGAGATGCACTAGGGGACAAAGGGCACCCACGCTTCAGTGTTTCAATCGCCAACTGCTCAACTTGTTTTCCTTTGTCAATGATGACTGAGGGTAGAGAACTAGGATCAACATCCTTGAGATTAGTTTCTCAACGAATGATGGTCGGCTTTCGTAGAGATGGCTGAGGGTCAAAAAGTCCATGTACCACGACAGAAGTAAAGCCCTTCTCTGTTCTCTTGAATTGAAAACATGCATCAGAAAAATCAATTTTGCTAGCCGAAAAAGACCTCGGTAGAACCACCGTTGATGAGGGAAGGTTAGGGTTCGCGCCCCCAACCTTGACACATATGCCATTCTTATGCTGGATTAGATTACAATGCTTACACTCATTAATAAGATTCTGAAATTGAAATTCAATCTCCTCTACCATCCCATCAATAATTTTTAGGGTTTTTTTCTCATTGAAGGGCCGATCCAAGGCATGGGAAACCCTAACCCTAATTCAACCAGTAAACGTGAAGAGTGCATCTTTGCAAATATACGTACCAATCCTTGATGTACCAATCCTTGATGTACCAATCCTTTTTAAGCCTTTGGTATGTTTAGAATCCCAACCAAAAAGTAGATCTAGTTCATCGGGATGGATGCATGAGATTTGATGCCATCATATTCATATCTATTATTAATAAAATCAGAAGAGAAGTTTAACAAAGTCAAATGGTTAAATTTTTAAACTACCATAAATATCTTTGGATTAATTAAAATTTTATAGTTAAAAAAATTATGAGATAATAGATAGAACAATCAACTTGTTGACAAATTTTTTATTTTTTAAATCTCAATCATTTTTTAAAGAGATGAAAAGAGTGAGAATAATGGGTTATTAAACCAATAAATTGAAAATAAAAAAATAAAAAAAGATGTAAAGAAATCTGAGAAATGATCGGCATCTTGCGATAATGGACCTCCCCAAAAACCTTATTCCAATGTTTCGGGATGTCGAAGGTGATGATGAACAGATGACGAAGGATCCAGATCTGCGACTTTGATTTGACCAGAAAAAGAAAAAAGAAAAATATCCGTTATTTTATTTCCTTTCCGAAGTTGGGAAATTCTGTCACCAACCCCAAGTTTCGTCTCCCTTTCGAGCGAATCAGCCCCATTTCTCCTACTTCAACTCTCTCTCTGACTCTGTCTCTCTTCGTTTAAGCCCTTCCGTTTCTCTCTCAACCCCAAAATTCTATGAGAGAGAAAGAGAGACCTTCCAACTGAAAAATGGACTTCGTCGGAAAAACTGTGAGGAAAGGCCTCGCCGGAACTGTCAAATCTTACTCCCCCTCCTCCGGATTCTTCCAGATCCTTTTCGAAGACGGAACTTCCGAAGAATTCGACTCCGCCCAGCTCTCTCTTCTCCTCGCCGCCGCCCCCGAACCCGACCCGCTTCAGGTCAAACCGGGCCGGCTCGGCCGGAAACCTAGGAAACGACGCCGTACAGGTAATTCTGGTAGCTCTATTTTGGGGGAGGAGCTTGTGAGTACTCCTAGTGATGCCAAGGAGGCGATTGATTTGAATGCGGGGTTTAATTTTAGCCTGACCGATGCTGCTGAGCTTGGTGCTGGTGTTAGGGATTGTATTGATTTGAATTTGGACGCCAGTTGCTTTGATTCGGTTGAGAATTTCGATGGTTCGAGTGTTGTAGTAGCCAAGAAGAGGGGTTGCGATTTCGATTTGAATTTGGAGGTGGCTGAGGAGGATAGGGATGCAGAGGGTGACAGTGTTAGTCCTAAGAGGATTGAACAGAGTCGAAACCGAGAGGAGACGAGTGGAGATCCCAGGGGAAATGGTAATGCTGATGATAAACGGAAGCAAGTGTGTATTGATATCTATCAAGATGTTAACTTGGAGGGCATTGAGTGTGCTGGTGGCAAAAGAGTTGGTTATTTGAATCGGTGTTGCGGTGGAGATAGGAAGGTCGAGTCTTCTATTCGGGATTTGAATACTGTTGCTATTGAGGATAATGGTATGGTGAGAAATGATCGTGCTGAAGCTGTTATTCCAATGACTCATGTGGGCGTAGGCGATTCAGCAAGTCCAAGCGTTCAGAAAAGTAGCCAAAGAAAGAGAAGAAAGCTACCAGAGAATTTGATGTCAGCTACAACAGAGACAGTTTTGAATATTAACGCTGTGACACAAGATGATCTGTGTGAACCTAATACTCCTATGATTCATGGGCACCTAGGCGATTCTGCAAGTCCAAGCATTCAGATTAGTTGCCGAAGAACAAGAAGAAAGCTACCGGAGAATTTGATGTCTGCTACAACCGAGACAGTTTTGAATATTCATGCTGTTAAGGATAATGGTGTGGTGAAAGATGATCTGTCTGAAGCTAATACTCCAATGACCCGTGGGCGCCTAGGCGATTCAGCAAGTCTAAGCATTCAGAAAAGTAGCCGAAGAACAAGAAGAAAGCTACCAGAATTTACTACCACAGAGACAGTTTTGAGGAGAAGTTCTCGCAGAGGATCTGTTCAGAATCATGTACCTATTGTATCAACTGGTGTTAGTAATCCAGTGTCATCTTCGGCAGTTATAACAGAGGACGTACCAGTGATAACTAGCAGTGAAGAAGCTGATAAGCCTAGTGTTGCTCCTCAGAAGCTTGAATTACCCCCTTCATCACAACGTTTGAATTTAGAGGGCATCCCCGTACTTGACCTTTTTTCTATTTATGCCTGTTTGAGATCATTTAGTACTCTATTGTTTCTGAGTCCCTTCAAGCTGGAGGATTTTGTGGCAGCGCTGCAATGCAAGTCTCCTAGTTCATTAATTGATTGTGTTCATGTTTCTATTTTGCAAACCCTAAGAAAGCATTTGGAGTCCCTTTCAAATGAAGGTTCCGAATCTGCTTCTGATTGTCTAAGGTATATAATTTTTCATCCTTGTATTGTTAAATATTCTTTCATCTGTTTGGTGATTTCATACTGCTTAACGTGTTTTTATTTTATATTTTATTGTTTTTGATGTAGGAGTCTTAATTGGGATTTTCTGGACTTAATTACTTGGCCAGTTTTCATGGTTGAGTACTTTCTGATTCATTGTTCAGGATTGAAACCTGGATTTGACCTGGGTCACTTTAAGCTACTAAAAAGTGACTACTACAGCCAGCCTGCTTCTCTAAAGGTTGAGATTCTTTGCTGTTTATGTGATGATTTGATAGAAGGGGGAGCCATAAAATCAGAGATTAATAGAAGGGGTTCGACATCTGAACATGACATGGTTTTTGATCGTGATGTCAACTTTGACGTCTGCAAGAAAAGGAAGGCTTCTGTGCAAATTGCTGGTAGCCTCAATTTGAATGATGAAAATGTTGATGAAACCCCCGACTGGAATAGTGATGAATGCTGCCTCTGTAAGATGGATGGGAACTTAATATGCTGTGATGGCTGTCCAGCAGCTTATCATTCAAGATGTGTAGGAGTTGTCAGTGATCTTTTGCCCGAGGGTGATTGGTATTGCCCTGAGTGTATGATTGATAGGCATAAACCTTGGATGAAACTCTGCAAGTCACTTCGAGGTGCAGAGTTATTAGGAATCGATCCTCATGGTCGGCTGTATTTTAAAATCTGTGGCTACCTGTTGGTGTAAGTCTTTTCACCTGTGCATGACTCAGTTTAGTACTTTAATATCAATGCTGCTGATCCTTTAGCAACATTAATTCCCCTTATTCTTCACTTCGCTCTTAATTTCAAAGTATCCATGCATCTTCCTTTTTCATGAGAACAAACGCTAATGATATATGACTTCCCTCAAGATATTTCAAAAACCTAATATATATAGAAGTGTGAAAATTCAAAATTCTTTTGGTTGTCCATAAATCATCTTAAGATGCATAATAAAAAAATCTTAATTGCCAACCAATCGGTTCTATGTTCAATTTGGCTGGTTCCTGAAAACCCTCTGCCATCATGTGAAGTCATCTTATATGTCACCCATTAATGTTACACTTGGATTCAGTACAACATCTTTCCTTGTTGGTTCTGTGCGCGCAATTGCTTTTGGAAAAAAAAAGTTGCAGTACCAAGCTATTTTCGTAGGTATATGAATCTAACTAAGAGTAGGGAGAAAGGCTTGTCTTCTGAATTGCTATTTCTGATCGTGAAATATTACTGTAGTTTTTCTTAATAAGCATCTGTTTTATGTCATGAGACAAGTATGTTGAGATTTTATTGCTCTATTCATTTTACTGGTTACTTTTGGTTAAACTGATATATGTTTGGCTTCATTTATTTATTGATTTGTACTTGCAGATCGGGCTTTTTTGATGATGCATCTGCATTCAGTTACTATCACAGAGATGATCTAAACAAGGTCATTGAAGTGCTAAGGTCTTCACAATGTTCCTATGATGGGATATTATTGGGAATCTATAAGCACTGGGACATTCCCGCTACCTTTGATGGGGCAGCTAGTGGCAAGCCCCTGGACCAATTGGAATTTTCAGAAACATGTGGTGATAAAAATGAGATTCATGAGGATATAAAACATCAAGAGAAGCTTTGTAATATTGGTTCTGATGGTTCAAATGAAGCACTGAGAAGGTCTGTCATTCATTCTGATTCAAATAATCTTGCTGATATTTGGAATCAATCAGATTTGGTTGGGAAACTTCATGCTCAGGACTCTTTTTTGACGTCTACTTGCTTAGATGCCAGACAAGAGAGTAATGGTTCTATCCATCTTGGCAATATGCCGTCCTCTATAATGACTAAAAAACAGGGCGCTTCAGAAGTACAAATTGCAACTGATTACATAAATTACTATAGTTTTGGAAAAATTGGTTCATCTGTTGCAGAGGAGTTCATGTCTAAAGCTTCAGAAAAAAATAGGGAGGGCGCAGTAATTACAGTAGAGGAAATAGTATCTGTGCAGATGAAGACCATTATAAAAAAATCTTCCAAGTTTTCGTGGCCAAATATCGAGAGCTTAAATATGGATGTGCAGAAAGAGAAATGTGGTTGGTGCTTCTCTTGCAAATATCCTGCGGATGATAGGGATTGCTTGTATATTATGAGTAAGCTGCCTTTACAGGATGTTTCCAAGACTGATGTAGTTGGTCTTCTGTTTAAAAAAAACCCCAAAGATCATCTTAGTGATGTCTGCTGTCAAATTTTGTCCATTCATGATCGCCTGCTTGGGCTTTTGTTGGGTCCATGGTTGAACCCCCATCATACAGAATGCTGGAGGAATAGTCTTCTTAATGCATGCGATCTTGCATCTGTTAAACATTTGCTGCTCCTGGTAAGCAGTTTCTCTATAAAACTTGTTTAGTATGTAGTTTGTCCATTCAGATCTGTTAAACATTTACGGTATCTTAATATAAACCTTATGTGACAATTGTAATTTGAAGTTTAGAGCTTATCAGTTCTGTTTATCTTGTTCTTACAATACTCCATAGGATCCATTGGAACCCTAGGCTACTTCCTATTTACATGTGAACAAATCTGTATACTGTACCTAGTTACGCATTTGTAGCTTGTGTGGAGGTGTACGTATGTGTACCGTAGCCATTACTTTATTTCATAGAGCCTGTTGCATTGCCATAACTTGTGTGGTAGCTTGACTTTTCCCCTCTTTACCATCCCTAAAGTTTTGGCGAAATGTCATGATGCAGCTAGTGGAAAATTTGCATCATCGTGCATTGTCAGCAGATTGGTTGAAACATGTGGACTCTGTTGTTACCATGGGTTCAGCCTCTCATTTTGTCAGTTCATTACGTGCATGCTCAAAGAACATGAACAGCAGAAAGAGGCCCAAGTTTTCAGATATTGATTCGAATCCATCTTCAAATGCTGGCAGTGGATTGGGAATGTTTTGGTGGAGGGGTGGCAGGCTTTCTCGTCAGGTGTTTAGTTGGAAAATTTTGCCTCGCTCCTTGACATCTAAGGCTGCCAAACAAGGTCTACTGATTGTGTTTTCTATCTTATATTTGAGTTTCAGTAGTATTGTCTAAAGTGAAGCAACTTAATAAATATTCTGAACTCGTTTTATGTTATAACATTCTGCAGGGGGGTGCACTAAAATAATGGGTATATTGTATCCTGAGAATTCAGAATATGCAAAGAGAAGCAAACATATTGCCTGGCGAGCTACTGTTGAGACATCAACTAGTGCAGAACATCTGGCTTTGCAGGTAATCTTGGTTTATGCTCCTGTTTCTTTTAAATGCTGATGTTCAGGTTTTTGAATGATGTAGTTTTCATTGCTTTCTCTATCACGAATGTAGTTCATGAGTTCTTTTGGCCACCTTAGCGGTTCTAGGCCCAATTGCTCTGACCATTAAAATTCATGCTCTTCAATAAGCACCATCTAGAACATTTTGTCGATATAATATTGCAATGATTTCAGGTTAGGGAGCTTTATTCAAATATTAGGTGGGATGATATTGAGAACACACACCCTCTGCCTATATTGGACAAGGAATCTACAAAATCAATCAAGCTTTTCAGGAAAGTCGTTGTCCGCAGGAAGTGCTCTGAAAAGGGAGCGGTAAAATATCTTCTTGATTTTGGCAAGAGAAGAGCAATCCCAGACATTATCAGGAAACATGGTTCTGTGCTTGAAGAACCATCCAGTGAAAAGAAAAAGTATTGGCTTGAAGAATCATATCTTCCACTGCATCTTTTGAAAAATTTTGAGGTGAAAAGAATTGCCCGCAAGCCTAGTGATGGAAAGTCTGGTAAAGCTATTGCGGTTGGTAAAGTAATAAAGCGCCCCCAGGATGAAAAGGGATTTGCTTATCTGTTTGCCAAAGCAGAAAGATCGGAGTATTATAAGTGTGGACACTGCCACAAAGATGTCCTTATAAGGTACTAAATCTTAATATTATCTTTTTACATGTTCTTATCATCTCATATTGTATTTTTTTTCTTGATGTTTTGTTTTCAATTGTATAGCTTGTTTTGGTTAATTGTATTGTTTTGTGAGGAGCATGTCCCTATGAAACTTATAATTTTGAAGTTACTGTAACTGTGAAAGATATTCTTTCATCAATCTCTGGATAGATATAGGATATTGGTCTCGAAGCTTTGTAAGCCTCGGGTTGGGATGCATAAACTGGGAAACAAGCAACAAGGAACTGGTATGACAAGGGGTTTTCAAATGAAACATTTTATTACTGGAAGTATTAGGACGAACTTTGGACTATGTAGTTGTGCAAAGGACTCAGGACTAACTTGTATGATTTGAGCAGATGATCAATCTTTTGTTTTGCTAGTCGTGTTAAGTGACCGTGTCTCTGAGATTGTCATGCATGTGAAGTGTTGCATTACTTATTCTTGTTACTTGATGTATCATTGACCTTTTTTTGCCCAATTTGACAGGGAGGCTGTGAGTTGTCAATTCTGCCGAGGTGTGCTTTCCTCCTTCCTTTCGTTCTTTCCCTTCATATTGTTCTTATGTGCTTTTGAAATATTGCTTGGTACAATGTGGTATTGGTCCTTTGTACACTCTAGGTTTCTATTATTACTTTATATATTTACACAAAACTAGTTTTATTCTTGTTTTCCTTCTACTGTTATGCGCACTTTGGGCCAGTGTTTAAAATTTTTCAGTGAACTATTATTTGCCAAACTTTACACCATTTTGGTATTCGCCCTTGCTGTTGCAGAGACTGATATTGTGATGTTTATATATCAGTTAGAACTGTTCATTTTGTGCTGCTAGAATACTAAACTTCTAGCAGAAGTCATGTTCATGATGAGTTTGGGCAATCGTAGTTGAAACCTGAGAGATTAGGTCCCTTTCCATTCTGAGTGTGCTTTTTTCTTTGTTTAAGTTGACATGTTGGGTCCTTTTCTCATGGTCAGGTTTCCTCTATTTAGCTTTTGATAAAAGAGATGCATTCATTGCAAACAAATAAAGAAAGTTGTTAAAGATATAAGAGAGTACTTGGATATTATCAACCTGGATGATGTCCTATGTTTAGTTTTCAAAAATACAGAACTTTGCTAGTCTATTTATTTGTGTCAATGTCTGTAGTATAATTTACTGTCAGGCCATCTCCAACGGGAGGGGCTAAAATAGCCCCGGGCTAAATTTTAGCCCATGAAAATCATCATATGCATGAATAGTGAGGGCTAAATTTTGATCATCTCCAACCCTTGGGGCTATAAGCTTACATTCCATGTTGTTTTGCACATTGTAGTCCCCACCAACAAATAGCTCAAGGGCTATACAAAGGGCCATGTATAGCCCAGCCCTTAGCCCTCCAAACCCTTTTTTTGGTTTAGCCTAGCCCTGGGTTGGAGATGGTATTTGTGAGTTTTGGGGGCTATATCCACCCCGTAGCCCAGAGTTGGAGATGGGTCAAGGGGCCAATATATTGCTTCCCAATGTGCACATTGGCCGGTTGGATTATATAAATTCTGGAGTTTCTGGGTTGAGCTGAGGTAAATCTTGGCCTCTTGTGTATGATCATTAGTTGAGAAACATCTTGGAATGCTAATGGTGGTATTGTAGTTTTTGTGCGACTTGGCAAGAGGAAATATGGGAATATTCTGATTTGTAGCTTTATCTACCTTGGACTCTTTTTGTGTGGCGAGAAAATGTTTTTGTTACTCATTGGAGAGTGTGTATCCTTCATATGATATATTCTTCTCGGTAGACTAACATAGAAAAATAGCTTCAAAGATTTTTGGTAGTATCAGGTATGTGTATGACTTGTTTTTGCTTTTAGTAGCAAACCACCCTTAAAACCATCAAACCATGAAGAATTAGTATGGTATCCCATCCGAAAAGACTGGTTGCTAATGTAGCATTTTGCAATGATCATGTTGTCAAAATTGATGTAGCACTCAATTGATGTGAGGCTCAAGGTTGTACACACAAAACTGGTGCAGCACTATCTCCTCTATACCATCCTTCTTGTTTTGACCATGCCCTCAGGCTGAGACCATTGATCTTGATACCTTCTTCCTCGGAATATTTTTTCACATTATCAAACTATTCGAAGATATTAGTAGTCAATGAGACCGCTTATTCAGGCATGCCAACTGACATATGATGTGGTTTTAGGGCTAGCACAGACACAAAGCTGGGCCGTTGTAGATTTGGTGATATAGCAATAACTCTGGGACATCAATTCTAAAAATCTTGATTACTTTAGTATACTTTTTCAATCAACTCATTCAATTCGAGCTATCTTTTTATTTGTTTATTTATTGTTGCTCCTGCACTATATTTGGCAATTTGTTAGAAAAGGAAAATTCTTGATTAGTTATGATTAAATGATTCAGTTGAGATCGGTATATTGTTCGTGTGTATGGAATACACTAGTTTTTCGTGGAAATCTCTCCTTCCTTTGTATGCACGGTCTCTCTCCCTTCTTAGAAGTCTTCCCTTGTTTTATTTATTTACTTGCTCTTTTTTTTCTTTCTTTTCTGGAGGTGGAGGAGAAACAATGTAACAACAGTTTATCCTCTTGCAGAATTCTGATAGTAGATTGTTTTGGCTACGTACATATCTTTAGTCCTATAATTTGACCATTCCAGTAAATCTATAAGTTGCTTGTTTTGACAACTAATTTTTAAAGGCAACAGTGAGTTTGCACATGATTATCGATCTCTTAATTAGCAAGTATCATGTATCACAATTTATAGATTTCTTTATCATTTCGCAAGCAACAGAATTTTTTTTCAAACAATCAAGAAAGCATGTGGCCTATCTAACAACTTTATTTACACAACACCTTCCTTTTGATACTATTTCATACAATTTGTACCCAAATAATATCTCTTTCAGTTGTATTGCCTATAATTTGCAGGAAAGTATATCATTCTTTTGTTTGTACCCAAATAATATCTCTTTTAGTTGTATTGCCTATAATTTGCAGGAAAGTATATCATTCTTTTGTCCTTTTCTGTTTACATTATTTACATAGGGTGGTTAGTGTTAATGTTACAAATTGGTTGCTGATGCTGGTCAGATAACACTTTTTCAATAGTAATTACTATTATTTATTGTACCAAAATATTGAATCCATTTTCTGAACTACAGTTCCAGTGGGCTTATTTGACATGTATTGAAGATAAAGTTTCTATTTTCCAAATGTAGTAATTTATATTTCCTAATTTATTAGTTGTAAATTACAATAAGAATCTTTAAAAACTGAAATTCTTTATTGAGACACCATAAGTTCTTTTCTTTTTGATGATTTGACTTGCTTTAGATTTTTTACATGCATGTATAGTTTTGACAGAAGAAGTGCTTTCAACTTTATATAGACCTAGCTAGTGAAAACACAGCAATGTGTCTTTATTTTTCATAGGATTGAGAGGGTTTAACTGAAATTTGGCTTTACAAGAAATTAAGATGACGAGGAGACCAAGGAAGTTTCAGATTTGTTGAGGCCTCTGAGCTTTGAGTCTAGTCGTTCTTGAGCCTTTCTCAAAGGCTTCTCTCTATGAGATTTTCCTGAGGCTTCTCTCAACTGAGGTTTGCCTGAGGCTTCTTGTAACCCAGTGTTTTCCTGTTAGCAATCTTTGCTCCTGTTAACGGTCTTAGTTTTCCACCTCTATCTTTTGCTGGATTTACCAAACACATACTCAAGTCACCAGTATTACTTCTTTTTTTTGTTGGTGGTGTAGCTAGACTTGTTGCAATGTACTTTATTTTGTTTGTGTAGAACTTCATGCTTGTCACTGATATCTAATTACTGATATGAATTTCAGGATTTTTCCACAAAAGACATGCGAAGAAGTCTGCCGGGGCCATTGTTTCTGAGTGTATGTATACATGTCACCAATGCCTGAATGGGGTCTCTTCGAAGATTGATACGAAAAGAGAGAAAGTACATAAAAAGAAAGGAAAAGTTGGTATGAAAAGAGTAGTTGAAACAAAAATAGTGAAGGTACAGTCCAAGAAATTGAAAAGTTCTCAAACTGATCGCAGATCACTGCGTTTGAAAAGCAAAAGAAAATATTTAGCTGGAGGAAGACAGGTACAATTGAAAAATACCAAAAAGGTTCCGGTAACACCTTTACGCCGCTCTCCAAGGAAAACTAGAAGCTTGACATTGCAAAACAAGCAGAGCAAACGCAAGAAAGGGAAACAGAGCAAATCCAAGAAGGGGGCATATAAGAAACAAAAGATAGGGACTTCGTGGCAGAAGAAGAGAACAGCAGTTTATCATAGTTACTGGCTGAATGGTCTCCAGTTTTCTAGAAAGCCAGATGATGAACGTGTTGTGCTTTTTAGGGATAAAAAACTACTAGCGAACTCCGGCTGTTCTTCCATCATTCGTAGTCAACTCAAATGCCAGCTCTGTTGCGAATCAGAATATGCATCTACGTTAGATTATATCGGGTGTGAACTATGTGGAGGTAATGATGAGTTCATGCAAGTGGACCTTTTAAATGTATAGTTTGATTCCATTGAGATAGTTATAGGTGAATCGGTGATTGTTTGATTTGGTATCTCCTGAACATGATATTATCTTCCCTAACCTGCATGACATGAATTCGATTCCTCTTTAATTTACATATAGGATATCCAAAAAATATAAAAGTGGACTTGTTTTCTTTCTGTTCTACCATGGCAGAGTGGTTTCATGGAGAGGCTTTTGGGCTGGATTCAGAGAACATTGGTAAGCTAATTGGATTCAGGTGCCATGTGTGTCGTAAAACTGAACCTCCTGTCTGCTCCCATCTGGTAGTTATGAAAACTGATGTGTCCCAATTGCCTGAAGCTCAAAATGATGGTTCTGTTGATTGTTCAGAGGAAGTACCTACTGCAGTTCCGACTTTGAGTGAGGTATATCCATAGCTTTAAAACCATAGTAGGAGTATTACTTTACTTCCTGAACCCTCAACTTTTCGTGTACAGACTAATTTGGACACAATAAAAATTAGCAAATGTGGAACGACTATCTATGGTGTCTTTTTTTAGTGCTTAGTTACTTGGTATTAAATTGCTATTGAATCAATTATCTTGATGCTGACATGATAGTTAATAGTTGGGTTTACATTTAGAGATAATGGAGTAGCGAGTCAAAACTGCTGCATTTTCTGTCTGGATACGTCTAAAATGAGATTCGGTACAACATTTTCCTACAAATTTAGTGAATATGCAAGTATCTTATTTGGTTTTGGAATAGAAAATGTATTAGGGGGTTAGGTATTTTTTTTCATTAAAAAGGGTTTTGTTTTGTGATTTATATGATCAAAAACAGCCCCTCTTGGTAATGATTTTCTCAAGACAGATCACGGGGGACATAGGCAAAGTTCGTTTGGACCTCAACAACAATTTTTTGTGGCTTTTTCTTACTATATTCTTGTATGTTATCCTATATTTAGTATGCATAGTCCTGGCAAAGTGCATTATTCACTACACTTCTCGATTATTTACTTTTGCAGATTACATGCAAATGAATTCATTTGTGATTGCAAGGTGAGGTCTTCATTGGGCTGGTGGTCTGATTCATGTGATCTTTAGACGTACATGGAGGGATTCTTATTGGTGGGTCACTCGTAATTTTGAAAGGAGTGGTTTTCACAGTTCATCCACTCAAGATTTCTGATAAGGGGAGAGCATTTTGATAAGCAGAAGTGGAAGGTCAGAAGGTACATCCATGCAATGAAGAAAATTGTGGCGACATGGACATTTTCGAGAACCATCATTACGAGCAAATGAATCGACAGAGCAGGCCAAATAGGTAAAACTCTTTACCCTAAAGACAATTAGTTTGCTAAAAAAATGTTAGTATTCTGCAAGAATAAAATAACTCTGTTTCTTTCTACAAAATATGTGTTTTATGGTTATGTTAGCTTAGAAATTTTTATGGTAAACGTGTTTGTATTTGCGCATCCATCCGGGAATAAGAGCATATGACACACATTCATACACACACTCTTTCTCTCTCAATAATATATTTGTTTCATAGGATGGCTATTTAGTCTTAATTCGCATGAGCATATGACACACATTCATACACACTCTTTCTCTCTCAATAATATATTTGTTTCATAGGATGGCTATTTAGTCTTAATTCAAATGAGCATAATACTTATGCAAGGAATCATTTGGGCCATGCAAGTTTGCTTCCATTGTCGTAGACACCCTTAGTGCTGTGTTTAACAATGAATCTTATTTGGCTTTTGTAACTTGTTTTTCTTAAGTCATCAATATAACATTCCATCATTTTTGTATTCGCATAGTATAGCTTTTTGTTTTTCTGTCTGCTGATAGGTGTAGGGAGGAGAAGCTCTCATGTGAAACGTTTGCCTTGCAGGTGAAATTGGAAACTCCTCAGATTGGGTTCCTTTAGGAGGAACTTTATAGAGTCGCCTGACAATATATGATTTGGTTGTGGAAAAACCAGTTTTTTCATCCTGGTCAGATCGATATTAGTGCATTTAGCTGGCGGTAATTATGATAATTCTTGCAATTAACTTGAAGTAGAATAGAGAAGGCAAATAGTTATCTCTCAGGATGGGTAGACATTTTAGATGATATACAAATTTTTCTCGGTCAAAATGATGGACAATAGTAGCAGTTAGATCTTAGGTTGCCATGGTGTCTCGTTTCAGGATGGGGTAGACATTAGACATGTTGGATAATTTACATCTTTTCTTTCAGTCGTATTAGACGATGCCATCACTGAACTTGGCCATGATCATATTATTGCTATATAATTGTCTCCCCTTTGTGTCCCATTTGTTCCAATTGAATGAGCTGGGTGGGGGTTGTTTTGCATTGTAAACTTTCTTTAATTTAAAAAAGAAAAAGTAAATGGACAATAGTAGCAGTTAGATCTTAGGTTCAGAAATGAAGTTGCAGGGCTTCTCAGGTCTGTTAGAATCTGTTATGATTTTTGTGGTTAGGGTAAGGGAATACAGCTCGACTTATTTTACTGACTTGTGTATATTGGTGTTGTTTTGTGCAATCTGACTGCATAGAGCTTCAGAAAATAATTGCATGTCACTTGGCCCAATTCAATTGGGTTATCCATAAAGCAGGGAACTGCATTTTGCACTAGAAACCATTAGCCAATGCCTGTTGGAAACCCTAAGCCATAATGTCGCCACCTTATCTTCTGGCTTCTCTTTGTTTCCTTAGTCATGCTGACAAATAGCATCTCGACGTAAGAGGCGCACAACTCAATCCTTTTGAGAAACTCTTCCAAAATACAAATATTATCGGACCATACATTAAGCTCCAACACATGATAATTCATTCTTTGCACTTGACTTGATATAAGCTTGCACCAAATCATCCCAAAAAGGAGCAAGGTATTGAAATTCAAATTTAATGGAGCATTGTGATGCATATGAAAACTCAACTTTAGTTTTCAAATCTACATCTTCACAAACCAATAATGCATCATGACTTTGGATAAAACTTTCTCATCCAAATCACTAGGTGCAAGTAATTCATCCGAGCATGCAAGTATTTCTTTCGAGAAATCGAACACGGGCTCCATTTAGGCATGTATCACCGAAATTGTTTTCATGAAGACTCTTTTATCAACCTCAACATTATCTTCATGCTCATTCTCTACCTCAAAAGGAAACCAATGGCATACCTTCACATTTGAATTCTCATTGAATTCTTTGACCTCCAACTCAAGCTTGTCAACATCCTTAACCTTGCATTCATTTGTACAAGTTTCTCTTGCAACTTCAAGCCATTCTTGAAATCTTTGTGATCAAACCTTCGACAAGCGATTCTTTGACCTTTATGATGGATGACATCGATGCTTCAATCGTACCTTCGTCTTGGTCTCATCATAAGGATACCCGCTTCTTGATCCACCATGCTTCCTTCGAGCTTCTAGACGTTCAATTAGCAAGACTAGTCTCTCAACTTGTCTTCGAAGTGCACAAAGTTCTTCACCTCTTGATTCCTCACCTTTCATATGGTTTTCATGTTTTCCTCCACTTCTTGCCGTCATGAGATTAGTGGAAGCCTAGGAGCGCGTGGCTCTAATACCAAAGAATGCGGGGGAAAATCAAAATAGGATGAAACTAAAACATCACATCAAAAGAATGTGAAAGAGATAAAGAGAGCATAGCTCTATCTTTCTTAATAGAAATATGAGTTAAACACTTGTATACCCTCAAACATTAACCTAAAAAACAGTTTTATCTTTTTTTCTTTCAAATTAAATAGGTATACCCTCAAACTTTTAAAATTCGACAGTTATCCAATCCGTTAAAACTAACTAAACAGATGTTTTTTTTTTATTATTATTTTTAAATAAATAACAAGCACCTGTATTTAAGATAAATTACAAACTAAAACCTAATCACCAATCAACTCAAGAACTAGCCTTTAACATGCCAAAACTTCACCTAACGACCTTTTGTCTGAATGGTTACTATGCTGGCGGAATCACTACTGTTTTAAATTAGAAGATTCATAGATTTTAGTATCAAAAAATATCTCAAATACAAAATTCAAACTATCAACTGAAATTAGAATAATTTAAAAAAAATATATTTTTGTGACGAATTTATGGGCATAAGATAGAATTTATTTAATATAACATAACTACAAATACAGAACCTAGAGCCTCGTTCTTGGGTAAACAGCTAGAAGCTGTTTAGCTACTCATAATTACAATTACAAGCACATCACACCGAATGATTACAGACTGAAATCTTCACACAGTACTCACACTCACACAATACAAGAGACACTGTTTACACACACTATTTATCTGGCTTTCTAACTTCGAGAGGAACGTGGAGTGTTTCTAACTTCCGTTCCCAGTTTTTTTATGCCTTCTCTCGGAAGCTTGAGGCTACTTATATAGCGCACGAACTCCAAACCCGAATTAAACACATCAAAAGGTGGGATCAAACTTTACTTTAGCAAAAGTAAAGTTATCTGTTTTTATGCATCGACAGCAATAAAGAAAGCACACTAACTTTAACAAAAGAAAAGTCTTTTGTCTTGATGCGTCGGTTACCACTTATTTCTCCATTATATGAGCGTACTAACTTTAACAAAAGAAAAGTCTTTTGTCATGATGTGTCGGCTACCGGTCACTATTCCATCATGTTTACTGTATTGTAGTATTCTTCATCATCATAATCAGCCAACGAATCTTGGTCCTCTTGTTCCCCTTCTGATGTTTTTCCATCTTTTACTTCACAGTCTAAGTCTGAATCATAAGGAAAGAGATAAAGAATTTTATATCCATTTTCTTTCTCTACTTTTTCAAGCCATTCTGTAGTAGCTAGAGTGCAATCAACTTTATTTCTCATGATGGCTGAGAAAAAATCATAATTCACTGGTGGAGGGTGATTATAGTAAGAAACCATTATTTTTTCTCCACTTGCCAGAGGCTTGAATCATATTCTCTTCGAACCATGTTTTTGATGCACATGATTGTCATGGACTTCATCCATGGAATACTCTGATTTGGACTGCCATTTCTACTCAATCTGCTTAATCCTTTAATCAGACATTAAATTATCCTGACATAATGATAAGGAGAGATATAGTTCATTTGTTCTTTTAGTATTATCCACTCACGTGGAGTTGATATGAACTTTAATCTCATGATACATCCGTCTGGCCTAATGTTCTTGACAACTTGAACTATCAATTCAGAGAATCCCTCCAAGTCTTCATTAGATTTTGTCCAAAGATTATGAACAAAACAATTTTCCATTAGCCACAGTTTTTTTTTCTAAGGGTGTTCAGCTTGGACATTAACTAGATATCTCCCATAATATGGGCCATGAATAATAGACAATGTTAGTGGAAGCATCATTCATTTTCCCAGATGCTCATGAAATTTGAACCATTCGGACCTTTTTATTGTTGTCATAGGGATCTTAGCACTTTTTAGATTTTCTAGGTATACTACCTTAGACTTTTCCTTCTCTTTTGTATAGATTCCATGCAATTATTATGTAAATACTTCAAAGGTACCAAGCAGACGATCTTCATTTTCTTCATGGAATGCATAAAGAATATTGTCTATGATAATCTTTTGGTTGAACGCTAACAACCTTTTCGTCCAAAAAAACTGGTTCTTTAACTTTTTTTAAGGACTCACCATGAATAGTTTTCTTCCTTTTTGACAAAGCAGCAGCCATTAACAGACTTGATATGCCTTTACCGTCTACCGTTTGAGACGGGCTAGCCGGTCTTTTACCCTAAGACCGATCAGTTGTGGTTGTATCTTTAGGATACACCAAATACTCCTGCGTGAGCTTTTATTTTTTTTTTTCTGGATTTTCCGGACTAACTTTCATTTTGCAAGAAGAATTCTGAGCTTTTATCCCAATCAGCTGGTTTTAACCTGTCATGATTTGCTGCTTGACTTTTTCAGCTACTCCATAAGATACAATGAATTGATAACCTGGTCCATCATTGAGAGGACCTACAGTCTTATCACCGCTCCTGTATCTTTCCCAAAGAATCTTCTCCCTTGAATCTGGTTTTTTGTTTCTTGGATTGCGTCTTTCATCATTGTCATCTCTTTGAAATATTGTCATTTCTCTCGTAAGGACGTTTGGTAGGAAATTCTTGTTACCTGCAACCATTTCAACATCATATTCATATTGGGACAAAAACATTTGTCATCTCAGCACTCTTCCCCTATCTGCATCATCAGTTAATTTGTAGTTTTTAATTTTTTTACTCTTTTATTATCAGTCCTGCCTACAAATTTATTCCCTAAAAAGACCTCAGCCCCCTTTATACTCTTAATAAGAGCAAGTACTTCTTTGTCTCCAGTAGAATAGTTTAACTCTGTTGCGTTAAACTTTCATGAGAGAAATTTACAAATCTTCGCATGATTTGTATCTGGAGCAATAACCAAGACAACTTCTGCCAAGTAATAATCATTTGCATCAGTCTGCAAAATGATCAAATCTCATTCTTCAGGTAACTGTAAAGGAGGCATGTTTTTGGTTAGCTCTTTGATCTTTCTGACAGTATTACTGTCATCTTCTATGAATGACCATTTCTTTTTGGAGCTTGTTTTTAGAGAGAGTAGAGTTGTAAGACCACTAACTTATGGGCTGCAGTCTCTCGCAAAGTTAACAACTCCCAAAAACCTCTGTAAGGATTTTGCATCAAGAATATGATCTGGGAACTGACTGATTTTTTTGACAATATGAACTTAGAGACGAATCTCTCCATCTTTAACATGAATGCCTAAAAATCAATTTCTCCTTTTATGAGGTGAATCTTCTTTTGTCTAAGAATGATTCCCTTCTGGACAATCAACCTGCATACTTGTTCAAGATGCTTCAGATGTTCGTTCATAGTTCGCGAGAAGACAAGAATGTCATCTATATAAAGTATAGAGAAATTTGAGTAAGGTTTGAAAGTATTATTCATTTTCCTTTAGAATACAGACGGGGTTTGCTTGAGGCCAAATGGCATAACCAGTCACTCATAATTCCCTTGAGGAGTCTCAAATGTTGTTAAAGCGATGAAGTATGGATGTATCTTGACTTGCCAGAATCCTGATTTTGCATCAAATTTAGAGAAGATCTTGGCTCCTTTGAGTCTATTGATAAACACTCTTACTTGGGCTATCTAGTAACCGTCTTTGACTATCTTTTTGTTTACATCTCGGTAGTCGATTACCATTCTAGTTTTTCTCTTACTTGCTCTACATGATTTCTTACCAAGAAGGCTGAAGCATAATGAGGACTATTGGAAGGTCTGATCAGCTTCTTTTCGATCAACTCTTGAATTTGACTTTCCATCTCTTTTCTGTCTTCTTCCCTGTAATGAGGGATTGCTTTAACATGGAAAATAATATTTGTATCATGCATTTTAAGTTGAAAGTATACCGGATCTCTTTCCCAGTATAACTGAGGATCTTCACTGATTACTGGTTTCAGCAAGTTCTTTATTTCTGCAATAGTTGGCATTTTCTTCTGCTTGATTTTGTCATCATACACCTTTATATTATATTCTCTGATAAACTATTCTTCTCCATCTAAGCTTTCGTGCTCTTATGAATCTGAATCAGACTCATCTAAAGGGGGTTCATAATCTTCTTCTGACTTAGAATCTTCTGAACTCAACTCTTCATTTACCAATATTTTACTGTGACCCTTCAAATCATCTTTTAGCAGTAAAACTGGTTCTAAAACTAGCTTATAATCACCACTCTTCGCCGACGATCTCTGATATTAGTCTGTAGATCCCGGACTTATAACGCTTATAGTGTTGGTAAGGCGAGATTCCTAAAAGAATTTGTTATTCTTTTCAAAACCAATCATTTGTGGATTTTGAACTATCATCTGTTGAAAAAGGAAGTCATTTCCAATTAACACATCTGCTCCTTGACTTTCCCATTGCCAGATGATTTTTATGACTAAAGTTGATCCGCCCAAGGAAACTTTAATGTCACGAGCCATAGTATCCATGATTATTTCATTTTTCCCATGGCTATTCCAGTAAGTGATCTTGGAGCTTTTTTTCCAATATTCTTCAGGTATGGCATATCTTTTGGAAAGAGTATACCCTGATTCACTATCTACAAAGACATGTAGATGATGCTTCCTATATTTGGGAAATTTTAATCTTATAGTGATGTAATTGCTGAATCTGCTTGTCTGGACCTGCTTTACTTGTTCTTTATTTTCTGCAGATTTGTCAGGCAGTTCAATAATAGGATTGATTTCTCTTTCATCAGGCTCGTTGATTGGATCAAAAGGCTTAACATGTTATATAACAGGTTCTGTGAAAAGGTCTTCCTTGTTCTGGCTTAATGAAGTTACTAACTTCATTCTCTTCAAATCTTCTTCTAAGTTATGTCTTTGTTGCTCCTTAGCTTCGTAGAACTCTTTATATTCTTGTTCTATGACGAGATCCATTACCAGGTTAAAGATAAACAACCTGCAATTTAAAACTCTATCATTGTAGTAACTATAAGTAAGGATCGTTCGAGCCGGGGACACTAGGAAATGTTTAATTGCTGCATTAAAACAAGTTAGCAATATTCACAAATATAAAATAAACATACAAGCACAAGTCTTTCACAACTATACAAGTATAAACACATAATCAAATCCAAAAGCATACAAATTGGCAATATACATATATGCAATCAGCAATACTATACAAATGACATTGAAACATAGATATTAACATATAGGCATTTCGACATGAATATACAAATAAACAAAAAATTGTTTACAAAATGTATACATATTTACACGTTATCATGGGGAATTTTAGTGATTTCTAAATGTCCTAGAGTCGTAAGTCTAATATTTACAAGGTTGGTCAATCAGTTATTAAGCACATAATTATCACAAGCACCGAATAGACAAACATGCAAAACCTAAGCAAGATTAAGATGCAATATTTATGTTATCATAGACTCTAATTAATTTCAACTATTGGAATTCTCATGTAAACTTAAGACCTACAATTGCATGATCTTAAGCCTGTATATGTGTCATCTTGCTCAGTGCCTACAATCGCATGACACTAAGAAAAAATACACTGATCGAACAAGAGTCATTGGAGACATGATCCTAAGTATGACGTCACTCATCCTATTAGCATGTAAATTGCTTAGCCTAACAACCCTTGGTAGTGCCTAATAATCAAGACCTACAATCGCATGATCTTAACCTTAGAACACCACGGCATGTTAAACTCTCCCCTTAGGAACATCTGGTACCTAGACTACCCTCAGGATCGATTACATGATCAAGTAAGAAATAAATCAATTAAACACCTATTACACACATAAATATAAATAACTTAAACTATGCGAAGTCCTAACATGCATACTATACGTTACACAATCAACAAGTTCATGAAATAATCACAAAGAAGAAACATATACATGTAAATCGTATAAAACCATAAAAATCCAGAAATAATATATGAAAATAAAGTACTGTTCACAGAGTAAAAATACAAGCAAATTAAGGTTTTTTATGCCTACAACCTACCTAAAGGTTCGGCCTAGGATGTGGAAGTGATCGGCGGCAGTTTGGTATGATTGGTGGCGGTATGGTGATCGGCGGCAGCTTGTCTTTCTCTGTGCTTGGGAGGGTTTTTAGGTAGAGCTTGGCTATACTATGGTTTAAACAAATATTGACACCCTAAACTGAACTATTACATGAGTATTTATAGAGAAATACTAAGGCAAAGTTGACAGCCCTCAATCCTAGTCCAAATAGGTTTAGGTTTTCCATCTTGAACTTGGTTTGCTTGGCCAACAAGACTTGCAGATTCTAGAGGCTTCTTTTATGAATCATGGACTCCCCTACATGTCAAGGGATCAATGAAGGAATCCCTTACACATTTTGGTACCCTAGGACAGCCGAATCCCATCCATAGGCTCGGTAGAACAAGTTATCCTGTTTTGACCGGGAGAACTTTCATAGCCATTGTTTCGGCTTCTCCTTGATGGTTTCTTCTTCTTCTTCTTCTTCTAAATAGCTTCCCATATCATCATTAAGCTCCTCATGAATTATTTGGCATGCTTGGGAAGAATTTTGGTGAAGAAACACACTCACGAACTCGTTAGACACTTTCAGCAAAATCTGTCCTGTTTTGGATGACTGACCTCCGACCATTGTTTCCATCATAACTCCTTTCTCAGACATTGGATTGCTGCGATTTCAAAAGATTCAGATACTAGACATCCACAGCTTTATATCCATATAAAGCATGTTTCTTGGTTCCTCCTGGATCGTCATGGGAAAATTTTTAAAGTTGAGTTATGGTTTCTGGAAATCCTCTGTTTTTGTTCCGATTTCATGCTCTCGGTCTCTTATCTTTCCATGCTTCTTTTGCTGCCTTTCATAAGTCCGATTCGCATGATTCTTATTTCGTTAAGTCCATATACATGTCATCTGAACATTAAAGAAAATTAATCAAGTAATGATAATGTACAAATTAACAGAATCGTAAGAAAACATCACGATCACTTCATAAGTCAGCTTTTAACAATTTAGTTCTTAATTTCTCTACTTTACGCACATTTTAGCCATTGCTCTACAAAAAAAACTCTTATGATAAATATATACAAATATTATACTAATAACGGATAAACAAAGTATAAATGAGAGTAAATACATATTAAGAACATAGCATAAAATGCTCCAATCATTCTACAATGGTGTGAGCTTTATTGTCTTTGATTTTTCTTTGTAATTCTGTAATAAAACATTATTGATGATAGGTTTCACCTGTACTTTTACAGTGCATAGAAATTGAATTACTATCATCCCAGTTGCAGTAATCACATGTAAATCTTCCTGGATTGGGGGGAAGTTAATGAAAATATCAGTAGTTTATTCATTCCAATTTAGGATCATTAGGAAAAACATAAGACGAGATCCGTCCTCTTATTCTTCAGAACTTTCTGAAGTGTGATCTATTTCACTTTCTGATGGGTACTCAAAAGAATATATTGAATCATTCTCTTCATCAGAATAGACTACTCAAAACCTTTCAGGTTTGCATATTCTATTGCTGCATTATATTCTTCAATTAGAACCTTTGTAGATCTCTTGTCCTTTTTAGGACACTCATTTGCATAATGTCATTCGGCCTTGCAAAGCCAACATCTGCATTTCTTCACTTATCGAAATGAATTTAAGGAATTGGTTCTTTTTCTTCTAAAAAATCTCTTCCTAAAGGGGATATTTCCCCAGCAGAGCTCTTTTTGAATAAGCTTTTCCTAAATTTATACTTCCTTTTAGAAGCAAAATTCTTTTTCGGCTTCTTTTTCGGCTTCTCTATGTGACATCCTCATTGCGTTGGCGTCTCTAATATCTTGGGACATATATTTTCAACTCCTCTGAGTTACTTCTTCGCAGTTTTAGATTTTATGTTCTCGACACATTGCATTCTCAGGAGATCTCTGACTCTTTCAGCAATTCCTCCCACCGTAAAAACGGCAAAGCATTTTCTTCCAAAGATTGTGCTACTGCATCGTTTCATGGTTTCGGTAACTTCCTGTAATGTGTTCTGACCAGATCTTCATTATTTAGGTCTCCAATGGTACATTAGTAATTTTGGAACTCATTAATGTACTCTTCAAAGTACCTCATGTTGCAAATGCTCAATTTTTGAATATTTGCTTTAGCTCTTTCTTTAGACTGCTCACTATACTCTGTAACGTCGCCATAAAATTATGCATAGATAGGACATGCGAAATCTAGAGGATTATTGGTTTGAGCCAATTTGGTTGCCCAGTCAGGCCATTGAGCGCTTCGCTTGAAAGACTGATACCATTTCTGGAATATGCCGGTTAAGGTAAACTCATAATATGCATGAGCTTCCTCGTAGGCATATTTAGACAACACCAAAGCCTGAGTTAGCCTTAAGCTAGCAACCCAGTTTTCTATTGTCGTTCTTTTGTCTTCTACCCTATCGAGATCAAGATAAACCAATCTTTCAGATACTGATTAACCCCATTTGGGTTCTGTAGGGATATACTTCTAAGAACTTCGTTCTCCTAGTTTCCATGTAGGAGCCCGTCCTTTAGGGCTTTAGGAAGTTTAATCTTATTTTCTCGAATGATCTTAGTGGGGTAGTTTGTGATGTTCTGAATTATAGTGCTTCCTTAAGGAATATTTTTGGTTTCCATTGTTGAGGATTTGCCTGGTTCTTCTTTTGCTGCTTAATAAGGAAGATTCACATATTTCTGCTTCACTACCAGGATAACTGTTATAGCCGATGAATTTTTTTTTCATCGGCTAAAGTCTATTTTAGCCGACGAAAAAAAATATCGTTGGCTAAGTTAATTTTTCGTCGGCTAAAGTGGACTTTTAGCCGACGAAATGTTTTTTCGTCGGCTATAGTCTGTAAACTATAGCCGACGAAATTTTTAAAGTTTAGCCGACGACATATATAATTTCGTCGGCTAAAAGCCCTTATAATTCCAGATCTAGACAGCAGCTCATGTGAAAGAAAAAACGGGAGAAAAAGTTTGAGGGTTGGCGAAATTGTTGGGTGTTGTCAAAATCTATCCGAAATTAGTTTGTGGCGCTATATATAGGTACGTATATGTGTATATATCTTGTTTTTAAGTTGATTTAAGAGTTTTATTTTCGTTATATATTGATTTTGAGTTTTAATTAGAGTTGAATTATTGGAGTTTGAGTGTGATTGAGTTGATCGATTTGAATTTGATAATATAAATGAAGTTGTTGTTATATATATATATATTAATTTGATTATATTAATTTGTAATTATTATATATATGCATGTATATATATATTAATTGGCACGTTAACTGTAGATAGAATATTAAATGAATTGTAAATTTAATTAATTAATTAATTAATTAGAGTTTATACATATATATTATGTTATCTTCTCAGGATATGGATAAGAGTTGAATTTCGCTTCCAAAATGGGACAAAAGATATGGTAAAAGAGTTATTAGTTTTATTGAATATGTGATGGATAATGCTAAAGGGAATACAATTTTCTATTGTCTATGCACTAAATGTTAGTGTCGCAGCGATATGCATCGATTTGCAATTGACAAGGTTTGGCAGCACCTTAAAAGTAATGGGTTTTGGGAGAAGTACACATGTTTGATATATCACGGTGAAACATCATCAGGGGGTTCGCATGATCATGGGAAATTTTCTGAGACGGGCAGTACATCCAACAACGGCCTTCATCAAAGATATGTTTCCTTATGAGAGCGGTGTATGCTCTGAAGGACCGTATATGTCTGAGCTGGTGTAGCCTTTCCCTAGAGTTGTCAACACTGCTGGCATTGACAAGTACAACAAACTACTTGCTTTCCAACAGACCACTGTGTACCCCGGTTGTCAGAAGACGGTTCTTGAAAGTGTGATGGACGTTATGAAGATTAAAGTTGAGACAAAATCGACTGTGAAGGCTGTTGATGACTACTTAAAGTACACTGCTTCGATGCTGCCCCACGGTCATCGTCTTCCTACCACTCATCATAAGGTCCAATATATCCTGAAAGATCTTGAGCTTTCCTACATCAAGATCCATGCATGCAGATATGATTGTGTTCTCTTCTGGGGTAAAGATCCAAAAGGGAATGACCTTGGTGACCTTGACGCATGTCCAGTATGTCAGAGTGACAGGTATAAGCTGACTCCTGCAGGAAATAGGAAACCTGTGAAGGTATTTCGGTATTTCCCGTTAAGGGATAGGCTGGAACGGTTGTACATGTCATCACACACGGCCAAAGCTATGAGATGGCACGCTGATAGGGAATTGCATGGCGAAGATACCCTTATACACACTGCTGACGGGGAGGCTTGGAAGCATATAGATCGTGAGTTTCCTCATTTTGCGTCAGAGGTCCGAAATATGAGGCTCGGGCTCTCATCTGACGGGTTCAATCCTTTTGGCAACATGAGTCTTCAATACAGTGTATGACCGGTGATTTTGGTACCATACAACCTTCCTCCATGGATGTGCATGAAGAAGGAATACAATATGTTGAGTTTGTTGATTCCGGGACCCGGTTATCCAGGGAAGTGTCTCGATGTGTATTTGAGATCTATGATTGAAGAGCTTAAGTTTTTTTGGGACGTTGGTCATCCCACTTATGATAAGTTCATGCACGAGATGTTCCAGATGCATGTCATGGTTGTTGGTACCATTAGTGATTTTCCTGCCCGTGGGATGTTGTCGGGCAACGTTGTTAGGGGATACAAGGCTTGTCTAGAGTGCCTTAGCGATGAGAGGAGCAGTAGTCATTGCAACAAGATATGCAGATTGGGTCATCGTACTCTCCTTCCATATGATCATGAATGGCGGTTCAATGACAAGGCATTTGATGAGACTGTAGAAAATGGTGTGCCTCCTAAAAGATGGACGGGGGAAGAAATTTTAGCAGTGCTTAATGAGTATGATTTTAGGCAGCTCAGCAATCATCCTAATATTGTGGCGGCAATATCTGACAGACCCGACGGGTATAAATTTTAGACACATAAGAGCATATTCTGGGAATTTCCATACTGGAGTAAGTTGTTGATCAGACACTACCTAGATGTGATGCACATAGAAAAGAATGTGTGTGACAGTGTGGTGGGAACAATGCTGAACTTGGAGGGAAAGACGAATTGATCTTAAAAAAATGGAGATACGAAGACATTTGTGGTTGAAAGAAGGGAAGAAAAAATGCCTCAAGCTCCTTACACAGTGAAGCCTGACCAGAAGAACGTAATTTTCAAGTGGATGAGTTCTGTGAAGTATCCTTCAGGCTACGCAGGAAATATAGCCCGGTGTGTGAACATTCGGGACAATAAAATGTACGGGTTAAGGAGTCATGACTGTCATATTCTGCTACAACGTCTCTTCCCTATTTTCATTCGACCGTTCCTTCCCCGTCAGGTGGTGGAGCCGTTAGTAGCGTTATCAAGATTCTTCCAGAAGTTATGCACAAGGGAAGTGACAAAATCTGACCTCTGTGACATGCAACAGGACATTATTTATATCATGTGTAAATTTGAGAGGATATTTCCTCCAAATTTTTTTGACATCATGCCGCACCTGATGATCCATCTTCCTGAGCAATTGTTGCTTACCGGTCCAGTACACTATACTTGGATGTATCCTATGGAATGATATGTTTTTTACACCTCATTTTTTATTCTACATGTTCAATATATAATCGTAACATATTACAACAAATTTATTTATATATAGACAACTTGGAGACTACAAAGCTTATGTGGCTAACAAATCCGCGCCTAAAGGATGTATAGCTGAAGCATATATTGCGCACGAGTGTGTCACCTATATGAAGTTGTATTTAGGAGCGTTGAAGGAAACTCCACAAACCATACCGGTAGATGTACCGAAGTTTAACCTTTCCATAGTCTCTAATGATGTTGAAGTTTATGGAATTTTACCACAGTCCTACAAGTTGCAACCACATGAGCTAGTCATAGCCCATTGGTGGGTATTGATTAACTGTCCAGAAGTTGAATACTGGAAGACATCCATTTATACTGTCCAGACATTCAAAGTGATCTCGACTACCACAACAAGGAGTTCGCGAACTATTTTGGCGGCTGGGTATGTAATTCTTTATTTTTGTTCATGACTCATTCATTGCATAATTATTCATATTTACAATATATTGAATATTTGGTTACAGATGAACCATATTCAATTTGATGGTCACCCAAATTGGTCGCACGAACTAAGACTTCTAACGATGAAACCGATAATGTCAAGAGTTTATCCGATGTGCAAGGTGAATGACGTGCAATTTATATGTGAACAGAGAGACAACAGACGGAGAACACAAAATTCTGGGGTGATGGCGTATGGTGGGCGGAATGGAGTTGATTATAACAGTGTTCTTGATTCAGTGGTGGAACTCGTTTATGGGTAAGGCATGACGGTGCACCTCTTCAAGTGTAGATGGTTTGATACTAGAAGCCCGTAGAGCATGAATATTGATCAGTATAGGATTTTATCGGTTAACACTGCTACAAGCTGTTACGAAGATGACCCGTTCGTTTTTGCGACATCGGTGAAACAAGTGTTTTATCTTGATGACCTTGTTAAGGGTGACGCGTGAAAAGTCGTCAACCTTGTGCACCCTCGAAACATTTACCGGGCGGCTACACTTGGAGAGGCCGAAAACGAGGAAGAAGATGTTGCATATCAAGAGCCCAGTGCAATAGGTATTCCTGACTCCTCTACAATTCGCCTTAATAATTTTAAAGCGGGTCGTTCGGTTCGAATTCGTGATTTAGACGCTCGGCTTATTGATGTGGATCCAAATCAAGAAACAGACGACGACTCTTGTGATGTAGAAATGCATAGATTGCCAGAAATTAATTCTGACACCGAAGAAGACTCATCGGATGATTCCGATTACGAGCCTTCTTAGTTTGAATTTGTAATACAAATTGATGTGTGTTTTATATGCTACAAGCTGTTGAATTCATAATGTAGTTTAATGTTGGTGATATATGCAGGAAATTGGTATGTCTACGGTTAAACCACCTGTTTTTTTATCTATTTTATAGTTTTAGTCGACGAAATACATCATATCTCTTCGGCTAAAACTCTCTTGGCCGACGAAATACAACATATTTCATCGGCTAAAACTATCTTAGCCGACGAAATACATCATATTTCGTCGGCTAAAACTATCTTGGCCGATGAATACCTTAATTTTCCGTCGGCTAAACTGTAAACCCTATAATATAGCCGACGAATACCCTAATTATTCGTCGGCTAAAGTGAAATAAATAAAATAATAATTATACCACTAGTTGCGTCTCCTCGATTTGAAACTATTTGTAGTTGAAGGTCCGGACAGAATACGTAATTCAGACGGTCAAATTACCGTTTGTTTGTGTTTAGGGGTTTGACTAACGGGATTGACCGTGCTGATTGAGTCCTTAAGTTTGTCGGATGATGCTGAGAATTTACCCCCACACATATTTCAACATGATGATGATATCTGACGGTCGGATTTTCGTTTCACAAGATAGATCGTCACAATCAAAATATGCTTACTAATGTTGTATAACTAATTTACCAAGTGTTAAGTAAATGTTCCGTTTCAAAAACAAACTATACATAGAAGCTTCAAATAAAAAAATTCGTGAGATAAGATATGACCGGAACGATGAAATACGTCTACGGTTGAAAAATCACATAATTCCGATAAGTTTCGGTGCTAATAGTTGCGGTCATTGCATTTTTTCATTCTTTCTCCCTAGAGGATGCCCTATCTCCGATGGTTATTTTTCTTATAATTTTTATACCACTAGTTGCATCTTTTCGATTTGAAACTATTTGTAGTTGATGGTCCGGACATAATACGTAATTTAGACGGTCAAATTACCGTTTGTTTGTGTTTAGGGGTTTGACTAACGGGATTGACCGTGCGGATCGAGTCCTTAAGTTTGTCGGATGATGTTGAAAATTTACCCCCACACATGTTTCAACATAATGATGATATCTGACGGTCGGATTTTCGTTGAATACTGATGAAACATATAAATTGGACATAAATTTACTAAATTATTATAAAAATTACTTTAGTTGTCGAACTCTTAGTAATTTCGTCGGCTAAAGTGGGACTATAGCCGACGAAATTACTAAGTTTTATTTCGTTGGCTATACTTCTTCCTATATATTTGGACCCAGCTATAGAACCCTACTTTCTCCTCCTTTATCCTCTCCTTCTCGGCCGTACTCCGTTTTTTCCCTCTCCTCTCGATTTTCTTTGCATTTTTTCGTCTCCTTCCGGCCTCCACTCCGCCTCCCCCCTCTCCCAAACAATTAAGGTATGCAATTTCATGTCTATATTGAATTATAGAACTTTTTTTCAATATATTGAATTATATGAAATTTTGGTTAATTTGGTATATTTGTTATTGAAATTGGGGAGATTGCATAAATGTTGTTATTTTTTTATAATTTGGTATATTTAATAAATTGGGTATATTAAAATATTAATTGGTATATTTAATATATTTGTGATAATGTTGTTAATTTTTTATAATTCCTTATATTTAATAAATTTGGTATATTTAATATATTTGTGATAATGTTGTTATTTTTTATAATTTGGTATATTTAATAAATTGGGTATATTAAAATATTAATTGGAATATTTAATATATTTGGGTATATTAAAATATTAATTGGTATATTTAATTTATTTGTGATAATGTTGTTAATTTTTTATAATTCCGTATATTTAATAAATTTGGTATATTTAATATATTTGTGATAATGTTGTTAATTTTTTATAATTCCGTATATTTAATAAATTTGGTATATTTAATATATTTGTGATAATGTTGTTAATTTTTTATAATTCTATATATTTAACAGAATATTAATTATGTTAGTGTTTATAGGTGGAACCTAATATTTCACCTTTACCGGGTTACAATTCAAGAAATAACCTCTAAATGTCTAATTAATTATTAAATATGCATTATTAATTATGCTTGAATTATTGTTTATAGGGGTGAAAGCCCAATTAAATGTGAGAAGCCACTCTGTGCCCTTTGTCTGGGCCCAATTCGCCATAAAGCTAAATAAAAGCAAGGGAAACTGTTCCCACATTGGAAAAGGACAAGAAATGCTGTCTTTAGTGCTACTATAAATACCAGCGCATGCCTACCCATAAATGTACGTAACTTCTTGACTATTCTTGAGTTTTCTACTTAGCTGACAGTGTCTGACTTAAGCATCGGAGTGGTTTCCCTCGGTAAACCCGGGGACGCCTCTTTGACGTGTTTGTTCTTTACACAGGAAAACTCGGAGTACAAGGAAGTTCGCTATTTCTGGAGCCGTGTGACCCGCTAAAGGGACCACGAGTTTTACCCGGAAACAATTGGTGCTCTCATTGAGAGTCGAACTCAAGACCTTCTCGTTTAGTATTTTAAAGAACAATGGTGGAAATAACAGGAGAACAAGATCCAACTAGGAGGCTTAACTTCTCAGGGGATAATAACCCGGCGGCCTCCGAGACCCAGTTTGGCCTACTAATGCAACAGAGGAGGATCCCAATGCCGAGTTTAAAGGCCTACTAATCGAGACATTGGAGAAACCAAGTATCTCACTCTCCTTTTCTGAGATTTTTGCAGTGAAAGCAAAGCCGCCACCATCTTGAATGGATGAGTTCATTAACTTCATCCAACATGGAACCTTACCTGAGGACCCGGTAGCTGCCAAACGACTCCGGGTTCGAGCGGCACAGTATAGTATCCGTGATGGGAAGCTGTATCGACGAGGACATACTTTCCCTGATTTGAAGTGTATTACACCCGAGGAGGGAGACCGGGTTTTGCAGTCACTTCATAGCGGGGTATGTGGAAATCACTTTGGAGCCCGTAACCTGGCTTTCAAAACCCTCAGAATGGGATATTACTGGCCTTCCCTGGAACAGGATGCCAGAGTGATGGTAGATTCCTGTCTTCAATGTAACCGGTTTGCAGCCTTTCCCCGGGCCCCCTCAGTCCCGCTATCGGTCATCATTTCTCCATATCCATTTTGCATGTGGGGGATTGATTTCATTGGACCTCTACCCACAGCACCGGGACAGTTCAAACACGCCATTGTCTCAGTGGATTATAATACCAAGTGGATAGAAGCTCAACCCTTGGCTCGGATCACAACCGCAAATGTTAAGAAATTCCTCTAGAACAATGTCTTTTGCCGGTTTGGAATCCCAGAGACGTTTATCACAGATAACGGGACACAGTTTGATAATGACGAGTTCCAGGAGTTCTTACATTCCAATGGGACAAAGGTGCTGTATGCCTCCCCTGCACACCCGCAGACTAATGGACAAACCGAGGCTGTTAACAAGCTGATCAAACAAGTTTTGAAAAAGAAACTGGAGGATGCAAAGGGTTTATGGGCTGAAAAACTGCCAGAAGTTTTGTGGGCACTTAGAACAACTCCAACAGAGGCCAATGGGGAGAGCCCATTTTTTTATGACTTTTGGCTCTGAGGCATTAATCCCGGTAGAGATGGAAGTCCCTAGTGACCGGGTACAACTGTTCGACCCGGCAATCAATAATGAAGGCATTCACCTTAACCTGGACCTACTGGAGGAACGCCGGGAACGTGCACATCTCCGGAATATCAAAAAGAAGCAAAAAGTGGCTAAACATTATAATTCCCGGGTTATCAAGCGCCCACTTAAACTCGGGGATTGGGTAATGAAGGAGGTTATCCCTAAGCCGACGGGGTTGAAAGCTCCATGGGATGGTCCATATGAAATTGTTGAAGTCGTGGTCCCGGCCACATTTTACATCAGGGGTACAGATGGAGTTACGCTTCCACGGCCATGGAACGCACAACATCTACATCTCTTCCCCAAATAGGTACCAAGTTATCTACAAATGTCCAAATTTATTATGTTTTGATGTTATATATAAAGCCTTTCAGGCCCACATAATGAATAAAACCCTACCGGGTTATGTTTATCAATCAATTTGTTGAATGACTGCAGCCTTTAGCGGTACTACTTGTATGCCTCACTCGGCAATCTCCATATGACATGAAATATTGCAAGCCTTAACGACCTTATTTCACTATCAAGACTCGGCAATCTCCATATGACATGAAATATTGCAAGCCTTAACGGCCTTATTTCACTATCAAGACTCGGCAATCTATATATGACTTGAAATATTGCAAGCCTTTCACTGCCTTATTTCAACCCTTGAAAGTCCTAACGGACCCGTAAAGCCCTCGTGGCCCTTGAAAGTCCTAACGGACCCGTAAAGCCCTAGCGGCCCTTGAAAGTCCTAACGGACCCGTAAAGCCCTAGCGGCCCTTGAGAGTCCTAAAGGACCCGTAAAGCCCTCGTGGCCCTTGAAAGTCCTAACGGACCCGTAAAGCCCTAGCGGCCCTTGAAAGTCCTAACGGACCCGTAAAGCCCTAGCGGCACTTGAAAGTCCTAACGGACCCGTAAAGCCCTCGTGGCCCTTGAAAGTCCTAATGGACCCGTAAAGTCCTCGTGGCCCTTGAAAGTCCTAACGGACCCGTAAAGCCCTAGCGGCCCTTGAAAGTCTTAACAGACCCGTAAAGTCCTCGTGGCCCTTGAAAGTCCTAACGGACCCGTAAAGCCCTCGTGGCCCTTGAAAGTCCTAACGGACTCGTAAAGCCTTCACGGCCCTTGAAAGTCCTAACGGACCCGTAAAGCCCTAGTGGCCCTTGAAAGTTCTAACGGACCCGTAAAGCCCTAGCGGCCCTTGTAAGTCCTAACGGACCCGTAAAGCCTTCATGGCCCTTGAAAGTCCTAACGGACCCGTAAAGCCCTAGCGGCCCTTGAAAGTCCTTATGAACCCGTAAAGCCTTAGCGGCCCTATTTTTATTTTATAACGTTAACATGCAAAACCGACACTATATGTGTAAATTTTGTCACACTTGCATATTATGCATCAGATTACCGTGTTATTTGACAGGAAGAATTATGCAAAGGAAAAGCTTGAATACTTTCATTCAAAAAAGTCAAAGTTACAAAGTGGAAAACCACTACAAATAAAAACTAGTCTACAAAAGCAAAAACAAAAAATCCTCTGAGAGAAGCTCCAGCTCATGGCGCTGCAGACCCGCTACCCCGGCCAGTGCTCGACCCGCCACGTCCTCCCCGGGGCCATATGAACTATCCTCCACGGGGTAGTGGCCGGTTTTGAGGACCCCCGACAATACCGCCACGGGATGCACCTCTCCTGGCTGCTGAAGCAGGAACCGGGGGACTCCGAACCGGGTTTATGGGAGGTCTAGGCTTTGCAGCCACAGCAGGGTTAGGCCGGGAGGTGCCCGCAACCCGGTCAGGTCTGACATGCCCTTGGTGGCCATCATAACCCGCCTTGTCGAGCCAGCCTTGGCGAGTTCCGTCACTAACAATTTCAGCACGAGCCTCAGCCCTTGCCGTCCGCAGCTTTTTCTCGAACTCGGGGCTGGCCAGAAACTCGGAGACAGCAGAGTCCTTGGCCCGGGAAACCGCCTGAACCAAATATTCCTTTTGCTGCTCCAAAGAAGTCACTTGTTGCTGCAGTGCCTGGTTCTGATCGGTCAGCTGAGCTATAGCGGCATCTTGAGAATACCGGTCCTTCCGGTGACCCTCGATGACCTTCTCTAGCTCAGAGTTTTTGGCCACCAACTCTGCCACTTGATTTTCTGCCCTGGCCAATGCCAAAACCGCTGATGTGCTGGCCTCTTCCCGGGCACGAGCCAAGCAGTCCTCGCTCGCAATCACCTGGTCCCGGGCCGCCTAGAGGTCTTCCTTGAGCACTCTCTCGGGAATACCTTCATTGATTAGCCGGTCAGTTGCCAAGTATGACATCCTGACCGCCTACATAAAACAGATACCGGGTTAATATCCGAAAACAAACAAACTAACACAAGTCAAACAAAGAAACACTTACCCGCATTAGTTTCTCCTGTGTCATCCGGGCAGCAATTACCGGGTCTTCATGCTCCAGGATGCAGGAGTCAGCGGCACAGTTCTTCATGTCCGCTACCATCCTCTGGATGGGTACATCCGCCATCCATCCACTCGCCAATTCTTCCATGATCTCGTGGATGGCCCGGTGCTGCTTCCTCTCCTTCCTCTCCTTCCTCCTCTTTCTCCTCTCGGACCTCTCAGAGCTGGATGCCTCCCGGATGCGTTTGCGAGAGGGAACGGGTTCCACTTCGTGAACTTCATCACTCTCGTTACTCCCCTCAAGGTTCTCCTCACTCCCTATCACCCTATCACCCCCTCCAACCTCTTCACCCCCGTCGTCATCTTCATCTTCAGTAAACTCCTCTTCACCCGGGAGCACAGATGAGGGAACTGCGCTCATCACCGGTTCTTCCATCTCCACCTCTTCTTCGTCTCCAAAGGGGAATTGAATCACCGGTTCTTCAATCACCGGGTCTTCTGCCACCTCCTCTGCGGGATGCCCCACAATCTCCTCTTCTCCCTCCTGGTACACCTCTGTACCGAGTACCTCAGCCAGGTACCCGGGGATCTCGTTGAAGTATAAGGTATCAACGAAGAATCTCCTGATGTCCCCTTGCTCGGCTTCTGGGCGCAGGAAAGCCGCTTTCGTGGTCAGGTCAATGTCATACAGTTGACCATCCGTTGCTTGCGTCCGGATCCCGGCCCATACAGCCTTATCTTCAAACCCGTCATATATCCCCGGGTTCTTCCGCTTGGTAAACTCCATCGATAGAAGAGCTACATACAGAAAATATAACTCGTTAGACAGGAGCATATGACAACAGAAAGTTTAAAGGACACTGGACAAACCTGAGAGCTCCATCAACCGGCATTTGCCGTACACGTACAGCCTACAGAGCCGGTATGAACTCCGGTCATCTTGACCCCGGAAGGTCCATAGCATCCTCCGGATCCTCTTCTCCATCACCGGCTCCAGAAGAATGTCGGGGACATCTGCAACACAAATAACATAAATATAACCCGGGACAGAGAAAAGAAAGAAAAACCCGGAGAGACAGAAGGACTTACTCATCAATTGTTAGAAAGTCAACCGGTACTTGGAGCGCGTAGTCCGGGTTTTGAAAGTTTCTTATTAGGAAACTTTTCTCCCTCCAAGTCCTGCTCACTGAGGATGGCAGGTCCTCGATGATCTTCTTAAAAGCCGCTTTGGATTTCAACTGGATAGTCCCGCTGAAACCCGGCCCGGTACATGGCATGAAACTCGTGGTATGTCGGCATCTGCTGCTTCAATACCTTGTACATGACGCACAACCCGAGAAGCTGCCTCCAAGTGTTCGGGCCAATCTGCCCGATAGCGAAGTTGTTTGCAGCTAAGAGGTATTGCACCTCTGTTTTTAACGGGAGTGACAGGCCGCACCATAGCTGGTACTCGTGGCACAGCGTCCACCCATCCCCGGGAGCGAAGAATTGGTCCTCGGGTTCTAAAGGCCGTATCTCCACGGACTCGGGGATCTTCCAGTTGCTCCTCAACTCCACAATCTCCTCTGCTGTCAGTGAATACCTGGGAGGGTCGAGAGCGGTCCCATCAGTGAAGTTTACAAAGTTGGACTCGGGGAGATGAGTGTCCATTGCTTCATTGGCCATCTGCAAAACAACCAGAAAACACGGGGACGTCAAAAAAAAATTCATAAAAACCCGGGTACCACAACAAAAAAGCTAGACAAAAATGATAACCCGGGGACCGCAAAGCTAAAATCCCACCCAGAATAACGAAGAAACCCAGAAACACCACAAATATCATCCCAAAACACACAAAAAAGAGGGGAGGAGAAGTCATACCTTTGCTGGGAACGTTTGAGGGGGTTTTGAGGCAGATTCGAGTCTTGAAAACGAAAGAAACAGAGACAAGAAAGAAAGCGAAAGCAGAAAAGCTCGAAAAAGTTATCGGGTTTGGAGGTGAGACAAAACTGCCAGTCTCACCCCTATTTATACAGTTAAAGGCATGCACTGAAGGGACGTTTCAGATTTTCGAGAAAAGCGCCACGTGTCACGCATGCCGCGTCCCAAACCCTAAAAAAATTTTCCCCCCACTATAACCCGGAGACGTCGTTTTAAATTCCAAAGGTGGAATAGATCTGCGGGTTACGCTTGCGTACGGACTTAGGGGACTGGATACCCCGGGTTTGGCAGCTAACTTTGTAACCCGGTAAAGAAAAGATTTTAAGTCCACTCCCAAGCGTACCCCTTGACTGAGGACTTGGGGGACTTGTTTATAGGTGGAACCTAATATTTCACCTTTACCGGGTTACAATTCAAGAAATAACCTCTAAATGTCTAATTAATTATTAAATATGCATTATTAATTATGCTTGAATTATTGTTTATAGGGTGAAAGCCTAATTAAATGTGAGAAGCCACTCTGGGCCCTTTGTCTGGGCCCAATTCGCCATAAAGCTAAATAAAAGCAAGGGAAACTGTTCCCACATTGGAAAAGGACAAGGAATGCTGTCTTTAGTGCTACTATAAATACCAGCGCATGTCTCCCCATAAAGGTACGTAACTTCTTGACTATTCTTGAGTTTTCTGCTTAGCTGACAGTGTCTGACTTAATCTTCGGAGTGGCTTCCCTCGGTAAACCCGGGGACGCCTCTTTGACGTGTTTGTTCTTTACACAGGAAACTCGGAGTACAAGGAAGTTCGCTATTTCTGGAGCCGTGTGACCCGCTAAAGGGACCACGAGTTTTACCCGGAAACAATTAGTGATAATGTTGTTAATTATTTGTGATAATGTTAATTATTTAATAAAGAGGATGAAAGACTTGTTTAGTAAATCAAAGAGTTCAAAGGGTCAAAGGTCTGAATCGTCTGAGGGAATGTCTAGCAACCCTCGGGCGTCGTTTCAGGATCCAATATCAGCCCGACGTGCGTCTCTTCTAGAGCCGACACTGAGACAACCTGGGGCCACACATTTCTCCAGGCAGCCGGACGCCCCTCGCTCGAGGCAGCCGAGCGTCCCTCACTCCTCAAGGCAGCTGTGGCCTCCTACTCATGCGAAAGTGTCTGCACCACGTATGCCTGAGATACACAGGGCACCGACTCCGGGCCCTACTGTTTCGGAGGGTGGGTCTTCTGGGGTACAGATGCCGCCGTCTCTTCTCTACCTTCCGCGGTTGATACCGGCAATATCTGCAGTCGATGACTCAGGGGCGCCGATTTATCCACTACCCCCGCAGGTGACCCCATCAGCGGCGTACATGTTCGTGTCGTTTGGTAAGGATTTAATTTCTGTGAGGGTATCATCATCGGCTACAGAGTTGAAATCCGTCGCATCCGCCCCAACGCCCTCAGGTAATGATATATAAATAATTTGTTTTCTTATAATGTTATAATAAAAATAATCTATTAATAATCAATTTATGATAGGCACCGTCGGAGCTAAGCCGACAAGGAAGAAAAGAGGTCCCGTCACAGGGAAGGCTCTCGAGAAGACGGTGAGTACCTCAGGAAGGATCATCATTGATACTGACGGGGATGAGAACGTAGTATCAGGCGGCAAGACGAGGTTGTACTCCGGCCGCGTGGGAGCGCTTATTAGGGATAGAGTCCCTATGTTGTTGTCAGACTGGGGCGAGGTCCCACAGGAGGTTAAGGACATGGTCCTTAACGCAATGTCGATAAGTATAAAAAAATTCACATTTAACATTATTTATTACATTGTAAATTTAGGAAAAACTAAACTAATAAATGTTTTAATGCATGTGTGGTTTGATGTTCCCCAGCACCTGAGGAACACCTGGGTGAACGTTGTGCATGGGGGAAGGTACGTTGCAAAGTTAATGACAAAACAAAATTATGTATAATTAATAATATTTATAATTTTTTTGTCGTATTACTGGTACAAGGAGTGGAAGAACGAGTTACGGACCCACTGGACTACGCATGAGAACGAACGTTCTGGTACCCACCTTGAGTTCCAGTTCGGGGAATACGAGTGGCGTTGGCTTCTGATATCTGAATTCAACAACCCATATAAATAGGTAATTAAAAATAATAATTTATTATATTGAATTATAATTAGTACGTTTTAAAATATTTTACTTATTTTTTTCCTTTGTAGGCCGTTTCCCGGACGAACGCTCAGAACCGGCAACGCAGCACAAGGAACCATCATGCCGGTTCTAGACCGTTCGCATCGTTGATGAAGGAGGTGGCCAGAGAACATCCAGAGGTCAACCGGTACGTCTATACGTACGAGAAGACATATCATGACGCCCAGAAGGATATTGTAAGTCGTTTTACGTTTTAAAATTTTGTAAATTATATTTATATATATATATATATATATTTCAAAATGTTAATTAATTATTTTTTCCTATCCAATTAGGCGAGGGTGAGGCAGGCTAGTGACGAGGTGATGACTGCTATAGTCAGGGAGACATGGCCTGACACGCAAGAGGAATACATGTCCGAAGCCATGTCCCGGATCGACACTTCAGATCTCAGGGTTGGGGCGAGGATCATGGGCACAGCATTCCCACCACGAGGAAATAACTTCTACTGCCGGGGTCTAGGAAAGAAGGGAGAAGGGGTACTGAAGACCACTCCCGGATTTCAGAAAAAAGGCAGCCTCGACCAGCAGCAGAATAACTCAGCTAGAGGCGGAAGTTCAGATGTTACGGGAACAGCAAGCCGCCCAAACAGCATATACTGCCGCTTTACAGGAGTATAATGCTGCAGTATATGCCACCAACCAGGCACAGCAACAGCAGATGTTCCAGTACTTGCAAGATTTTTCAGCTGCACAGCTTCTGGGACTTCCGCCTCTGCCCATGCCTACGCCTATTCCCTTACCTCAACCGCCGCAACCTCCTCCTGCCGCGGATATAGATTTAGATGATATAGACTTTATTTAGTTTTTTAGGTTTATGAACAATTTATAAATTAATAATTTAATGCAAAATGTTTAAACTACTTTTGATGGTGTTTGTTGTTGGTTATATCAAATTGTTTGTGTAATTTGCAGCTTGCTTGGATGGTAATTTAAAAAGTATCTTTTATTGTAAGTATCTTTTAGGGTAAGTATACAGACAATATCCTTGGTGTGACTTGTTTAATTATTTTTGCGTTGGTTCTCACATTTAGGAGCTGCATCTTATAACTTCAATTATATGTTTATCTTTTCGTATGGTGACTTATGTTGCTGGTTTCTACCGAAGAATTTGTATTAGCTTTCTTGAAATGATGGCAATGTCTCTTGGTAGGGGTTAAGATCCACATCTCATTATAGTTTTCACCTGTGCCGTTTTGCTTGTGACTGCAATGTCGGGGCTTCCTAACCCCATGTGGATCTGTAAATTTTTTAGCCAAGTGCTTCTAGAATGTAATAATAGTAGCACATTATATTATTATGCTAGCAGGCAGTACATTGTATCTCAACTTCTTTTGTTGCTTTATAAACTATTTTTGTCAATTATAGTTTGGGTGGTATGATATCTTTTTCATTTTTCTATCCATTTTCCGAAACTGCTATTTTGTATTCCATTGCCGGCAGATGAAAGCTTGTTTTTCTTTTCTAAAGTTTATGGTATTTGTTTTAATTCTTGGGTTTTGGGCAGTGAACCCTATAGTCTTCTCAGTCGGGTTTGACGATCTAATGACTGTTATTTGTAGCTCTTCTCAAGTCATAGAATATTTTGTCGTATATTTAATGTTTATGCCATATACTGGATTTCCTTTCATACTTATTTGGTCTGTTGATGATATGTTTTTATCTAGTGTGTGCTACATCCTGCTAATACTGAGGTTTTACTATGTTCAAGAGTAGAGTTTTGATTTTTGTCTTGTACAAAAGGGAAGCTACTCGTGTTGAGAATATGCTGCAAACAGGGTAAGCTCCTCTGGTCATTCATATTATTAGAATAACATGCTGGCATATTTGCTATTTTGATTTCTACTGCTAAATTCAAAACAAGAAAGCTACTAATTATATGATAATGGATGACTGTTTCCAGGGGTTGGAAGGTTTGTTCTATACATGGTGAGAAAGCACAAAATCAGCGCACTATGTCTAAATTAGAAGGGAAGTTGTCCCTTGAATCCCTAGATGGTATGTTGGTGTAACCAAGTGATCTTCTTGTATTTTAAGGTACTTTTATTACATAAAAGCTAGCCAGATCGATCTTTTTAGTCATTCTTATCAACTTGAAATGTTGATCTTGTCTTTTATTTTAATGAATTAATTGAGTAGCCATTTTCAGTTAGTTAGTATTTTTATTTTTATTTTTCCTGAAGAGGATCATGTTGAGGAGAGCCCTGCATGTATCAGGGGATGCTTCTTTCAAAGGTGGATCTCAATCATGGATGGCTACAACATGATCTGATGATCAAGAGTGTAAAAGAAAAAACAATCTGAAAATTCATTTGAGAGACAGAACTGATTTCATTACTTGAAATAAATAATTGAGGATTCAGAGTGAATAAAAAGAATTCATAGAGAGAAAGAAAGTAGTTTTATTACTTGGCATCATATACATTTATAAAAGATTCTAGCCAGCTACAGAATCACTACCACTAACTTGCTACATAATCACTTCCACTAAAGAAAGAACATCAACTAATGACTAATATCTAACATCACTAAAATCTAAAAAAGCATCATTGTCTTCCACTTCCAAGCTATTGAGCCGCTCATCATTCAATAAGTTATCCAGAAAGTCTTCGCCAACCATACCATCACCCAAATTTGTACCATGTACATCAAAGGGTGGCATATCCTCACAATGATGTGCGAATCTTTCTTCACTTTGTTGATGTTCAGTTTCTGGTTGCTGCACAAACAAATTTTGAGACACTTGCAGAGCAACAGCTGAATCAGCTTGTAAAGGTGTTGGTCTGCCTTCTTGCTCAGCTTCTATTTCGTTGAGGTACCATTGATTTATGTCAGCCCCATTGAAGAATGGTGTTGCTGCATTGTTATCAGAGCAAGGTAGACATTGGCGCTTGTGTGGCGACTCCTCAACCACCAGTGCATCGCTGCTCATGTGACTATCCCCAGCAGAACCCTCAACACTGCCCTCCTCAAGCCCCTCTTGCCTTTTTCTCTTAGGAATTTCATCATTGCACCTCAGCAGACAAATAACACAGTCATTAATGAGTGTTGTGATCTGTGAGGTATCTAGTATGAACTCATACATGATCCAGCGGCCTTGGCTGACATAGTTGTTGTTCTTACTAACGTATTTGTAAGTTTTTTTTAAACCAAGACGGGTGGTAGCGTCATCAAGAAGATAAACTGGTTTGCCATAACCTTGGCCTTTCCAACTGCCAGTCCCAACCTTGCGACATTTGCGTGTGGCATTCGCACTGAGCTCCTTGTTTTGGGTGAAGAAATACATGTCTTTGTATTTCCTCACGTCATTGACATGTTTTGGCTCAAACTGTTGCCAAATCTCCCACGGTTCTAGCTTCCCGTAGAGATCGAACTCGTAATATGGAGTTCTTTCCGAGTACATTTTCCCCATTCACCATCGGCTTGAGGTAGTGCAAAAACAACTCATCGTCTATGGGAGAGAACCTCTAGCCAGGTAGAAGCCCCATCTTTTTTTTCTTTTCTTTTTGGTATGAAATTCAAGAGAATGCAAATAGCAGAAGATGAAACAAACAGATACAGATTGTGACCAAAATAAAACAGACACCGATGAATATCAACTAATAATTTTTATTGATCAATGTTGTAATATTACATAAACAGATTCAAAGATACAATCTTTCTTTCAATCAAATCAAAGATACAATCTTTCTTTCAATCACAAATCAAGGACCTGCAATCTAATCAAAAATATAAACAAACAGGAATACAAGACTGAGATCAGATCAAACTGCCCAAAACTCTAATTCTGATTCAATCCGAACAAAAGCCGATTGCAGAATCAGAGAACCATAGAGTTGGGTGGTTGCGGAATCCTCGATCGGAACGGCGTCGGATCGATCGATGTCGGATCGGGCACCTTCAATAGTGATTGCGTTGGAGTGAAACAGCGACAGATCGATCGAGAGTGAATCACGAGAGCGTTTGAGAAACAGAGAGAATGAGATCGCAAATAGAGAATAGGGTGAGAAAGAGAGACAGAGAGCCTATTTATAAACGCAAATGAAACGGCACCGTTGCATTCTTATCACGCCGGCCCAACTGTCCGCGTTTACTCCACGCGTCTTGAAACACTGGCATTTATCATTTCCCAACGGTTATAATTTTTGAAACACAGTCAACATTTCTTATTTGCTTCAGTCATAACTTATGCTTAGTTCAACCAAAAAACAAACGATGTGTCCGGTCGTTATTAGAAAATAATAATAATCCTAAAAAAACCTGGAAATAAAATTAAGAAACCTTTAATCGGCCATGTATTTGAATAAATAAGTGTTTTTGTCGAGTTTTTTTGGATTTGAATAAATAAGTCATTGTTGTTTTGTATCGAAAGATTATTAGACATAGGTTGAATACCTTAATTTTTGGTAGAAACATCACTGGAAGCTTAATTAAGAACTTAGAGGAGTGTTGCTCATGGATCCTCCCGTTTAAGGTAAGGTCTAATTAGGGATGACATGAATGTTAAGTTTTGGATTGGATTATTGATACGGGTGTATCCTTTAGCTTTTAGGAATTAGGGTTCCTTCTCCTTTATGAGAGAGGAATAGTTGTCTAACTAGGACAATGTATAGTTTTCTAGTTAGATAAGGATTTATAGGGTTTGTGACTCTATAAATAGAGATGCCTAACATTAGTTCTAGCATCGAATCATAGTGTTATTATAGCAAAGGAGTAGACATAAGAGATTGTAGCCTTTAAGCACAATAATAAGAGAAGAACAATTTCTTCGACCAAAACCCGTGTTCGTGTTGTTTTCGTTTCCGCAGTTAACAACTTAGCCGTGATTCGTATCAAGTTGGCATCAGAGCCTAGCCGTATCTGTGGGAGTCTGTGGTGCATGGTCCTGACTCGCTCACTGTACAAAAAGCTAGGGAAAGCTCTTGTGTCTTTAGAAAATACTACAAGGCCGAGGGTAAAGATGGTGGACGGTAAAACTGATCCCGAAGAGAGATTTGCAGCATTGGAGAAGCAGGTGTCTGCATCGAATTCAGCCATAGCGGATCTCACCAACCTCGTCAAGGAGTTGCTTTCAAGAGAGCCGACGAAGAAGAAAGAAAACAGTTCGGATTCAGACGAAAAGAAAGAAAAATCCGACGAGGATGATGATGATACTGAGAGGAAGGATTCGCAGCATTCTCGCAAGCCGACGCAAGAAGAAGGGAGTTCTTTTCGTAACTTGAAGATTGACTTCAATACACTGAAGGCTCCATACATAAAGATGATGAATATAACTAAAAATTTGTACCTCATAGACCTTCAACGTGATTTTAAAGTACTTATTTAATTTCATGTGAAATACGTTATACGACACCTGGGAAGACTGTCTAAGTGTTGCAGCTGTTGAATCAATTGTTATTGAGAATTGAGATTGCATCGTACATGGTCATGTAAACTGATTGTTTTTAATGTCATTGATGATATTATAAAAAGTTAAATCTCTTCAATTGCATGGTGTGATAGGAAGTAGTTAGATAAATTTGTCCCAATTCAAAAAAATGGAAAAAAGGGTTTCTAGCTTTAAAAAAATAATATTTAAAATAATTTTTTAAATATTAAGCATTATTAATTGTTTAATTTACTTTTTAAATTTAAATTATTACCAACTTTTTATACATAATATAATAAATAAATAAATATATGTAACAATTTTATTTAAAATTTTTATATATATTTTTTCAAATTTCTGTGCTTTTTTGTAAAACCCTTCTCTCTTCTTTTCCTTCGTCTCTCTCAACCACTCTCCATTGCGTTTCTCACTCCCAACAGTGAGCCATCAGTGTCAGCCTCTCGTATTCCAAAACCCTAAACCTGGAGACATGGTAAGTTCTTCGTTTTTAGGGTTTTTTTATTTTCTTTACGGAATTCACTGACGATTAAATCTTGATTGGGCAGTCGCAGGCGGATATCAGAAAGTGGTTTATGAAGTCCCACGACAAGGGCAATGCCTCCAAACCCGCTCCGGCTCCAGCTGCTTTTCCCAAACAGTCCACGCAATCTCAAGAACAGAAAGTGAGTTCATGCCCAATTAGGGTTTAATGTCTCTTTTGTTCGGTGTTGCAAGCAATTTGTAAGAATTCAAGTGATTATCTTTTCGTCTCTGATCAATTTATCAAACCAGAACATGAGTTTTGGAACGAATTAAGAGTTGGCTAGTGCGCAATGAGAGCAATTTTCAGGACTTTGTTAATCATGATATGTTGCGTTTTTGGTTAAATATGTTGTTTTCTTTGACGATCAGGTCCCTGGGGGCCAAGAAAGTTCAGGCAGAAGGAAAACTAGCAAGCATTTTCCACCTAAACCAAAGCCGGAGCTTGATGAGGAAAAGGAAACGGTTCAAGTGCCAGCAAAGCGAAAGGCTCAATCAGGCTCGGTTGAATCTAGCAGACCCTCACCTGCGAAAAAAGTTCAGGAAGTTGAGGATGACGATTTTGTTATGCCTCAATCTAAGAAGAAAGAAGCCACACCTAGCAAGAAACTGAAGAATGCATCTGGCAAGGGAATTCCACAGGAGCTGCAGTCTGCAGATGAAAGTGATGATGATGAACCCAAGGATGCTGATACTCCTCACAAATCTGCTGGTAGGGGTCGTGGTGGAAGAGGTAGTTCATCGGCTGTTCCGGCTGCTGGAAGAGGCAGAGGAGCTGGACGGGGTGGATTTATGAATTTTGGTGAAAGGAAAGATCCGCCGCACAAAGGGGAAAAGGTATCATGTTTTCAAAATATTGAATTGATTGAATGTATTGTTGATGTTAACAATAATTCTCTTTTCGCATGTTCCAGGATGTTCCTGAAGGTGATCCTAACTGTTTAACTGGTTTAACTTTTGTAATAAGTGGTACACTTGATAGGTTCGTTTTGTTGTTATTTATGTGACTTTAGCTTTCTTGCTGTCAATATTTGGTTAGGGCGATATTCCTAGCTTTTATAATGTCATGTATGTTTTTCAGTCTGTTATTGACTTAACTTATCTGATCAGTTTGGAAAGAGAAGAGGCAGAAGATTTAATAAAACGCCATGGAGGCCGAATCACTGGATCTGTCAGCAAGAAAACGGTTACTTACTTTTTATGACTTTAGTTGTAAACTAAAATAACATTTCTTGCTTTTGATTTACACGTCTGTATGCAGTGTTATCTTTTATGTGATGAAGATATTGAGGGCAGGAAATCCTCAAAAGCCAAAGAACTTGGGTTAGTTGTTTGTTTTTCATACTGAAAAATACACATTTTCCTATTACTTCTCCTTCTATCTATATCTTTGTCGTTATGTCCCACTAGGACGGCTTTTCTTACTGAGGATGGATTGTTTGATAAGATTCGGGCATCAATTCGTGCTAAAGCACCTGCACAAGAAGCAAAGACACGTGTGGCACAAGAAGCATCTTTGCCTAATATAAGCCCTAAGAAAGTAGCATTAAAGAGTATGTTCTATGTAGCTACGTATTTTTGGTGTTGTCTTAGCCGTGCTTACCCTCTCTTTCTTCGTAGAGGCTTTAATTACGCAGTTGATTGATCATTGAGTGTTTCTTATGAAATTTAGGTTCAGCTGATTGCACTAGCAGCTCCGTGGCATGTAACGTTTCCCAAAAACAGTCATCGTCAGATGCATCCCTTGCTAGGCGCAAAGAGAAAACTACTGAGCATTCTGCTTTGACATGGACTGAGAAATATAGACCAAAGGTTCCTAATGACATTATTGGTAATCAGTCACTGGTATGTCTGTTCGTCATTTTTTTGTTCACACCTGTTGCATCTGGTTATATCTCTCTTCAAGTTTGGAACTCAATTGACTTAAAGTATCACCAAATGTGCAGGTAAAACAGCTTCATGATTGGTTGGCACAATGGCACAAGCAATTCCTTGATACTGGAATTAAGAAAAAAGGCAATAAAGCAAACAGTTCGGGTGCTAAAAAAGCTGTACTATTAAGTGGAACACCTGGTATAGGAAAAACAACATCAGCAAAGTTGGTCAGTCAGATGCTCGGTTTCGAGACAATTGAGGTGTTGTACTAAGCATTTGAATGTCGCGGACTTAAGTTCAACTATACTGTATTTTACCCTCTATTAAATGCATGTTCATTTTTTAGGTAAATGCAAGTGACAGTCGTGGGAAAGCTGATTCCAAGATTGTCAAGGGAGTCGGTGGAAGCAATTCAAATTCTGTTAAAGAGCTCATCAGCAATATGGCCCTAAGCATGGATAGGTTAGTTTAACCATCTACATACAAATACTTTGGGTGCATTATATGTCTTCTGAAATTTTCTTCTCTAGTTAATTCTTATTTGAAATGCAGATCTAAGCATCCCAAAACTGTGCTCATTATGGATGAGGTTGATGGGATGTCGGCTGGTGATCGGGGTGGAGTTGCTGATCTTATTGCCAGCATAAAGATTTCTAAAATTCCAATTATCTGCATTTGTAATGATCGTTACAGTCAGAAACTGAAAAGTCTTATGAACTACTGTTTGCTTCTCAGCTTCCGCAAACCAACTAAACAACAGGTCTCCCCTTCCCTTGTGCATTCCTTACTTGTAATAATTTGCATCCATGCTAGTATTTGGTTGTATCTTATCTCGAGAGCATTGTGGTCGAGTTCTTTTACACGAGGTCTGTATTGCGACAGTGTTGTGCATTGTTGAGTAACCTTGATGGGATGACAGAGATGGCTTCTGATAAAAATTGAATTATTTATTCTGGGATAATGCATAAGTAATCGTGTTCTTGATTAATGTAGCCATTATTGTATTTAGAAGCATTCTACTTGATGCTTCCACACCTACAGACTTCTACGTTTGTAGCTTCATGAGTTGTTGAGTGCCAAAATTTCTTTCATTACAAAGTAAATGTTTGACAAATTAGTTTTGTGGATCCCAAATTGTAATGTTGTTTTTGTTTTTCTCTCGCATGTTTGCCACTTTTTCAGTAAACACTCAAATGTTCAATTTTATCAACTTTACAAAGGTTAAAACTAAATTCGTAATGCTATCCGATCTTGATCCCTTCGTTTGGTTTTCCTTACTCCTTAGAGTGACCTTTGCTGTCTAAAGAGAGGTTGGCATGTTTTCACTAAGCATTCCTCCATATTCTAACAGCCTTGTCCTTCTAGAGTCTGAATCAAACTCTTTAGACAGTTTCTCTTGTTTTTGACTCTGTTGTGGGGAAGGCAATATGTACAACCGTTTTCTGTTTAGAACCTCTTTTATTTTCATTTTTTTAAATATTTTTTAAGGCATAACATACGTACTGTTACATGTCTCCCAATTAAATGCAAGCCAATCTAGTGCCATTTTGAACGTTGTTGGCTTTGTAAGGCATACCTTAAGTTTCTAAATTACTATGCAATTATGCATTCATGGCACGTTGTGTCTGCATGGGAGCTTATATAAACATTAAAATCGGCATCAGTGAGTGCATAGCTGTGTACTTGTGTATGTAGCAAGGTGAATAGGAATATTGCATTTTTCTGTGTTCGATATAATTTCTGAAATTTTGAGACACTTCTATTTGGCTTACCCATAATCAAGGTGTTTTGCAGGATGCAATTACTAACACGTTTATGTTTCATCATAGATGGCGAAGAGGTTGAAGCAAGTTGCAAATGCTGAAGGACTTCAAGTGAATGAGGTATGTGTAACTGTGAGTACTGATTTTCCATGTTGATGAAATCCAGTAATTTCTTATAGCTATTATACTAGTGTTTATTTTGCTAGAGCATTATGGTCTCCAAAAATTGTAAAAGTACTTTGTTAGTGTTAGCCTGACAAGTTAATTGTGGAGGAAAATAGTGTTGCACCACCTTAAACTTTGTACGAATATAAGTATATATTTTCTTCTTCAGAGAAGTATACACACTGAATATCACTTTAGTTGCTGTATAGTGGAATTATACATCACATTATTGTTCACCTGGTCAGTAAATGACCAAGTAAATTATACTCAATTACCCTTGGACTTGAAAATGAAACAAATATACTAACAGTGAATTTTCCACTGTTGGATTTACTTGCAAGGGTGGTTGAGCATGATTTCCTTGGCTGATTATGACCAGGTGGGCATTATTGTTATACATCATTTATTTTTTTCCCCATTTTCCATTTAAAAATTAGGATTAATTTTTAGGATTAAATTCATTTTTCCCTCCTGAGGTTTAGGGTTAATATCATTTCAGTCCCCATGCATTATCAATTTTTGATGAAATTCTGTCCAATTTGAACGTTAAATGCTAGCATGGAATCTTAGAAAAAAGGTCCCAAAAGTTGATTTCTATTTTAGCCCTTAAAGTGAGTTATAAAATCAAAATTAACGTCCAAATTACACGGAATTTCAGTAATTAGGCATGATTTATGAAAATTGGAAACTTTAGGGGGTAAATTTTCAAAATTGAGAGTGGGGACTGAAATGAAGTTAATCCCAAACCTCAGGAGGGTAAAATGAATTTAATCCTAAAAATTATAATATGTAAATTCTCATTCCTTCAGTTACAAACATGTTTGGTTTCAGGTCAATTACTTGATTGGTTTAGGAAAAGTGTAGTTATTTAGCAGTTGAGGTGTCCCCTCCCCTTTTAGTCTCCCCATCATCTTCTCTTTGGGTTTCTGTTTCTGTCTTTTAGGTGAGCGAGTGTATCTTCCATTTTGTTGAATCAGAAGCCAGCCATTAGTTGTCATCAAAGATTGTATTATTTTGTTATTTAAAATCTCAGGTGGAGTTCTGGTTCAGAGATTATAGTTTTCGAAAATGCATCTTTCTTTATAAGAAAAAAGGTGAAGATGTGTTTATGATTTTAGGTAGTGGCTTTTACTGTTGAGTGGTAGCTGATATAATTAGTTTCTGCTCTGTGGTCTAAAATTGGACTTGGATCTTGCTTGTTTGGCTTCTGATAGGTATTGACTAACATGTTGCCATGTTGATTAATTTGGTTGACATGTATCAGATTGCTCTTGAAGAACTTGCAGACAGAGTTAACGGAGACATGCGAATGGCACTTAACCAGTTGCATTACATGAGTCTGTCGATGTCTGTCATAAAATATGAAGACGTAAGGCAACGCCTGCTAAGCAGTGGAAAGGATGAGGACATTTCACCATTCACAGCTGTTGACAAGTATGGTTTTTATGTATTTTTTCTATGATTAACTTCTGCAACACAGTTCATTAAGATATGAGCTCGCATGGCTTTCAGTTTGTTCTCATTTACTGCATTTCTCCGTACACGAGCACCAAAATGAAAGAAAAGAAGAATAAACAAAAAAAGCCGTGTGTATACTTGTGTGCAAGATATGCTTTCGTATAGATGCAATAAATTGTGATATGGTTACATAAATTCAATATTATAGCTTGGTTTATTTGAGGATAGATCAGATAATCCATAGTTAATTCTTATTATGGTAAGTAGGTTAGCTAAACAGAACAACTTACAAGTCTTGGGGCCAGTCCTGCTGTCCAAAAATTATATGTGCCATATTCCTCACTACCAGATTTCCTCGTTTATATGCATAGTAAGTTTAGTTCATCCAACTAGTTGGGTACTTTTGAGCCACATATACTTCATTATGCCATGAGAGCAGATGCGGCAATGGACCAAAAGCCTGGGTTAGAGTAGCAAGTGGATCAAAAACTACATGCAGCAGGCTTGGATTGGTCTGGGGTAATCATGGATTCCATGTGGGACCTAGCTAGCCCGACTAACGCTTAGGGTGAGAATTGGACCATGGATTAGTCTGGGGTAAGAAAAATAGAAGGGCCTGCTTGACATTTGTTAAAACAATTAACTTGAGCATAAAGAAGGGGCTAAAGTAACGGGTCTTTGATTTGAGCTATTAGATCAAGATTCCATGGTCTATATTTAAAAGCAACATTTACTTTATTTTTTAATTGAAAATGTGAATAGCAATTAGTTCTTAGATTGGTCTTGCTGTTGTATTATCGAATTAGAGGACCAAGGACTGATTTGGATGAATAGGGTTTTAGTCCGGTTTGAGGATTGATCCAACCCACCTGAAATGGGTGCATTTGCTCTGAGAGCTACTTGTTTACTTGATTTAATTGGTTATCATTTCTTCAAAGTTTTTTTACAGGCGCTTCATTCAAGATTTTTTGTTTTAAATTTGTGTCAAATATCCTGTTAATTTATTTTAAAAACATTAGTTAATAATTCTTTGAAGTAATTCCAGTATTATCATTTTTCTCGACAATTTCATCTTACAACCCATTATAAGTCCGGAATGGCGGGCGTAGGATTTGAAATTTGTGGGGCCGAGGTTTCCTGTTAATGAGAGATGCTACAAATATATACATACAAATGAATAAAAAACAAAACAATTGGTATTCAATAGTAATTAACAGCATGTTTTCTTCATCTTATATATAAGCGGGTTGAGGTTTTCACTGTTCACATGAACAGTGATGGGCCTCCAACAGGCCTCGCTGTGATTAGCTGTTTTTTTTCCCTTATGTTTTGGGTACAGAGATTGGCCAAGAAGAGAGGCAGACCGATAGACACAACGAGAGAGCCAGAGAGCGAGGTGGTTGCAGAAGAAATAGTGAACTGAGTTCAACGAGATTACCCAAGCAGATTGAGATAGACAGAGAGGGAGACAGAGCTTGTACAACAGTATTTACTACGTATTCTAAACCTCTTGTATTTATTCTGAGATCAGTTGAGACATGGACAAGGGGTGCATCTCTTTATTTATGTTGAAATTGATTGAGTTGTGGGTGTTGCGTTTTCCAGATCCATGTGGTTTTCCTAAGATGTTCGTCTTAGAGTATGGTGTCCCAATAAGGAATGGATATCCTTATTGATGAAGGTATACCTGCAATCCTTGTTGATTACAGAAAAGTAGGCATTATTGCCTACCACTAATAGGATTGGATTTCCTATTTAGTGAAGAGATCTGATATCCTTATGACTATATAAGGAATGGGTCAGCTCTAGGTTTTGTATCGCAGAGACAAAAGAGCAAGTGTGTTCCATTCTCGGTTAGAGGGTGAGAGGGCAGAGAGGAGAGAGATAGGAAGAGAAGAGAAGTGTCCTTGTTTTCTTATTCTTTGTTGTGTACCCATTATTAATATAGTGGAAGAGTGTTTTCTGTCAGGCAAAGTTTGCTGAACCACCTTAAATCTGTGTTCTTTGTGTCTTTTCTTTGCGGTCTGTTTCTTTTGGCTTTCTGTGCACGTTTGTGGTTTCTTGACATACTTGTAGGCCGCTGATATCACAACAGTAGGGGCTTATATTCAATATTAAGACTTACACCTTGTCTGTTACCTAGTATAATACACTATAACCAAAATATCAATGGGCACATAAGCCCCCTCTTGTCCATAGCTAGGTCCGCCAGTGCCTCTTCTGATTTAGTTCCCTCATGTGAAGTCAACTTCTGATCACTAGTACTTTGTCAGTCACTATTTGTCCATGAGAATGAGTTTTTGGTAGTAGCAGTGGGTAGAGTCGGAAAGCACCAGTGTGATTAGTTTCTGAAAGATCTAGTGCTATGAAATTTATTGTTCTAGATTCGTGCTATTCTTCTTTTGTCATGATTTAGATTGAGGAATGGAGGATCTTTCACCATGATCTATTTAATCAAGTTTGTTTGATTCATTAACCCTTCCACCATGTGATGTGCCTTGTGCTGATTTCTTTAATGCATTCAGGCTGTTTAATTTCAATGCTGGGAAGTTGCGGATGGATGAGCGGTTTGACCTGAGCATGAGTGACCCAGATCTAGTCCCTCTTCTTATTCAGGTTCCTTCAATGGCATGATGCTTTTTTTGGTGTTGTGTCATGTACTGAACATAATGCTATTGTGGCCTGACATGATTTAAAAACATAAAGCTTTATCTAGGAATGCTTTTCAGTTGGTATTCATGATAATGAGAGCAGGGTCTGTACGGCATACCCACCTTAGTTGGACCACAATTTCTAAGTACTTTTTGGATGATAAATGAGCATTCCCATTTACAACTTTCTCTAACAAAGAGTGATGACGCCTGTTCTTCATTTCATGTTTGTGAGTTTCCCGAACCTACATATAGGACTAATATTCTGTGCTACAATTGCTGGCAGGAAAATTATATCAACTACAGGCCAAGTGCGGCTGCGAAGGATAATAGTGGTGTTGAACGTATGAACTTGATTGCCGGTGCCGCTGAGTCTATTGGAAATGGGGATATTTTCAATGTACAAATTAGAAAATATCGCCAATGGCAACTTTCCCAAAGTGGTTCTCTGTCATCCAGCATAGTTCCGTATGTTCCTTCACATCAGCTCTTTGTGAAGAAAACTACTAGTTCCATATAGTTTCAGGCAACATTGTACATTCAAATTCGTGGTATTCTCTTGTACTCTTATTCTTATGTTATGGTTCAGGGCAGCTTTGTTGCGCGGGCAAAGGGAGAATCTTGAGCAGGTAATGAATTTCTGTTCAACATGTTCTATAAATTCAATAGTGTAGAGCTTCTTTCTCAGGCCTTATATTGTTTTTTCTGTATGTTGCGGTGATTGACATACAATTGCTGCTTCATCAAAACCATCTATATCCTGTTATATATGATTTTTTTTCTTTCTTTCACACATTATACAGCTGTCTTATAGCTCTCCATTTTTCACAGAGAAGTTATGCTTAATTCTTTGAGAGATGCGTGTGCAAGTTTTGTCTTCTGTCGAATATGTTTAGAAAATTGGTCCCAGTATGGTTTTATGTGTTGGTAGTAATTTTTGATAAAGTAGATTCATTGAACATATACTAAGATGCCATGTTTAATTGTGCATCAGATATCACATCACTTCTTCATAGTGGTTATTCAAGCAAGGTAAAAAGGCGAAAATTCGTATGGGCTGTGGGTGAATTATAATGGGTGGTACGGATGAAAAGAATAAAAGGATGTTTGACAGTTAGTGATTGGAAGATCTTTAACAGAGTTAAAATCTGGGCAATTCTATGGGCCTCAAATATGGGGAGTTTAACAAGCTGCTGTACTCTAGGGTTCTTTGTCTAAACTGTTCAGTTGAGCATTTTGGTCCTTTGCTCAAACTGTCATAGTATTTTGTGAACATATTTTTTATTTTTATCTTTTCCAATAACAAGCTGCCCTTTTCAAAAGAAAACAAAAAGGATTTATGAATGAATTGGCAATATTTGATGAAGTTGCCACAGTTTCCGGTTTGAGACTAAATGTACCCAAAAAAAGAAGAGAAACTTGAACCTCTGAGAAATGACCCAAGCTAATTTTGAAGTGTGAGTTGTCACTCATGTCGCACTAATATTTGCACGGATTTATAGTGTTTCATACATGAAAGGATAATTTATTCTGGAAATGATCAATTTTAGCACCTGACTAGTGCTTGGTACCCTTTTGTGTCCATAATTACCTGTATTGAAAATCAGTTTTGATTGCACAGAGTAAGTCAATATTGGTACTCACTTGAACTGATAATAAGGCCTTGTCCTGAAATTTCTTGTGCCAAGTTAGTGTTTTCAGGAGCCGGCTCTGGTTCAAGAGTTTGACTTTGTATAATGGATCTCTTCGGTTCTAGTTCTGTTTACTTCTGTGTGGCCTTCATTTATTCATATTCTGTGACCCTTAAAACACACAATGAAAGGGATGACCATTAAGTGTAATTTAAAATTTGGAAAGTTAAATTTGATGGGCGTTGCATTTAATAGCTTGTGGATAATGGATTCAAGTGGAAGCTGGAACGAAAGGAAATTGATATGCTAGTGTGGAGGGAGCAGTGTGCGGTGTCCTTGCAGTCATCTGGGTGTTATGGATGGAAACAAATAGTAGATTTTTTGAAGTCTTTGAGAATCTTATTAAGAGAGAGTTGAATATGATAAGTTCTTTGGGCTACGGTTTCTGAGACTTTCAAAGATTGTAGTCCCATTGCATTTTAAGGGACGTTAGCTGCTGTCTTCGTGGATTTCTTTTCATTCTCTCTTGTTGGAGTTAAGTTAGGGGTTTTTGGTGTTTCTCTTGTGACCTGTTGCATCTCTGTTTGTGCACTCCTTCCTTGTCCACTCCCTATTCTTTTTCGTTCTAATCAAATCTATTTTTCTTTTCTTTTATTTTCGGTTTAAAAAGAAGTGGAATATGGCAATTTTAGAGAGTAGGAGATGAGTGGGATGGAAATTCAGGCTAGAAGAGGGAAACTTGAATGAAAATAAGGGGATGGTATAATGACTCCTTTATGCCACATTTAACTTCATCTCAATGAAGGTTGTCACTTTTTGCAAGTTATAGGTACTAAAATGATCACTTTGATAGCTCAGGTACAAAAATTATCCTGTCCCATAAAGTCGGGCACTAATCATGATAAAGACTGAAAATTATGAACACAACTCCAGAGGTAAGAAGAGTGCAAGGAAAGATGAAATGTTGATGTTTTAGATTGTATAGGTTAGTTGACATGAAATTTGGTTATGTACATATCAACTGAAGTACCATCCAAACAGCACAACAGTTGATGCCTTGAGATAACCAAACTTCAGTCAACAATAGATGAACTGGCATTTATCTTCAGTCTACAAAATATGGGGTCCTCATGGGCTTTTGTCTTGTGAACCAAGGTTAAATATGTATGGTTTGGGGTCGCTGCATTGTTCATCAATTTCTATTGTTCATTGTACATGTAGTGTTTGAGAAATCTCTGATTGAACTACTGATTCACCTTTGTTGTCCCTTCTCTTTATTTTCATTGCCATGGAAAATTCCGTGTCTTGTGTTTGTTTCCCATGGATTTCTATTATTATTATTATTATTATTATTATTATTATTATTATTTTTATTTTTATGACATGTTATTTGTTTAATGAGGTTTGTACAAATCGTTAGTTTCTTTTCCTTTTTTCTTGTGTTTTGTTTTACCAACAAGCATGTGGTCTTATCTTACAGGGAGAAAGAAATTTTAATAGATTCGGTGGGTGGCTGGGAAAGAACTCAACATTTGGCAAAAATTTGAGGCTCTTAGAGGATTTGCATGTCCATCTTCTTGCATCTCGTGCATCTAGTTCAGGAAGGTAGTATCTGGTTTTGAGCTATCTAATATCTTTATGCATGCTTTTTAACTATGGCTTGTCCATAATTGTTGTTTTGAACTTTCTGTTCTGTATTTTTTTTCTCTTTCCTTCATCAAACCACTGCTCTACTGTGTGTCCCATTTTCCCTGTGTATACAGTCTATTTCTGTTACACAATCCTCTCATTGCAAGACTTTAAATTCTTGGTATTTTGGGTTTCGAAGGAATATAATATGATCACAACATTAGTGGGTGGTCTGATATACTGGTTTGATTAGAAACTATATTGCTGTTGAATCTAGGTGGATCAAAGATTGAAAGCATTGTGCTTCTCTTGTAAATCCTAGTCAGATAAAAATCAATGCATATCTCTTATCTTTCTTTTTTGGTCCTAAGCTAAACTATCAGTTGTCTCTTCTAAATCCTAGTCAGAACAATCAATGGATAGCTCTTATTCCTTTTTCTGTCCTAAGCTAAAGTATCAGTTGAAGCTTTTTAATTGTGCAATGTTAAATAATCAGGGAGACCCTCCGAGTTGAATACCTTCCGCTCCTTCTGAAACGATTATCTGTGCCACTGCGAAAATTATCAAAGGTTTGAATCTTTGGTCTTTTTTGATTTTCAATAGAAAAAGAATATGTAAACAGTTGGGTTAAAATTCATTTGAAAACCGTACTGTTATGAATCATTACCAGGACGAAGCCGTTCAGGAAGTTGTGGAGTTCATGAATACTTACTCAATTAGTCAGGATGACTACGACACTATTGTCGAGTTATCGAAATTTCAGGTATTCCTTGCTAACTAAGTGGGCATGTTTGGTGTAGCTGTTTTAGAGTTTGATTATTTTTTTGATACATTATTCATGTATCAGGGGCATCCAAATCCTCTGGATGGAATCCAGCCGGCTGTAAAAGCAGCTCTGACAAAAGCATACAAAGAGGGAAGCAAATCAAGGGTACGAGTTGCAGAGTTGATCACTTTCCCTGGAATGAAAAAGGCTCCTAAGAAGAGGATCACAGCTATTTTAGAACCATCTGATGAAGTAATTGGAGAGAACAATGATGATACTTTGGTTCTAAGTGAAGAAGAAAATTCATCGGATACAGAGGATTTAGGTACGTTTTTCCGTTTTCAGATTTTTGCTGATTTATTATGTATCTTGAGAACATTGCTTTGTTCTGGGACTTTAACTTTAGTTAATGTCAGAACTTAGAACTATAAGTTTGCATTTTATTCTGAGGAGTGAGTTTCATGAAAAGGTGTTGCCTTTGCCCTTGAGCTGTATCGGTGCAATAATAATGTGCTAGGTTCTGAAGTGGACATAGCAGAGGGTGACATCTGTATTAGGCACATGTTCCATGAGTAGATGTGAACTGTCGGCTGGATAGAAAATGCGGGAAACATGTTTATAGATCGGCTACAGTATAAAAATGCGTGGGTCTGTCCCCACACTGGTGGATAATGTCATTGTGGCAACTATCATTTGTGGAGGCTAATGTTAGAAGCTGTGTTATAATATAAAGTTTTGTGGGGTGTGGATGGGAATGAAAAGAGAATTTTTGAGGGAGCTAGTAGTGAGTTATACTATTTTTGGGGTGGTGTATGTTTTGCATTTGCTTTGGAATCGGTTTCTCATGAATTCAGTGAGAGGCCGGCATATTCTTTGTTGTAAGATAAAAAACTACTATAATCTAGTGTTTGGTGTCTCTTTTCCTTGTTTTTCTTTGTATTATGTTGATGTGCTTTGTTTTTAGTAGTTTCATTTCAGTTGCTTTTGGGTTGGCAGTCTTTCAGTGGACATTGTCCTCTTTTGTTTTCTCTTCATGTTATGATTTTTTTCCTCTGCATATTTGCTATCATGACCGCCTGATGATCTGTTTTAATGAAAGCATATATAGCAATATATTTCTATTATCTTTTTCTCATAAGATTCATCTTCAGGGACTTGGATGTGGTTATTTTCTGTTGAAATAACTTGAAGAAGCTTACTAGATTTCTTAAACTTTATATATAACCTATGTCATCTTCCCTCTTTTCTTTTTAATAAAAAAAACAGAAAAATCAATGTCATCTCTAGTCAGAACTGACAGCACATTGACTTTAGCACCTATTATATGGGTTGGAAAATTTTGAAATCAGGTTTCCTTCCGAATGTAGCTCTGTTGACTATTTGATTACTGGTTGACTGAATTATTGGTGTTTCTGCAATGGAACAGAAAGCTCTGCTGTTGGGGAGAAGCTGCAACAGGAACTTCAAGGCTTGAATAAAAAAGGTGGGAAAGTTTCCTACATTGATGAATCTAAATTCACCTTCATATGTTATTTTATGTAATTGGGCATGCATGTGTATGCTAGAGTACATTATTTATGCGTTCTTGATGCTTTGTAGGAGTTCAAGTTCAATTGGATTTGAAAGGTGCAGCAAATACAAGTGCCAAGAGGCCACCGGCAGGAAGAGGTAAAGGTGGTTCTTCTGGTACCTCTGAGAAAAAAGGTGGCCGAGGTTCAGGGTCTGGTTCCAAAAGAAAGAGATGAGAGATAAAATAAGCGGTGACTTTGCCTGTGTTTCTGTTACCTCGTATAATCTCTGTAAATGATATTTCCCCCGCACATGCAAGATTTTTGGTAGGTTACTTGGGAGGTTGATAGGTTCTTGTTTTACTAGTTGCATTTTCAAACGGTTCTGGGAGATGGAATTTTTTTCCTACATGTTACGAGTATATTTGGATCTTCCTTGAAGTTATTTTACCTCCTTTCTCCTTTCTGCGCTGCAACCTTTCTGATGCTGTGTATCAGGGTACTCCACCTCCGAAAGTCAGATAATTTATGGGTGCTGAAATTTGCACATCCTTTTTTACATTCTATGCAATCGCATAAATTATGTAGAGCCCTGCGAAATTAGCAACGAAGACTACTGTACAAGAGAGCCTGATCAAAGCCCAACTCATCTGCATCATCAATTTCAAATTTTTCTTCACCAACCCTCTACGCCATTCCTAAAAAACCCTCTACGCCCAATCGGAATCCAAAGCCGACGACGCATGGGAGACGGAGTGGTTCCAGGACCCCCCTCGAGAACGGCAGAACTCCATGGGATATCGTCGAGAGTCTCACCGGCTGCGGAGGCGGATCAAGTCCAAGTCGCAGATTTCTGAACTAAAGAGAGTACATTCTTGTTGAGTTGTCCACTTTTGGAATGGCTAATGACTTTTCCAGGAAAGAAAAACTCTCAGATGACAAGGCCGAGTTTCACAAGACTTTCTGCAACCCAAATGGTGGCAAAGGAGAGCATTTGTGAGGTTGAAGAGATGTGGAAGCTAATCCACATTGGGAAAACAATGCAAATGTAATTGGGAAATTGGCCATAAGTTAGTATTTCACAGCAAATGAGGTACCTATCATCCACAGATTACAAATCATGTCACCAACCGAATACAATGCTCAAACTTCTGAGTTGAAGTGGATAGACAACTAACTGTTTTCCACCACCTGCTATTTGAATTGAGTGTTAATCGGGAATTGAAGGGCGAGGAACTTGTGGTGGGAGAGAATATTACGCCATTGGGGCTGCTGTTGAAGTTGGGTATAAGTCACCAAGGGTGTCCAAATTTTTAAGGGACTGATAAAATGATATCTCAACTTATAAAGTTATCAATGTGATACCTGAACTTTTATTTTGTTATCACTAAGATACTTACTAAGAATATTTGGTTAAGATCAAAAAATTATCAAGTTAACCTTATTGTTTTCTGTTCTGTAAAATTTGATGGAGCATAGTGGTCCTAAAATTATGAATTTATTTATTTGACATACTCCAAATATAAACGCATCCTTGTTACTCGAAGGTAAACAATTATTATTCATCATCAATAGCAAATTTAATAGTTACCAGACTTGACATTCCCAGAAGTATAAAAAACTAATAGATATTATTTTTAGGATTCAACGAAGAATCTACGAAACATGGGAAAACATTGAGGTTCTCCAAGAAATTTCTGAACAAGATCAAATTTCTCTGAACATTTTGAGCATCGTTAGATTCGCTAGAGCTGGTATCAGAGCTTGCTTAGCTCAAAGGTAAGTATCAAGGCTTATATCACAGAGTTGGTTTCTCTCTACCAACAAGAGAGAATCTAAACTTAAAGATTACCAGTCCTTTTATACTACAAAAGGTAATAATAAGTGACAAACGTGCTTTCATTCAAGACATATTTAAGAAAACCAATACTCGATAGAGTACGCTTGTATAGTATTAAATACGCTCTACGACAAACATATCCATCTCTAAAAAGAGATCAGAGTCGAAGAGCTTGATCCATCTAGACCAAACTTAATCGAGTTTCTAGAACATTTATCTAGGAATAAGACCTTAGAAAAGTTATCAGAATAACTTGAGAGATTTCATCTCAGAATCAATTAGCTTGAGGAAATAAATTCCAAAATTAGCAAGTTTGAAGTTAAGCTTGATTGCCTCAAGGAGAAACAATATCTATTGGATATTGAAAATAAATTAGTTCGAATTGAGAATCTTGCCAACAATATTTGTCAACAGGCAGTCGAGCTAAGAGATACTCAAGAAACTCTGAAGAAGCTTTTAGAAACTCTGATCACCCAGATATGATGAATCAGAGAGTGGATCTAAAAGTAAAGCAGGAAAACGTAATAGCTATAAGCTTTTACCTTCCTACATAAACTTGATGAAAATGTAGAGGCAATAATACATCAACAGAATTATAAGATCTCTTATGTCCAAGAGATAGATATTGACCTCGAAAACCAATTTCGAGAGTTAAACAACAAAATCTCAAATCTATAAAAAAAGTATAGAAAAGATGAAGGAAGGAGAAGGGTATGAAAAAAATCAATGAAGAACAACTAGGTATAAATGTAGCTAGTAAAATTATCATACCTCATTCAATAAAAGGAGAAAGTAAGCTTAAGTTTAGTGAATCTAAGCTACTTACATGGATGTCGCCAAAAACAATATCAAAGATGGATGTGAAGATGCTGAGCATAATACTCTGTAAAAGAAGCACAGTTCCAGTACAGTTGATAAACGTTCAAGAATTTGAGTATAATGAGATCAAATCTAGTGTTAGAGAAGCATATGTTCCTAGATTCAAATTTAATGACATCCATAAGAAAGGAAATTTCCTTATAGATTCTCATAGGTTCAAGATTCTTGAACTAACTGTTCTAGCTACAGGAGGTGAAACATACATCAGGTTAATAACTCTAAAAGAAGTGAGTAATGCACTTCAGAACAAATATTCCTACATACATATTGGGGCAGTTCAAGTGGGAATAAAGTTATTAGCGAGAGATGATATAGACTGTTCGGTTCTATATGTCATACAAGACGATAGAATGACAGATTTTAAGAAAAGTTTATTAGAAACGATAGAAGCTTCCTTGTGCAACCAAGTTGCATATTTCAATGTTTTTTCCAAATTTCACAACTCATGTTAGAGATGCAGTGCACTGTCTACATTACAAACTGCCCAACAAGGATCATTATAGAAAATAAGATTAAACTTCCAAAAGAACAAGCTCCTACTGGAAAGCCTGGAGAACGAAGTTCTTAGAAATATATCCATATTGAACCCAAATGAGGACAGTCAGTGTCTGAAAGAAGGATCTATCTGGATCTTGACAGAGTTAGAGATAAAAGAAAGACAATAGAGAACTAGGTAGCTTAAGGCTAACTCAGGCCTTAGTCTTATCCAAATATGCTTATGAGGAATCTCATACATATTATGAGTCAACCTTAACTGACGTAGTTTAGAAATTGTATCAGTCTTTCAAGCAAAGCTCTTAATGAGGTGATTGGGCAGCTAAACTAGCTCAGACTAATAATCTTTTGGATTTTGACCTGTCAAAAGTTGACCTGCAATTTAAAACCCTATCATTGTAGCTTTAGTAAGTAGGGATCGTTTTAACCGGGGACACTAGGGAAGGATTTATATTCTTAAAAAAAATCATTAGTACTTTCAAAAGAATACAAGTATAAACATATATACAAAATATTATGGGGGGTTTATAGGGTGGTTCGAAACATATAAAGAAAAGAAGCAAAATATTTACATACATTGGTCAATCAATACTCAAGCATAAAACAACATAGCACCGTGAAGAAAGACATGTCACAGATTTCACAAGTTTAAGAGGTCATATTTGCGTTTTCACAACTTGTAATTAATTCCAACTATTTAGACTTCTCATGTAAACTTAGTGCCTACAATCGCCTGACACTAAGTTTGTATATGTGTCATCCTATTTAATGCCTACAATCACCTGGCATTAAGACAAAATACACTGATCGAACGAGAGTCATTGAAAACATGGTCCTAGGTATGGCGTCACTCATCCTATTCATCATGCAAATCTCTCACCCTACCACCCTTGGTAGTGACTAAGAATCAAGACCTACAATCGCCTGATCTTAACCCTTAGAACACTACGGCATATGAAACTCTCCCTAATAGCTAACTTGTCTAGATTCAAGCTAACCTAGAGTTCGATTACGTGCTCAGGTGAGGATTAATCAATTCAAGTTATTAATTACGTGAACACAAACAACTTAATCTAAGTCGTCATCCTAACATGCAGTTCTACACGTTACAATTATAAACACAATCACATGAGAATCACAAAGAAGAACATGTAAACATGTTTATAACGTAAGACTGAAAACCAAAACAAGCATATATATTATAACCATCATCCATACAGTAGATAAATACATAAACCTTGAATGTTTTCATACCTAAACCTACCCTAGAAGTCGGCAAGGAATGAAGATGGAATCGGTGGCAGCAATGCAGTCGGCAGCAAGGAAAACGGTGGCGGCAAGGTTATGCAGTTTCTGTGTAAGGAGGGTTTTTAAGTAGAGCTAGGCTATTCTAAGACTTAGAGCAATTGAGAGACCCCTTTTTCAGTTGTATTACATGTGTATTTATAGAGGAAAACTCCTAAAGAAACCCTAGGGATTCTGCAGCCCATTGTATCCCAAACCAAGTAGGTTTTCCTCTCCTTGTTGGATTTGGTCTCTCTCTTTAATTTGCTGAATAGGACCCCGATTTGGACCTTGAACCTCTTGATTTTGGACTCCCCTACATGTTGATGGATCAATATAGGCCTCATTGCACAAGTCTTGGGCTTCTAGGCACCTCCCAAACTCGTGTGACAACTTAGGCAGAAACTGCCCAGTTTTGCAGCTTGATCTCCGTCCATTGTTTTGATCATAACTCCCTCATATGAACTCCAATTGATGCGATTCCAGCTGATCTGAAAACTAGACACGCACAGCTTTCCAACGGTGTATAGCCCGTTCTCAGATTCCTCCTGGATCTCCAGATATAAGCTTCCAAAGTTGATGTAGGGTTTCTGGAACTTTCTGCTCGGATCAAAATGCAATGTTTCGGAGTTTCTTCTTTTCCGTGGCTTCTTTTGTTGTCTTCCATGAGTCCAATCTTCATGATTCTTGATTCAATAAGTTCATTTACATGTCATCTACACATTAAACAAAATTCATCAAAAATGACAATGTAACAATATAACGAACCATGAGAAAATAACCAAGTCTTCGTTCCAAATCGAATTTTCAACACTTAAGCACAATTTTCTGTATAAATGCGTGTTTTAGCCATTGCTCTACAGAAAAACCCTTTTGACTCAAAATAAGTAAAAACGACATTACTAAGGAATAAACCAAGTATAAATGAGGGTAAAAACACATTAAAAACATGGCCTAAAACGCACTTATCAGATTTTGTATGCCCTATTTATGCACAATTCAGTGGGGATGTTATAAGACATAGTGAATAGTCTAAAGAGAGAGCTAAAAAAAATATTCAAAAATTGAGTATTTGTAACATGAGGTATTTCAAGGAATACACAAATGAATTCAAAAATTAATACTGCACAATTGGAGAAATAGACAATGAAGATCTCGTCAGGTTCTATTACAGAAAGTTACCAGAACCCTGGAAAGATGCAGTAGTATAATCTTTGAAAGAAAATACTTTGCCATATTTTACGATAGGAGGAATAGCTTAAAGAGTCAGGGATCTCCTAAGAAAGCAATATGTGGAGAACAGAAAGTCCAAAACTGCGAAGAAGCAACTTAAGGGAGTACAAAATATGTGTCTAAAAATACTGGATACTCCAACACAATGGGGATGTCACGCTGAGAGAAAATACACAAAATGGTCCTCTAGTAACAAGCAAGGTGAAAAATTTTCTTCTCAAAAGAAGTACAATTTCAAAAAAAAAAACTCATTCAGAAAGGGTTATGTCAACAATAAAGAAACAAATCTCTCTTCAGAAAAGAATCTTTAAGAAAAAGAAAACAAACTCTTCTTCTAGTGAAGTGAAAAAATGTAGATGTTGACTTTGCAAGGCAGACGGATACTATACAAATGAATGTCCTAAAAAAGGCAAAATGTCTTCTAAAGCCTTAATTGAGGAGTATGATGAAGCGATAGAGTATGCAAACTTGAAGGGCTTTGAAATCGCTTATTCCGATGAAGAGAATGAATCACTATATTCTCTTGAGTACCCATCAGAGAGTGAAAATGAGGAAACTTCTGAAAGTTCTGAAGAAGAAGACGTAGGACATCGTCCTATATTTCTTTTAAAGGTCCAAAATTGGAAGGAGGAAAATACTGATATTATCAGTGCCTTCCATGTCAATCCGGGAAAATTTACAAGTGATTACTGTAAATAGGATAATAGTAATTTCATTCTCATGTACTGTGAAAGTATAGGTGAAACCTATCATCAAGAATTATTCATCGCAGAGACAAGAAGAAAAACAAAAGACCGTGAAGCTCACAACCGTGTGGAACAAGAATACAAAGAATTCCACGATTCAGAAAGGAATCAAGGGCAAAACCTTGAAGAAGAAATAAAGAAGATGAAGTTAGTTACGTCTTTGAGTAGGAACATGGTGACGAGGCCGTAATTCAACAACCTGCAATTTAAAACCCTATCATGTAGCATTAGTAAGTAGGGATCGTTCAAGCCGGGGACACTAGAGAAGGACTTATATTCTGCAAAAACAAATCGTTAGTAATATTCACACACTTTATACAAAAATACACAAATACATAGCATACACAATTATCTGTCACATAATATACGAGTATACACAAATGCAAAAGTATTAACATATTTACGATTTTAAATGGGGGATTTATAAGGTGTTCGAAACATAAAGAAAAGAAAACAGAAATATTTACATACATCGGTCAATCAATACTCAAGCACACAACATAACAAACACCGAAATAAGCATATAACAATTTCATGCAAGATTAAATAGTGATGCTCGCACTATCATATGTTTTCATTGATTTCAACCTCTTATGACTTCTCATGTGTTTTTAGGAACTTCAAATATGCCTGAACCTAAAACATATGTGTCACCTTGTTTAAACTATCAAATATGCCTAACCTAAACAAGATACACTTACGAACTGGAGTCGGTTGAAGACATGGTCCTAGGTATGGCGTCACTCATCCTATTCAACATGCAAATCACTCACCCTAAAAACCCTTTGCAGCAACTAGAATCAAACTATCAAATATGCCTAACTTGATCCTATATTACTACGGCTTATTAAACTCCCCCCTTAGAAACGTCTTGGCCTAGACTATCTTTAGGTTTGATTACATGATCAGGTGATGATTAATCAATTAACACATACTACACACAAGAACATACAGCAACTTTATCTAAATCATGAAACTAAAATATACTTAGAACGTTATACATCACACATGGTTTCAAGAAAATCACAAAGAAGAACTTAAGAACACATGCAACATATAAAACCGAAAACCATAGAATAATCTATAATAAAACTTGATAAAACACAGTAGATTTTTACACACAACCTTGATGAACTTCATACCTAGGCTACCTATATAGATCGGCTAGGGAAGAAGGTGAAATCGGCGGCGGATGGAAGCAATTGGTTGGTGCGGCGGCGGCGGCAGCAGCTTGTGTGTTTAGGGTTTTTTTGGTAGAGCTTGGCTATACTAAGGCTTGAGCAATTGAAAGACACTTTTTCTACTGTATTACATGTGTATTTATAGAGACAAAACCCTAAGAAAACCTAATGAAAATCGGCAGCCCCTTGTGTTCCAAACCGGGTAGGTTTCTCTTCTTTCCTTGTTGGATTTGTCTTCCTTCTCTTTAATTTGCTGATTTGGAAAATACTTTAAAAACTTCTTTTTCTGATTTCATGGACTCTTCTTCATGTGTGTGGGTCGGCATTGGGCTCTCTTTTATGCTCATGGACTCCTAGGACAGCCGAAAGGCTTCCATAATCTCGGTAGACCGAGTTATCCTGTTTTGACCGGGATAACTTTCGTAGTTGTTATTTTCGGCTTCTCCTTGGTGATTTCTTCGATTCTTCTTCTTCTAAACAACTTCCCATATCATCATTAAGCTCTTCATCAATCATTTGGCATGCTTGGGAAGGATTTTGGTGAAGAAACACACTCACGAACTCGGTAGACAACTTCAGCAAATTCTGTCCTGTTTCCAGCAGACTGACCTCCGGCCATTGTTTCTGGCATAACTCCTTCCTCAGACCTTGGATTGCTGCGATTCCAAAAGATTTAGAAACTAGACATCCACAGCTTTCCATCCATATATGGCACGTTCCCTAGTTCCTCCTGGATCGTTATAGGGAAATCTTTGAAGTTGAGTTATGGTTTCTGGAAATCCTCTGTTTCTGTTCCGAATTCATGCTTTTGGCCTCTTGTCTTTCCATGCTTCTTTTGCTACCTTCCATAAGTCCGATCCTTACGATTCTTGTTTTGTTATGTCCACATACATGTCACCTACACATTCAAAAGATATAATCAAGTAGTGACAATGTATTGGTTTACAGAAACTTAAGAAAATCAAGAACACTTCCAAGTTCAGCTTTTAACGATATTGCACATACTTTATCTATTTTACACATGTTTTAGCCAATGTTCTACAAATAACCCCTTATGCTAAATAACTACTAATACTAATCAAATAATGGATAAACAAAGCATAAATGAGGGTAAAAACATGTTAAGAACGTAGCGTAAAATGCTCCTATCAACTACCCCACACTTACCCTTTGCTAGTCCCTAGCAAACTAAATATAAGACTCTACTAACACTAACGACACAAAAACAACTAACACTTAAAACAACTAATACCCTTAAATGATTTGTCTCAGATTCTTTAGCATGCATAACTTTCAAGTTTGAAAATTTGAATGAAAAACGTAATTGCAAAGTTTCATAAGCATGTATCATAGCATGAACACTTAAGATATGAGATCATATAGCACAAACATGTATGATAACCGTTCCACCTCACAATGGCATACTCTCTTCTTTTCACTCATCCATGGTATTCACTCAATCGTATATGCAAGAGAAAAGATGATAAGATAACAAGTAACTTGCATATTTCAACAAATAAAAGGACTTTGTGAATAGAAATTCATGGAAAAACCTCATATAATAACTATGTACAATAATGGACCAAAACCATATGCTTGACTCATGAGAAGATCTCCACAAATCAAATTTAGCTATCTTAAGAATCATGAATTAATCTCAATAATATGGTTGTAATGGGGCTTGGTTTCATAAGGTAGGAACTTTTAGATAAGTGGTGCTATAAGAAATCACCAAGACTTTAGCAAATCTCGCTCCTCCTCATGTCTTCACTTCACCGGTCGAATTTCTTCATGTTGGACCCATACGTCATTCTTGACTTCTCTCCATATTGTGAACAGGACAAAGGTCATATAAACACATTTAGACCTTCAAATAATTACTAACTCCAAATTCACAAAACATTACAAAAAAAACACCAAAACTTTATGCCTTGAACTTTTGATCCGAAACTCTTTTATTTTCCGATTTCTTCTTTTTTTCTTTTTTTTTCCTTCTTTTTCGGAATTTTTTCTTAAACACATTTTTTTTTTCGGACATACAATTTTTTTCGGCACATATACAATACAAAACAATGGTGTTTAACCCCACACTTCAACTCCACCCCACACTTGTTCTTTGACATCACATTACAGCTCCATCGAAAAATGTTTGGCCAAGTCTTGATAACAAAGTCAAGGATTAACTATTCTAAGCTGAGGAATTCTGTTTAAAGGTGATGAAAGAAAAGGCTTAATGTAGGCTCAAAGGGGTTAACTAAGGAGTCCCACGACGGGCACAAAATAGGCATATGCTTTATTTGGCTATGGTGGTAATCCTAAAGAGATTAAATTCAATCATATTCAAAATCAAGACATGTTATGATTATAAAGCTTCGAAAATCACATAAGCAAGTTCTAGTAAATTCTAGAGTCCATTAAAAAGCTATAGCACATAGTCATTGAATTTGCAAAGAATGATGAGGTTTCGAAAGATAGTGAAAATTTAGTGAAAATTTCGAAAAAATTTAAGCAAAAATCGGCACATAATTCACTCATGAAAGAAAGTTTTTGGGCTCAAAAGCTCACATAGGTTATGTTGGAACAATCTAATCAAACATGCATACTTCATTATCAATCAAGTCTCAAATATATATTCATACTAATTCACAATATCCATGAAACTCGCAATTTCTTAAAATAAATGTCAAACTATCAATCATGCATTCACAGATATAGTTCATCATAGACTTTTAAGGGTATATCCTAAGACACAAAACAAAACAAAAACAAATTTGAAAAATTTCGACAAAAATTAAATAAAAATTTCGGAAAATTTTAAAAACACACCAAATTACTATGTAACCTCTACCCCACACTTAGAAAATTACATTGTCCTCAATGTAAACCCAGAATCATGTCATAACTTCCTAAGCATGTGTCTAAGTCACATAACAAACCAAAATAACAAAATAATTCAACCATAAAAGTGAAGGGATTAGATAAATGCAAACTCTCGTTGATGGCTCCTCCACAGCTACGGTTGAAATGAGTTGCCTCTCATGCAGCGCTTAATGTTTATAGTCTATCAGCCTAGACTCTTCTCTTCTTGCTTTTGATGGCGTCATTATGGTTGTGGCGATGGCTCCTCAAATGATTGGATGTCAACGTCACATTTAGGGAATATAGGATAATAAAGCTTAAGTCGATGACCATTTACCTTAAACCTATTTCCTGAGGTTGTGCTTTGAATTTCCACTGTACCATAAGGCAATACATTAGTGATAACAAATGGACCTTCCCAACGTGAACGAAGCTTACCTGGAAAGAGTCTAAGTCTTGAATTGAACAAAAGGACTTGTTGTCCTATCTGAAAGTTCTTCCCTCTTAACATCTTATCATGATATGCTTTCGTTTTTGCTTTGTAGATCATGGCGGATTCATAAGCGTCATTCCTTATTTCTTCAAGCTCACAAATCTGCAACTTCCTATGCAATCCAGCCTCGTCCTTGTCCATGTTGAACTTCTTTACCGCCCACCATGCTCTATGCTCCAACTCAACTGGCAAATGGCAAGCTTTGCCATACACAAGCCTAAAGGGAGACGTCCCTATTGGCGTCTTGAACGCAGTTCTATAGGCCCACAGTGCATCGTTTAATCGATCACTCCAATCTTTCCTTGTAGGTCCTACAGTCTTCTCCAATATCTGCTTGATTTCTCTGTTGGAAGTTTCGGCCATGCCACTTGTCTGAGGGTGATATGGCGTTGACACTTTGTGGGTGACTCCATATTTCTTGAGCAAAGCCTCAATAGTTCGATTGCAGAAGTGAGATCCACCATCGCTTATCAGAACTCTTGGCACTCCATACCTAGAATAAATGTTAGTTCTGAAAAACTCTGCAACAACTTTAGAATCATTAGTCCTGGTGGCTTTTGCTTCCACCCACTTTGAAACATAATCAACAGCCAATAATATATAAATAAAACCTTTAGATGAAGGAAAAGGTCCCATGAAATCGATACCCCAAACATCAAAAATTTCAACAACAATAATAGGATTTAAGGGCATTTGATCTCGTTTACCTAAATTACCTGTTCTTTGGCAACGATCACATGAAACACATGTTGCATAAGCGTCTTTGAACAACGTTGGCCAATAGAATCCGGCTTCCAACACCTTTCTAGCTGTCTTGTTCGATCCAAAATGGCCTCCACATGCCTGTTTGTGACAAAAATCCAAGATGGATATATGCTCTTCTTCTGGAACACAACGTCGAATGACTTGGTCCCCACATTGCCTCCACAAGTATGGCGCATCCCATATGTAATTGCGAGAATCCTTCTTGATCCTGACCTTGGTATGGTGCGGCATTGATGTTGGAAATGACCTTGACACCATGTAGTTAACCAAATCGGCATACCAAGGTTCTTTGGCCTCCAACTGAAACAATTGTTCGTCTGGGAACGTTTCTGACATAGGGATTTCGTCTTTTGCATGTATGATTCGGCTCAGATGGTCTGCTACAACGTTTTCGCTTCCTTTCTTATCCTTGATTTCGATATCAAACTCTTGAAGTAACAAAATTCATCTGATGAGCCTTGGCTTTGCCTCCTTCTTTGACATTAAGTACCTTAATGCTGCATGATCAGAATACACAACAACTTTAGAATTCAACAGATAAGATCGAAATTTTTCTAAAGCAAAGATTACTGCAAGGAATTCTTTTTCTGTTGTTGAGTAATTCAGCTGAGCATCGTTCAATGTCCGAGAAGCGTAGTATATAGCACACGGCTTCTTCTCCCTTCTTTGACCTAGCACGGCACCGATGGCATAGTCAGAAGCATCGCACATTAACTCAAATGGCAAATCCCAATCTGGTGGCGTCATGATAGGTGCAGTTGTCAACAATTCCTTCAATCGCACGAACGCATCCTCGCATTCCCTAGACCATGAAAACTGCACATCTTTCTGCAACAAGGAAGTAAGTGGTTTTGCCACCAAAGAAAAGTCCTTGATGAACCTCCTGTAAAAACCTGCATGGCCAAGAAACGAACGAACCTCTCTCACCGTTGAAGGTGAGGGTAAGTGATGCATAATATCTATCTTGGCTTTATCAACTTCTAATCCTTTAGCAGAAACAATATGACCTAAAACTATACCTTGATTTACCATGAAATGACATTTTTCCCAATTTAGTACAAGGTTAGTTTCAACACACCGGTTTAAAATCTTCTCTAAATTCTCTAAGCATGCATCGAAATTTTTGCCATATACACTAAAATCATCCATAAAAACTTCAATGATATTTTCTATATAATCAGAGAAAATAGAATACATACAACGTTGAAATGTACCTGGGGCGTTGCACAATCCAAAAGGCATTCGTCGATAAGCAAATGTACCAAAGGGACATGTAAACGTTGTTTTCTCTTGATCTTCCGGGTGTATCATGATCTGGTTATATCCACTATATCCATCCAAGAAGCAGTAGAACTCGTGACCTGCTAATCTTTCCAACATCTGGTCCATAAACGGCAAAGGCATGTGATCCTTCCTGGTTGTGGCGTTTAGCCTTCTGTAATCAATACACATGCGATAACCTGTTACCAACCGCTGTGGCACTAGCTCATTCTTCTCATTTTCTACAACAGTCACGCCACTCTTCTTGGGTACAACCTGAACGGGTGAAATCCACTGACTATCCGAGATTGGGTAGATTACTCCACAATCTAACAACTTAATCACCTCGTCCTTTACAACTTTCATCATTGGAGGATGCAAACGTCTCTGAGCCTCTCTGGTAGGTTTGGCGCCATCCTCAAGTAAGATTCTGTGAACACATTTTGTAGGGCTTATTCCCTTGATGTCTGCCAAAGTCCAGCCAATGGCAGCTGCGTTCTTCTTTAAAACTGCAACTAGCTTGTCCTCTTGTTGCTTTGTCAACGTTGATGACACAATAACTGGTAGAGTGTCATCTTCTCCAAGAAATGCATACTTCAAGTGCTTTGGAAGAGCTTTTAGCTCTAACTCAGGGGCCTGTTCCACAGATGGTAACAACTTATTAGTGGAAATTGGAATTGACAAGGGAGTATACCTTTTGTAGATTGGTCGTGAGTCAAGCTCCCTCACAACTTCAAGTATGGACGGCTCCAAATCATTCAAAGCCTCCTCATCTCGCTCTCCAAACTTGTCAAAACCGACCCCTTGCTCAATGGTTAATTGCTATGCTTGGTGTGTGGTCATTGCACAATATGCAATGCCAAATCTTTGTTCGGATCCGTACCTGGCATCACCAAGCATGTCGACATTCCTGCTGCCCCCAACAAGTTCATCCTCAATTTCAGCTCTTGGAAACTTCATGGAATTAAAAATATTGAACCTGATCATCTCGCCATCAAATTCCATTGTTAGGTTGCCTCCAGCAACGTCGATGTTTGTTCTTGCAGTGCGCATGAAGGGTCGTCCCAACAACAGTTGTGTTGAGTTAGAAAGTGACTCCTCCATTTCCAAAATGTAGAAATCTGCAGGAAAGATTAGTTGATTCACCTGCACAAGAACATCTTCAACATACCCCATAGGGTATTTGTTAGAATGATCCGCCAATTGGATCACAACGTTATCAGTTTTCAAAGGTCCTAGATCTAAAGATGCATAAACATTATGAGACATGACATTAATCGAAGCTCCTAGATCTAGCATGACATTATCAAAACGTGTAGAACCAATAACACAAGGGATAGAAAAACTCCCTGGATCCTTCATCTTGGGCGGCATTTTCCTTTGGAGAACGGCAGACACCGTCTCACTCATCTTGACAACTTGTGTCTCCCTTGTGTGCCTTCTTGTTGTGCAAAGCTCCTTCAAGAACTTAGCATACTTTGGGATTTGTCGAATGCACTCCAACAAGGGAAGGTTCACATTCACCTTCCTAAAAACCTCCAACACTTCTTCGTCGGATTTATCCTTTTTGTTCTTTGTGAACCTAGAAGGAAAAGGCAAACAAGAAGATTGATTAGTCGAAACTAATTCACTTGTGTTAGAGTTTTTACCTTTGAGTGCCTCAGAATTCGGCACATTCTCCTTCTGTAATGTAGCTGGATCTTTCTCAAGATCCTTTTTCTTCATTGCTTCCAAGTCTCCCTTGCTTGGCTCAGCTTCTTTTCTTCTTCCATTCTTCGCTTGACCTCGGTTTGTACCTTCATTTTGCTCGGTATGGCTTGTTTTGGCAGGATGCTCGGCTGCATCATGTGCATTCTTCTCGGCATCCAGCTGCTGCTCGGCATCACTTAACTCGGCATTGCTTGTCTCGGCAGCATGGTGCTCGGCATCATTCAAGTATAGCTTGGCATCTCCTTCTTCATCACTCATGTCCAAAACTCCAAGTCCTTTTGTGGTTTTAGGCTTTGAAGGTGGCGCCAACAAGGTTTTCCCACTTCTTGTGACAACAACTTGTGCTTGCTCGTTCTTGGGATTCTTGATAACACCTCCTGGCAATCTACCCTGTTCGTTGAATTTCCCCATAAAATCCACAACTTGTCCCATTTGATTCTTCAGCTCCACAATATCTTTAGACATCAAGGCAATGTCCCTAGTGTTGGTTTGAGTTGTGGCCAACAAAGATTGTGTCGAAGTGGCTATGTTCTTGAAAATTTCATCATAGTTACTCCCTCCACTTACTTGGCCTCCTTGTTGGTTGTAAGGTTGGAATGGCCTAGGCATGAATTGTCCTTGTGGCCTTGCTACATAGGGTTGTTGTCCTTGAGGTGCATTTGGTTGAGGATTGAGCACGTTGTTGTTGTTATTCCAACGAAAGTTTGGATCGTTGGCTCTTGGATTGAAGTTCTGAAAACGTGTCTGACCTCCTGAACCTTGGACATTGCCGAATCCTCCTTGGTAACCCACGGCATTCACATCCTCAATGTATGAGTTCACCTGATTGCATTGCTCAGAAGCGTGTCCTTCCATGCTACAGACACCACAGACTTGCATTCCTCTATTCTTGGACAAATTCGACACCATGAGTGTCAACTTGCTCAAATCTTCCTTAAGCTCACTTATGGCACTGGATTCTCCATGAGTGCTCGCCTCATTCACACGCCTTGTGGAAATCGAACCAAATTGTTGATTGTTGGTGGCACGCATTTCCAACAAGTTGCTTGCTTCCTCTCTGCTCTTCTCCATCAATGATCCTCCAGCTGCTGAATCAAGGAATTGCCTCTCCATTGGGCGCAGTCCCTCATAGAAGTATTGAAGCAAGAGTCCCTCACGTATCCCATGATTTGGACACGAAGCAACCAATGCCTTATACCTTTCATAATATACATCAAAGGCTTCATCCACATCCTGCTTGATGGAAGTTATCTTCTTTCTGATTTGCGTCACCCTTGACGATGGAAAGTACTTGAGGAGAAACTCATTGATCATTGTCGCCCATGATGTGATTCTACCAGCTGGCACTGCAAAGAACCATCCCCTAGCTCTGTCTTCAAGTGAAAATGGAAATGCTTTCATTTTGACCAGTTGCAAATCAGCTCCTCTAGGGCACATGGTGTTACAACAAAATTCAAACTGTTGCAAGTGTCGGTTAGGATCTTCTCCATTAAGTCCATGGAACTTGGGCAGTTGGTGAAAGAATCCACCTCTCATCTCAAAATCTGCTGTTTTCCCATCCACAGGATCCGGATAGGTAATGTTAATTGGTCTGGTGACCCCATTAGCTCCATTAACTTGCCCGTTCTCTTCTCTTAATGATGGCATCCTGACGTTTGGCACTTGAGGAATGTTACAAAAATCGGCAAATGCTATTGGTGAAGTCTCACACGGTGATGTGATGATGGATGGCGATGTAGGTGTTGACTCAGGTGAATGTGGTTCTGATTCTGTGTGAATGACTAAGGCTGAAGATGTTGGTTCTACACGCCTCAATCTGTTTTGATTATCTCTTCTCCACGTTTCAGATCCGGACATTCATGGACTCCTACAAAAAAAACAATTGGCACATTTGACCAAAGATCAAGTTAGCATCGTCGTAATTAAGAACGAAAAACAAAACAAAACTTAACTAAGAAATGTAAATAGGTTCGGCAACTAAGATGAAAGTAACATAACCTTACTAACACACACACACATGACATATTAGAAACACATAACATATAAACTAACCATGGCATCACACAAATTTATAAAGAACAACAAACTCGGCATACACACACGGCAAACAAGTCCATTTATCAACAAAGTATAAGTTAAAACACACACGACATTCATAGTTACATATAGACAAAAATCATGACAAAAACATAATGTGATGACGTTTCACCCTAAAATGTTTCTACTTGATTTTATTACACTTTAACTTTCAAGGTACGTGGAGCAGGGAAGACCACTGTGCAATGGACTGATACAGCCCAAGGTAGTGTTATGCTTCGTCCGATATACCTCAAAAATTAAAGCCACGTTAATTTGAAGTTCATGGCGTCATACATGTCTAAGTAAATTCTAGCGTTTAAAGTGTGGTGATGCTTCGGCCCAAGCATTTGGCTAGTTCGAGCGGATTCCGTGGTTTCAGAAGGCAAGTGTCAATGTCACGGGGGGCGAACCCCCTACAAGAACCAGGCAGGACTCGTTTGTATCAAGGAGGCGGACCCCTATCGACCCCTTCACCGAGAAGAGTGGTCAGTCATGATCTTGAGATCCAATTGGACAAACCTGAATTCCATATCTATGACAGAACGGCCCCTTACTCAGCTAGGAACAAACTCGGGTCACTAGACCACTCGACAAGTGTTAATCAAAGCCGCCCTCAACCTCATGAAATCCGCAAATAACATGAAGGGTTTAGGCTAAGATTAACAAATGCGGCTTCTCCCTACATGTTACACTTTAAAAACCACAATAAACTTCAATCACATATGAAACAATAAACCTCCTAAATATTTACTAAGTTACAACACATATGACACGAAAATATACACATAAATTCGGCACCTACACAAAAATATAAGAAAGAAATTGTTAGTCAAAAATTATGGCACAAAATATACAACTTTCACACATATAATTCGGCACCTACAAAAGAAAACAAAGTTAATTCACAAACATATACAACACAAAAATCCTTTTTAGCATCCCCGGCAACGGCGCCAAAAACTGACGAGGCCGTAATTCAACAACCTGCAATTTAAAACCCTATCATGTAGCATTAGTAAGTAGGGATCGTTCAAGCCGGGGACACTAGGGAAGGACTTATATTCTGCAAAAACAAATCGTTAGTAATATTCACACACTTTATACAAAAATACACAAATACATAGCATACACAATTATCTGTCACATAATATACGAGTATACACAAATGCAAAAGTATTAACATATTTACGATTTTAAATGGGGGATTTATAAGGTGTTCGAAACATAAAGAAAAGAAAACAGAAATATTTACATACATCGGTCAATCAATACTCAAGCACACAACATAACAAACACCGAAATAAGCATATAACAATTTCATGCAAGATTAAATAGTGATGCTCGCACTATCATATGTTTTCATTGATTTCAACCTCTTATGACTTCTCATGTGTTTTTAGGAACTTCAAATATGCCTGAACCTAAAACATATGTGTCACCTTGTTTAAACTATCAAATATGCCTAACCTAAACAAGATACACTTACGAACTGGAGTCGGTTGAAGACATGGTCCTAGGTATGGCGTCACTCATCCTATTCAACATGCAAATCACTCACCCTAAAAACCCTTTGCAGCAACTAGAATCAAACTATCAAATATGCCTAACTTGATCCTATATTACTACGGCTTATTAAACTCCCCCCTTAGAAACGTCTTGGCCTAGACTATCTTTAGGTTTGATTACATGATCAGGTGATGATTAATCAATTAACACATACTACACACAAGAACATACAGCAACTTTATCTAAATCATGAAACTAAAATATACTTAGAACGTTATACATCACACATGGTTTCAAGAAAATCACAAAGAAGAACTTAAGAACACATGCAACATATAAAACCGAAAACCATAGAATAATCTATAATAAAACTTGATAAAACACAGTAGATTTTTACACACAACCTTGATGAACTTCATACCTAGGCTACCTATATAGATCGGCTAGGGAAGAAGGTGAAATCGGCGGCGGATGGAAGCAATTGGTTGGTGCGGCGGCGGCGGCAGCAGCTTGTGTGTTTAGGGTTTTTTTGGTAGAGCTTGGCTATACTAAGGCTTGAGCAATTGAAAGACACTTTTTCTACTGTATTACATGTGTATTTATAGAGACAAAACCCTAAGAAAACCTAATGAAAATCGGCAGCCCCTTGTGTTCCAAACCGGGTAGGTTTCTCTTCTTTCCTTGTTGGATTTGTCTTCCTTCTCTTTAATTTGCTGATTTGGAAAATACTTTAAAAACTTCTTTTTCTGATTTCATGGACTCTTCTTCATGTGTGTGGGTCGGCATTGGGCTCTCTTTTATGCTCATGGACTCCTAGGACAGCCGAAAGGCTTCCATAATCTCGGTAGACCGAGTTATCCTGTTTTGACCGGGATAACTTTCGTAGTTGTTATTTTCGGCTTCTCCTTGGTGATTTCTTCGATTCTTCTTCTTCTAAACAACTTCCCATATCATCATTAAGCTCTTCATCAATCATTTGGCATGCTTGGGAAGGATTTTGGTGAAGAAACACACTCACGAACTTGGTAGACAACTTCAGCAAATTCTGTCCTGTTTCCAGCAGACTGACCTCCGGCCATTGTTTCTGGCATAACTCCTTCCTCAGACCTTGGATTTCTGCGATTCCAAAAGATTTAGAAACTAGACATCCACAGCTTTCCATCCATATATGGCACGTTCCCTAGTTCCTCCTGGATCGTTCTAGGGAAATCTTTGAAGTTGAGTTATGGTTTCTGGAAATCCTCTGTTTCTGTTCCGAATTCATGCTTTTGGCCTCTTGTCTTTCCATGCTTCTTTTGCTACCTTCCATAAGTCCGATCCTTACGATTCTTGTTTTGTTATGTCCACATACATGTCACCTACACATTCAAAAGATATAATCAAGTAGTGACAATGTATTGGTTTACAGAAACTTAAGAAAATCAAGAACACTTCCAAGTTCAGCTTTTAACGATATTGCACATACTTTATCTATTTTACACATGTTTTAGCCAATGTTCTACAAATAACCCCTTATGCTAAATAACTACTAATACTAATCAAATAATGGATAAACAAAGCATAAATGAGGGTAAAAACATGTTAAGAACGTAGCGTAAAATGCTCCTATCACATGGAACTAAAAAAGTCTTTTGATTTCATTAAAGATCCAATAGAGAGACAAATTGACAATCTCATTCACGATCCAGTCATACGAAAGGTCAATCCTTTTACTGAATTGTTGACTGCACCACAGATAAAGCTAGAACAAGTGAAGCATGTCCAAACAAGCCGATTAAGTAATTATATTACTATAGGATTGAAGTTTTCCCAATATAAAAAGTATCATCTACATGCATTTGTATATATATAGTGTCTCAGGATATACTCTTGCTAAGCGATACGCTATTCCTGAAAATATTAGGAAATGGCTGCAAGCTCAGTTACTAGAGTTGCCATGGGAGACAATGAAATCATCATGGATACTATGGCTCACAATGTTAAAGTTTCCTTAGGTGGAGGAAATTTTCTCATTAAAATCATTTGGCATTGTGAAAGTCAAGGCGCTGATGTGTTGATAGGAAATGATTTCCTTCCTCAATAGACAGTAATTTAAAATCCAAAGATGATTGGAATTGAAAGGAACAAAAAGTCTATTGGGAATCCAGACTTACCAACGCCGTAAGCATTACAAGTAAAGGATTTACAGATCAATATCAGAGATCACTAGCGAAGAGTGGTGATTATACGCTAGTTTTAGAACCCGTTTTACTGTTAAAAGACCAATTGAAAGGTCATAGTGAAATATTGGTAAATAAATGGACATACTTGGAAAACTCTGAATCAGAAGAAATGTATGGATCCCCTTTAGATTATTTAGAATTATACTAATCGGATCGAGAAAGTTCGGATGGCGAATAAAAATATATCAGAGAGCATAACCTAAAGGTGTATGCTAACAAAGTTGAACAAAAGAAGGTGTCGACTATAGTAGAAATAGAAAAACTGCTGAAACCGGTAATTAGTGAAGATCCTTAAATGTACTGGGAAAGAGATCCAGTATATTCTCACCATAAAATGTATGATGCAAATACTATTGGCTATGTTAAGGCCATCCCTCATTTGAGTGAAGATAGGAAAGAAATGGAGAGCCAAATTCAAGAGCTGCTTGAAAAGAAACTGATCAAACCTTCCAACATTCCTCATCATGCTCCAACCTTTTCAGTAAGGAATCATGTAGAGCACGTAAGAGGAAAAGCCAAAATAGTAATTGATTATAGGGATCTAAACAAAAAGATTGCCAAAGACGGTTATCAGATAGCTCAGGTACGAGTTCTCATCAATAGGCTAAAAGGGATCAATATCTTCTCTAAATTTGATGCAAAATCATACTTTTAGCAAGCCAAAATACATCCAGTCTTCATTTCTTTAACAACCCTTCGAACACCTCAAGGGCATTATGAATGGCTAGTCATGCCATTTGGGCTCAAACAAGCTGGTTTATCTTCCAAAGGAAAATGGATAATAATTTCAAGCCTTATTCAAATTTTTGCATAGCTTATATAGATGACATTCTTTTCTTCTCTCCGACTATGAACGAACATCCGAAGCATCTTGAGCAGGTATGCAAGCTTACTGCCTAAAAAGAAATTATCCAAGGACAAAAGAAGAACCATCTCATAAAAGGAGAAATTGACTTCTTAGGCTTCCATGTTAAAGATGGAGAGATTCGTCTCCAAGATCATATTATCAAAAAAATCAGTAAGTTTCCAGACCATATTTCTGATGCAAAGTCTTTACAAAGATTTTTGGGAGTTGTTAGTTTTGTGAGAGATTTCATTCCTCAAGTCAGTGGTCTAACCATTCTCCTCTCTCCAAAAACTAGCTAAAAAACAAGTGGTCTTTCACTGAAGATGACAAAATTACTGTTAAAAAGATCAAGAAGTTAACAGAGAACCTTCCTCCTTTACAATTACCTAAAGAATGAGATTTGATCATTTTGTAGACTAATGCAAATGACTATTATTGGGCAGGAGTAGTCTTGACTGTTGTCCCAGACTCAAATCATGAAAAAATTTGTATGTTTCTATCTGGAAAGTTTAACACCGTAGAGTTAAACTATTCCACCGGAGACAAAGAAGTTTTTGCTCTAATCAAGAGTATTAAGGGTGATGAGGCATTCTTGGGAAATAAATTTGTTGTTAGAACTGATAATAAAAGAGTCAAAAATTTCAAAAACTACAAATTAACTGATGCTACTGATAGAAGAAGACTACTGAGATGCCAGATGTTTTTATCTCAGCATGAATATGATGTTTAAATGGTTTGCAGGTGACAAGAATTATCTGCCTGACGCTCTTACAAGACAAATGACGATGTTCGACAAAGATGAGGGCCACAATCCAAGGAACAGGAAACCAGAAACAAAGGAGAAAAGCATTTGGGAAAGATACATGAGTAGTGATAAGATGGTAGGTTCCCTCCATGACGGACCAGGTTACCAATTTATTGTGTGTTATGGAATGGCAAAAACTGGTCAGTCATCTGATCGTTTCTAGCTAGAACAGAAAAATTGGAAGAGCAATCAGAACATTCAAGGGTCTCGTGGCAAGAAAGAAGTCGATCAATTACTTCTAATGAAAAAGAAAAACTCACTCAAGAGTTTTTGCTGTGCCCTAAGGGAACAACCTTAATTGATCGGTCTCTAGGTAAAAGACCAGCTAACCCGTCTCAAACGGTAGACGGTAAAGACATATTAAGTCCGTTAAAGGCTGATGCTTTGCCTAAAAGCAGAATTACCTCTTGTAGAGGTAATAAAGTTCTTGAAATTACTAAAAAAACCATCCATGGTTAACCACTAAAGATTTTCAAAAAATCAGTTTTCAGAATCGAAAGACTATTGGCATTCAGACAGAAGATCATCATAGACAACGTTCTATATGCCTTCTATGAAGAGAATGAGGCTCATTTATTTCAATCTCCTACAGCCTTAACAAAAGAACTGAATGAAGTCCATGTGAAAGAATATATAAAAGGAAATAGAGTTAAGGTGGCGTATCTGGAAAATTCTGAAAGTGCTAAAATTCCTATTTCAACATTAAAGGAATTTGAATGGTATAGCTTTCATAATCACCTTGGAGAAGGAAACGTTCTTCCACCAACCTTATCTCTCGTTCCAGGTCCATATTATGGGCGATATCTAGTTAATGTTCAAGCAGAACATCCTTAGAAACAAAAATTGTGGCTCATAGAGAATGATTTTGTTTATAATCTTTGGAACAAACTAATGAAGATTTAAAAGGTTTTCGAGAGATAATAACTGAAGCTATCATGAACATTCGGCCTGATAGACGCATACTGAGATTAAAATTCATATCAACTCCACCAGAATGGACAAAGATAAAGGGGCATATGAATTATATATCTCCATATCGTTATGTTAGATTAATTCAGAGTCTAATTAAGAATTCAAACTCAGGCAGTGTGGTACAAAATGGTAGTCTGAATCGTAGCAATCCTTTGATGAAGGCTATGACTATTATGTGCATTAAAAACATGGTCCGAAGAGATTATAATTCACGTCTTTTCGTAAGTGAAGAAAAAACAATGGTCACTTGCTATAATCCTCCTCCTCTAGTGAATAGAGATTTCTTCTCAGCTATTATGAGGAACGAGTTGACTGCACTCTAGCTACTGCTACGTGGTTAGAAAAATTCGAGAAAGATAAAGGGAATAGGATTTCTAATCCTTTTCCTTATGATTCTGAAGTTGAGTTATAGTTTCTGGAAATCCTCTGTTTTTTGTTCCGAATTCATGCTCTCGGCCTCTTGTCTTTCCATGCTTCTTTTGCTACCTTCCATAAGTCCGATCCTCGTGATTCTTGTTTCGTAAGTCCATATGCATGTCATCTAAACATTAAAGAAAATTAATCAAGTAATAACAATGTATAAATTCACAGAATCATAAGAAATAACATGATAACTTCATAAGTCAGCTTTTAACAAATTAATGCACATTTTCTCTACTTTACGCACATTTTAGCCATTGCTCTACAGAAAAACCCTTATGATAAATACATAACAATACTAAACTAATAATGGATAAACAAAGCATAAATGGGGATAAAAACATATTAAGAACGTAGCATAAAATGCTCCTATCAACTACCCCACACTTACCCTTTGCTAGTCCCTAGCAAACTAAATAAAAGACTACTAAAATTAACGACACAACTAAAAACTTAACATCTAATACCCTTAATGATTTGTCTCAGATTCTTTAGCATAGCTTTCAAATTTAGGCATTCGAGTGAAAAGCGTAATTGCAAAGCTTCATAAACATGTTTCATAGCATGAACAAGTAAGAAATAAGAACATATAGCATGACATGTATTCGTTCCTCCTCGCAATGGCATACTCTCTTCTTTTCACTCATCCATGGTATTCACTCATAAGTATATGCAAGAGAAAAGATTATAAAATGACAAATAGCTTGCATATTTCATCAAATAAAAGCATTTTGTGAATAGAAATTCATAAAAAAACCTCATTTAACAACTAAGTGCAATAATGGTCCAAAACCATATGCTTAACTCATGAGAAAATCTCCACAAATCAAAGTTAGTCATCTTAAGAATTATGAATCAATCTCAATAATGGTTGTAATGAGGCTTGGTTTCATAAGGTAGGAATTTTTAGGATAAGTGGTGCTATAAGGCCTCACCAAGACTAAGCAAAGCTCGTTCCTCCTTATGTCTTCACTCCAAGGGTCAAATTTCATCAAGTTGGACCCATATACATCATTCTCAACTCTTCCACATATTATGAACAGGACAAAGGTCACATATACATTTTTAGACCTTCAAATAATAACAAAACTCTAAATTCACAAACTTTACAAACACCATAAAAATCCGTACTTGCTTTGATCCGAAATTTTTCTTTTTTTTTCTTTTCGTTTATTTTTTTTCTTTTCTTTTGTTTCAGACATACATTACAATGGTGTTTTCCCCACATTTGTTCAAATACAACGTCACCCCACATTTGCTTCACAGCATCACGCAATATAGCTCCATCGAAAGTACTTTACCAAGTCTTGATAACAAGGTAAAAATTTAGCTATTCTAAGCAGATGAATTCTGTTTAAAGGTGATGAAATAAAAAGGCTCAATGTAGGCTCAAAGAGGTTAAAACTAAGGAGTCTCACGACGGGTACAAAATAGGCATAAGCTTTATTTGGCAATAGTGGTAATCCTAAAGAGATTTAAATTCAATTTCATTCAAAATTAAGACATGTTATGATTATAAAGTTTCGAAAATCACATGAGCAAGTTCTAGTAAACTAAAGTCCATTACAAACCTATAGCACATAGTTATTGAATATGTAAAGAATGATGAGGTTTCCAAAGATAGTGAAAAAGTAGTGAAAATTTCGAAAAAAATTTAGGCAAAATTGGCACAGAATTCACTCAAGAAAGAAAGTTTTTAGACTCAAAAGCTCACATAGGTTATTTCGGAACAATTTAACCAAACTTGCATACTTTACAATCAATGAAATCTCAAATGTTCATATCAATTCACAATATCCATGAAACTTGCAATTTCTTAAAATAAATGTTAAACCATCATCTATGCATTCAAAGATAAAATCATCATAGACTTTTAAGGGTATATCCTAAGACTCAAAATAAAACAAAAACACACACAACATAAATCAAAAATTTTTGTGGAACCGATTTTCTAATTTTTGAATTTTTTCTTTGGTTTTCTTTTTATGACTCGAAACTATAATTAAATGACTCAAATAAACATGTTATTATGTAAACCTCTACCCCACACTTAGAAAATTACATTGTCCTCAATGTAAAACCCCAAAATCATGTCATAATTTCTTAAGCATGAGTCTAAGTCACATAACGAACACATATACAATTCAACCAATAAAAGTAAAGGGATTGGAAATATTCAAACACTCGTTGATGGCTCCTCCACAGCTACGGTTGAAATGGGTTGCCTCCCAGCGCTTAATGTTTATAGTCTCTTAGCCTAGACTTCATCTCTTCTCGATAATGGCATCACTCTCAATACCGTGGTGGTGGCTCCTTCACGAATTGCCCCTCCACATCATGCGGTTTGAATGTGTTGTAATAAGGTTTAAGGTGATTCTCATTCACCTTGAACTAATAACCTGCTGGACTCTGGATCTCAACAACACCATAAGGAAACACATTAGTAATAACAAATGGACATTCCCAACGAGAAAAAAGTTTACCTGGAAAAAGTTTAAGTCTGGAATTGAACAAAAGGACTTGTTGTCCTCTTTCAAAGTTCTTCACTCTTATCATCTTGTCATGATAAACCTTCGTCTTAGCTTTATAAATCATGGCGGACTCATAGGAGTCATTTCTTATCTCTTCCAGCTCATAAATCTGTAGTTTCCTATGCAATCCAGTCTCGTCTTTGTCCATGTTAAACTTCTTGACCGCCCACCAGGCTCTGTGTTCCAACTCTACTGGCAGATGGCAAGCCTTGCCGTACACAAGCCTGAATGGTGACGTTCCTATAGCCGTCTTGAACGCAGTCTTGTAAGCCCACAGTGCATCGTCCAATCGATCACTCCAATCTTTCCTTGTAGGTCCTACAATCTTTTCCAATATCTGCTTAATTTCTCTGTTAGAAATTTCGGCCATGCCACTTGTCTGAGGGTGATATGGTGTTGAAACCCTATGAGTGACTCCATATTTCTTGAGCAAAGCCTCAATGGTCCGGTTGCAGAAGTGAGATCCACCATCGCTTATCAGAACTCTTGGCACTCCAAACCTAGAATAAATGTTAGTTTTGAAAAACTCTGCAACAACTTTAGAATCATTAGTCCTGATGACTTTCGCTTCCACCCATTTCGAAACATAATCAACAGCCAATAATATATAAAGAAAGCCTTTAAATGAAGGAAAAGGTCCCATGAAATCAATACCCCAATCAAAAATTTCAACAACAATAATAGGGTTAAGGGCATTTGATCTCTTTTACCTAAGTTACATGTTCTTTGGCAACGATCACACGAAGCACATGTCGCATATGCGTCTTTGAATAACGTTGGCCAATAGAATCCGGCTTCCAACACCTTCCTAGCTGTTCTTTTCGGTCCAAAGTGTCCTCCACACACCTCCTTGTGACAAAAGTCCAAGATAGATTTATGCTCTTCTTATGGAACACAACGTCGAATGACTTGGTCCCCACATTGCCTCCACAGATATGGCGTATCCCATATGTAATTTCGAGTATCCTTCTTGATCTTCACCTTGGTATGGTTCGGCATGCATGATGGAAATGTCCTTGACACTATAAAATTAACCAAATCGGCATACCAAGGTTCTCTGGCTGCCAACCGAAACAATTGCTCATCCGGGAACGTCTCTGACATAGGCAACTCGTCCTCAGCACGTACAATTCGACTAAGATGGTCCGCCACAACGTTTTCACTTCCTTTCTTTTCCTTGATTTCGACATCAAACTCCTGAAGTAACAGAATCCATCAGATGAGCCTCGGCTTTGCATCTTTCTTTAGCATTAAATACCTTAATGCTATATGATCAGGATAAACAATAACTTTAGAATTCAAAATATAAGATCGAAATTTCTCTAAAGCAAAGATAACAGCTAAGAGTTCTTTTTCAGTTGTTGAATAATTCAACTGAACATCGTTTAGAGTCCGAGATGCATAGTAAATTGCACACGGTTTCTTGTCCTTCCTCTGCCCTAGCACGACACCAATGGCATAATCTGAGGCGTCACACATCAACTCAAATGGCAAATCCCAATCAAGTGGCGTCATGATAGGTGCAGTTGTCAGCAACTCCTTCAATCGCACGAATGTATCTTCACACTCCCTAGACCATGAGAAAGGCACATCTTTCTGCAATAAGGAAGTAAGTGGTTTGACCACCAAAGAAAAATCTTTGATGAACCTCCTGTAAAAACCTACATGGCCAAGAAAAGAACGAACCTCTCTCACCGTTGAATGCGAGGGTAAGTGATGCATAATATCAATCTTAGCCTTATCAACTTTTATTCCTCTAGCAGAAACTATGTGACCTAAAACTATACCTTGATTAACTATAAAATGACATTTTTCCCAATTAAGTACAAGGTTAGTTTCTACACATCGATTCAAGATTAATTCCAAATTCTTTAAGCATGCATCAAAGTCTTTACCATAGACACTAAAATTATCCATAAAAAATTCAATGATATTTTCAATATAATCAGAGAAAATAGAATACATGCAATGTTGAAACATACCTGGGGCATTGCACAATCCAAAAGGCATTCGTCGATAAGCAAACATACCAAAGGGACATGTAAACGTTGTTTTCTCTTGATCATCCAGGTGTATCATGATCTGGTTGTAGCCACTATATCCATCCAAGAAGCAGTAGAACTCGTGACATGCTAATCTCTCCAACATCTGATCCATGAATGCCAAAGACATGTGATCCTTCCTCGTTGTTGCATTCAATCGTCGATAATCGATGCACATGCGATGACCTGTCACCAACCGTTGTGGCACTAGCTCATTCTTCTCATTCTCTACAACAGTCACACCACTCTTCTTAGGCACAACTTGAACATGTGAAATCCACTGACTATCTGAAATTGGATAGATTACTCCATAATCTAACAACTTAATCACCTCGTCTTTAACCACTTTCATCATTGGAGGATGCAAACGTCTTTGAGCCTCTCTGGTAGGCTTGGCACCATCCTAAAGTAAGATTCTATGAACACACTTTGTAGGGCTTATTCCCTTGATGTCTGCCAAAGTCCAGCCAATGACAGCTGTGTTCTTCGTCAAAACCGTAACTAGCTTGTCCTCCTGTTGCTTTGTCAACGTTGAAGACACAATAACTGGTAAAGTGTCATCTTCTCCAAGAAATACATACTTCAAATGTTTGGGGAGAGCTTTTAGCTCTAACTTAGGGGCCTGTTCCACAGATGGTAACAACTTATTAGTGGAAATTGGAATTGACAAGGGAGTATACCTTTTGTAGATTGGTTGTGAATCAAGCTCCTTCACAACTTCAAGTATGGACGGCTCCAAGTCTTTCAAAGCCTCCTCATCTCGTTCTTCATACTTGTCAATATGCAACATGACATGCAAAAATGATCGATCACAAGTATAAATGCAACATGAATGACACACATAACACACTTAAACGAAAATAAAAACTTGCAAAACAAAAGAAAATGTTTGGAATGAACTATGTTAACTCGGCATGGCATGACAACAGGGAACAACAAGGCACACGACATCACATATACATATAACACTTTTAAGCACAAGATGTCGACAACCTATAATGTTTCTAGTTGATTTTATTAACCCCTAATTTTAAAGGTACGTGCAGCAGGGAAGACCACTGTGCAATGGACTGATACAGCCCAAGGTAGTGCTATGCTTCGTCCAATATACCTAAAAAAATAAAGCCAATTCGAGTGAAGCTTATGGTGTCATATATGTTCAAGTAAATTCTAGCGTTTAAAGTGTGGTGATGCTTCGGCCCAAGAATTTGGCTAGTTAGAGCGGGTTCCGTGGTTTCAGAAGGCAGTGTTGTTAAGTCCACGGAGGGCGAGCCTCCTACAGGAACCAGGCAGGGCTCGTTTAGTGATCAAGGAGAGCAATATGGAGCCCACACCAAAACGGGTGTCCCCGGAAGTAGAAGTGCACGATAACCGACGTCGCTCCACGAGCTCCTAGTCCAGCTCTTCCAAAGATGGGTGCTGTAGACCTGAAAAGATGTAGGGGTGAGCAACTCGTCCTCGCTAACCCAAATGGGGCCCAAAGCCAACCAAGTCAGGGTTTAAAACCCATGAGAAAGCATATAATTTACATAAGTGTAGAACGTATAGTAATACGTCCAGGGCATTTAAAAACATATGCAATAGCCACGCACGCAAAGCTCAAGTAAAACATGTTGACCACATAAGAAAGAACTCTCAGGATCCACATGGCCGAATATCCCGGGTTTGTATTCACAGCAAACCGGGGCCAACTACCTATGCGTCGATAAACGAATAGTAGCGAGAGCGTCCATTTACAGCTAATGCCCAACTAATCTCTCGTAACAGCGCACCACACTTACGTCTCGCTTAACTCTGTGCGAGACGAGCGTAAGTGGGATAATTAAAATAAATAAGGCATTGCCCCTCCGGAGGTTCACGGTCATCGACACCGTGGGAAGCGTAGTCTAAATATTAGGTCCCGTCGCTCTCAGGCCAAGCACCGGAAATCAGGACAACGGTGCTACTCTTTTGATCCAAACGCACACACGCACACCAAATGCTGTGGTCATATAATAAAACGATGCAGCTATACTTTTATATATAAGTAAAGAAAAGCCACCAACCCGAGAGGGTTTCGGCTCACCCATTGGGCGTGCCCCCTACTACCTGATATGTTGATACAGCTGGCTGCGCTCCAACTCCTGGTCCTCCTAAAGCCAACGTCGATGTGCTCCTGAGTCTGTGGGTGAGATAACAATGAGAGTCAGGTATATGCAATTCGAGGATTTTCTATCTACGATTGTGACTTGATAAACATTCTTTGTTTATCTTTCTGACATTAGGGTCTAACTTATTTAACACTCCGATTCTCGAATCGACGAGAATTCGGGATTATTTCTTATTCAGTACTTACGTCGTTTTTGCCACGTTTGTAAATCAAAACCTTTAAAACATTTAACCGTAGTGATCGAAAACGTAAAAGTAGGTGTTCTACGGTAAAAGTCAAAAGTCAACTTTGAAATAGTAAAAGTCAATGGTCAAAAAGTCAAAGTCAACGGTCAAAAGTCAAGTGTCAAAAAGTCAACTAGTGAATAGTAAAAGTCAACGGTCAAAGTCAACTGGTGTATAGTAAAAGTCAACAGTAAAAAGTAAATAGTAACAGTAAATAGTTAAAGGTAAAACAATAAAAGTAAATAGGGTAAAATAGTAAAGGTAAAACAGTAAACAGTAAATGTAATTATTTGAACTATCAGGGGTAATTTGGTAACTCTACCCCTGGGTAAAACTGTAAAAGTGAAACTGACACGGTAAAAACTCTGGTTTTTACCGTGCCGGTTTTTGATCGACTGTGTCGCCGGAATGGGTCGGTTTTCCGGCCAAATCGAGTCCTTTGGCTCCTCTTTTCTCCTTCTACACAACCTAGGCTACCCAACATCTCAAACAGAAGAAAAGATCGAGTTTTCGTACCTCACACTTCCTCTCGGGTTTTTTTCGGCAAAACCCCTCTGGCGGAGCTTCGCTGGCCTTCTCCTCCTTCCTCCTTGCTTCTGGGCAGCTCCTGGTGGCGCCTGGGAGCTTCCTCGCTCTTCAAACACCCTGGATCACTTCGTCCTCCTCTGCACAGTGTTTCCGAGTTTTCCTTTCTAGGCTGGGCGGCGCTGGCGGCGGCGCTGGTGTCGCTGGTGGCCTAGGCAAGGTCGCCGGGGCGAGGCGAGGCGAATGGAGGCGGCGGTGAGTGTCGACGCGCGCCGGGGCGGTGTGCCTGGGTAGCTCTGTCGAGCTGCTCGAAGAAGAAGGAGAGAGAGTCTCGGTGAGGGAGAGACAGAAGAGGAAAGTGAGGGAGAAAGGGAAAGAATCACTACCAGGATAAGCATCTTAGCCGACGAAAATTCTTCGTCGGCCTGTTCACCAGATTCGTCGGCTAAGGTTATAGCCGACGACATAATATAAAAAATTCGTCGGCTATAATCCAACACTTAGCCGACGAAATATCAATATTTCGTCGGTTTATACGTATGACTTTGGCCGACGAAATATTAATATTTCATCGGCTAAAGTATTTTTAAAAATTAAAAATGAAATAGAGAAAAACCGACGAAATATAGTTAATTCGTCGGCTAAAGTATTTTAAAAATTAAAAATTAAATAGAGAAAAGCCGACGAAATTTACAATATTTCTTCGGCTATGATACTTATAGCCGACGAACTTTACCATATTTCGTCGGCTAAAGGTTGTTGAAAAAAAAAACTAGTATAGCCGACGAAATATGGTAAATTTCGTCGGCTATAGTACTTTTTATACTAGAAACCCAAACAAAATTTATAAATTTCCATCCAAGCAAGCTGCAAATTACAAATACAATTTCATAACCAACAACAACACACCATCAAAAGTAACATAAACATTTTGCATTAAATTTTCAATTCATAAATTGTTCATAAACCTAAATAGTAAATAAATAATTGTTCATAAACCTAAAAAACTAAATAAATAATTGTTCATAAACTTAAAAAACTAAATGAAGTCGATATCGTCTAAATCAATATCTGCGCCAGGATGAGGTTGCTGGGGAGGTTGGGGAGGTTGCGGCGGTTGAGGTAAGGGAATAGGCGTGGGCATGGGCGGAAGCGGAAGTCCCTGAAGCTGTGCAGCTGAAAAATCTTGCATGTACTGGAACATCTGTTGCTGCTGTGCCTGCTGGGTGGCATAGACTGCTGCATTGTACTCCTGTAAAGCGGCAGTATATGCTGTCTGGGCGGCAGTATATGCGGTCTGGGCGGCCTCTCTCGCGGCAGTATATGCTGCTTGGGCGGCTTGCTGTTCCCGTAACATCTGAACTTCCGCCTCAAGCTGAGTCGTTCTGCTGCTGGTCGAAGCTCCTTTTTTATGAAACCCGGGAGTGGTCTTCAGTACCCCCTCGCCTTTTTTTCCCAGACCCCGACAGTAGAAGTTATTTCCTGGCGGTGGGAATGATGTGCCCATGATCCTGGCCCCAACGCTGAGATCCGAACTGTCGATCCGGGACATGGCTTCGAACATGTCTTCCTCTTGCGTGTCAGGCCATGTCTCCCTGACTATAGCAGCCATCACCTCGTCACTAGCCTGCCTCACCCTCGCCTAATTTGATAGGAAAAAAAATTAATTAACATTTTAAAATATATATATATATATACATATAATTTACTAAATTTTAAAACGTAAAACGACTTACAATATCCTCCTGGGCGTCAGGATATGCCTTCTCGTACGTATAGACGTACCGGTTGACCTCTGGATGTTCCCTGGCCGCCTCCTCCATCAACGATGCGAACGGTCTAGAACCGGCATGATGGTTACTCATGTTGCGTTGCCGGTTTTGAGCGTTCACCCGGGAAACGGCCTACAAAGGAATCAAATTAGTAAAATATTTTAAAACGTATTAAATATAATTCAATATAATAAATAATTATTTTTAATTACCTGTTTATGTGGGTTGTTGAATTCCGATATCAGAAGCCAATGCCACTCGTACTCCCTGAACTGGAACTCAAGGGGGGTGCCAGAACGTTCGTTCCCATGCGTAGTCCAGTGGGTCCGTAACTCGTTCTTCCACTCCTTGTACCTGTAATACGCCAAAAAAAATATAAATAGTATTAATTATACATAATTTTCTTTTGTCCTTAACTTTGCAACGTACCTTCCCCCGTGCACAACGTCCGCCCAGGTGTTCCTCAGGTACTGGGGAACGTCAAACCACACCTGCATTTAAACATTTATTAGTTTAGACGTTCATAAATCTACAATGTAATAAATAATGTTAAATGTGAATTTTGTTATACTTACCGACATGGCATTGTGGACCATGTCCTTAACCTCCTGTGGGACCTCGCCCCAGTCTGACCACAACATAGGGACTCTATCCCTAATAAGCGCTCCCACGCGGCCAGAGTACATCCTCGTATTGCCGCCCGATACTACGTTCCCATCCCCGTTAGTATCAATGACGATCCTTCCCGAGGTACTCACTGTCTTCTCGAGAGCTTTCCCCGTGACCGGACCTCTCTTCTTCCTTATCGGCTTGGCTCTGACGGTGCCTATCATAAATTGATGATTAGTAAATTAATTTTATTATAACATTATAACATAACAAATTACTTATATAATCATTACCTGAGGGCGTTAGGGCGGATGCGACGGACTCCGACTCTGTCGCCGACGATGATACCCTCGCAGAAATTAAATCTGTATCAAACGGCACGAACAGATACACCGTTGATGGGGTCACCTGCGGGGGTAGAGGATAAATCGGCGCCCCTGAGTCATCGACTGCAGGTATTGCCGGTATCAAGCGCGGAAGGTAGAGAAGAGGCGGCGGCATCTGTACCCTGGAAGACCCACCCTCCGATGCAGTAGGGCCCGGTGCCGGTGCCCTATGTATCTCAGGCATACATAGTGCAGACACCTCCGCCTGAGTCGGAGGCCACAGCTGCCTCGAGGAGTGAGGGACGCTGGGCTGCTTGGAGGAGCGAGGTACGCTAGGCTGCCTGGAGGAGCGAGGGGCGTCCGGCTGGCCGGAGGAGCAAGGGGCGCTAGGCTGCCTGGAGGCGGGAGGGGCATCTGGCTGCCTGGAGGAATGTGTCGGCTCCAGAAGAGACGCCCGTCGGGCCGTCATTGGGCCCTGAAACGAACCCCGAGGGTTGCTAGACGTTCCCTCAGACGATTCACCCCGTTGGCCCTTCGAACTCTTCGATTTACTAAATAATTATTTCATCCTAAATAATATAATTAATATTTTGTTAAATATATAAAATTATAAAAAATGAACAACATTATCAAAAATTTATTTTTATATACCAATTAATATTGTAATATACCCAAATATATTAAATATACCATTCAATATTTTAATATACCCAAACATATTAAAAATTTCCAATTTACTTAATACACCCAATTTCCAAATATATTAAAAATCACCAAATACACCCAAATATACACCCAAATTCACCCAAAGTCACCCAAATTTACCCAAATACACTCAAATTCACCCAAATCACTAAATACACCCAAATATACACCCAAATTCAATAAATACACCCAATATAATTCAACATTATCACAACCACAACATTATCACAAACCTTAATTATCATATAATGCAATATATTGAAAAAACAAATGAAATTAGTTCTATAATACAATATAAACATGAAATTGCATACCTTATTTGTTTGGGAGATGAAGAAGGCGGAGTGGAGGCCGGAAATCGTCGAAAATAGTGAAAGAAAATCGAGAGGAGAGGGAGAAACCGTCCGGCCGAGAAGGAGAAAGAGGAGAAAATAGGGTTCTGTCGCTAGGTTCAAATTTATAGGAAGAATTATAGTCGACGAAATAAAAAATTCGTCGGCTATAGTCCCACTTTAGCCGACGACAAAACCCTAAATTCGTCGGCTAAAGTCTAACTATAGCCGACGAAAATTTTAGTAATTTCGTCGGCTATAGTCCCACTTTTACCCGACAAAATTACTACGAATGTTTAGTAATTTCGTCGGCTAAAGTACATTTTATAATTATTTAGTAAGTTCATGCACAATTTATATGTTTTATCTTGTGAAACGAAAAACCGACCGTCAGATATCATCATTATGTTGAAACATGTGTGAGGGTAAAATTTCAGCATCATCGGACACACGTAAGGGCTCGATTCGAACGGTCAATCCCGTTAGTCAAACCCCTAAACACAAACAAACGGTGATTTGGCCACCTAAATTACGTATTCTGTCCGGACCTTCAACTACAAATAGTTTCATATCGAGGAGACGCAACTAGTTGTATAAAAGTTATAAGAAAAATAACCGTCGGAGATAGGGCGTCCTCTATTGTCACACCCCGAATCCTTTGAAGTTAATAAAAGTTACCTTTCACAGAGATTTACGAGTTACCGAGGACTTTTAATTGTGATCGGTAATTCGATAAGTTACCGCTCGAGTTAATTTTCGAGTTTTTAAAAGTACTCCAAATACCTGAATTGATGACTCGATGTTGTAGTACGTGTCGACACGAGTCTCCCGGTATTTTCAGAATATTTTTCGGAGCTTCCGGCTAATTTCTGTGAATTTCTGAAGTTTATGGTAACTTTTAATTATCCATCCTGTAAAAGAGGAGTTTTACCATTTAACCTTTTTACTTTTCACTCTCTTTAAATCTGGACCGTCAGATCCTTTAGAGAATTGATCTGGACCGTTCATTCAAGTATAAAAAAGTGGTTGTTGAGTTGACTTTGGTCAGAACTCACAAATCGGGTCAAACCCGAGCTTTTTCTTCTCTCCCCTTTTTCTCGACGCAGCGTCGCCCACTCCGCCTTGATCGATACTGCCGGCGCGTCCGTCCACCTCACTTTGGCGCGCCACCACCATGATCTTCCCCTCTTCATTCTCTACAAAGCCCATACCTCAAAACACTTATGCGTCAACTGTGGAGGGAGATCGTTCAAGAAGAAGGGCGGCGGTGCTCCGACGAAGCTCGGCGTTTCCGGCCATAATTCGACCGAGATGAGGTGGGGTTCTTCTTTCCTCTCTTTCATCTTCAATTTCACTTCCTGGTATGCTCGATTTGAGACCCCAAACTCAAAATCTTTCTTCGGGTTTTTCTGGGTTCTTGGGTGGACTTCCGGCGGTTGAGCATTTGGAGTCCTTGACGTCTCCGCCGTGCCCTAGGGAGCCCCACCGAGTTTCTGCTGGAGCCTGTAGCATGATGGTGGAGTTTGGAGCAGCGACAGTGTGTGTGGACACTGCAGCAGCAAGGTTCCTAGGCTGCTTGAAGTTTTGGGTAGCAGCTAGGGCCAGACGTGGAGGAGCTGCTGGGGAGTCCGGGAGATGGTGGTGGTGGCAGGCCGAAACAGTGGGTCTGTTTGGAAAGGAATCCGGTGAAGGAGATACCGGATTTGAAAACATAGGTGAGCACAGTGTTGTGATTTTATCGTTGTGTTGTTATTTGGGATTGTTGTTGGTGTTGTTACTGAAATTATGTTGTTTTTGTTGTGTTGTCGATAACTTGGAGATGAAGGGAACGGGGAGGTTATGGCGAAATTCTGGCAAGTTACCGGAATCCGTCAAAGATTCTGGTGATGCAGTGGACCGGCAGAATGCCGAAGAGGTAGAAATCGAATCCCGGTTAAGCTTTTAGTCAGAAAGTATTGATAATCCCTAAGTTGAGTAATTACAGGAAAAATTGGACGTAAGTAGGAAGTTTCCATTTTGGGAAACTTCCCATTCTAAAGAACACTTGCCATGTTAGGAAACTTTCCATTTTGGGAGGTTTCCATTTATGAGAAGATGTTAAATCGGGTTGAAAAGGTTAAAGAAAAGGTAGAATTCAAGTTAAAGGTTTTGAAGTTAATCATTGAAGTGTGGAAATTATAGTATGTTGACCACTCCAGTGGTTGAGGGAGATGTCGACTCCAATTAACGGAAATGTCAAGTTGATCGTGGAAAAACAATCGGATAATTTTATTATCGACTCACAATTAGTAAAGAGAAATTACTTATGCTAAGGTGGCGTAAACGGAAACCAAATTTCGAGTCGATAATCGGAATTATAGTGTATGGGCTTGGTCAACACGTGGTCAATTAGGATTTCCTGGTCAAACTAGGAAAAGACCAAGTCAACTATGGAATGACTAATATATTGGTTTATTTGTACAATCTCTGGTTGAACGTGAGACGGACCCGACTACGCGGTTAGTTCGAGGGTTTCGCTCGAGGAGCTTTCCGAGCAGGAAGAAGGTCGCGATGAGTACTGTGAGTGGACCTTTGATTTAAATTAAATTGCATGCTTTATACTTTAATTGGTTTCTCCTGCATATATGATTTCCTCTATTTATATGTTTTACGGTGATTTGGGAAAAGGGGATTTAAGGATTTTAAAGGCAAACAAACCGGGAAAGAGGTTCATACCCATCCCGTGATTTTAAAGGATTTTTCCCGGGGTATGGTTTTATTGATTATCACCGTTTTGGGATTATGGAGGGGGATGTTTTTAAAGGAGAAATTTGGCTCACGGATTTTAAAGGGGTTTTCGATTTATTATTTCCACGAGGTTTTACGAGGTTTTACAGGTTTTACAGGTTTTAAAGGGATTTTAAAAAAGGGAAAAGGATATAAGGATTGTTTGCTAGCATGGACCCTCTCCAGTTAGAGCGGGTACCATCTCTGGATAGAGCAGGTCAGGGACCTTCTCCGGTAGAGCTGGTCATTTGACCTTCCCGGATAGAGCAGGTCAGGGACCCTCTTCGGTAGAGCGGGTCATTAGACCTTCCCGAATAGAGCAGGTCGGGTTTTCTCGTGGATGAGGTTAATACCCCACATAATTGTTTATATTTGAGCCAAGACATTATTTATGTTTTACTTGCATGCGGTTTTTCCTAGGAAAACTTAGAGGGAGAGCATTAAAGGAATTAGAGCTTTTATATTTATTTTTGTCCACTCACCCTGACAGTTTTAAATGTTTCTCCCCTGGGCCCTTCGTTTTCAAATGCCCAGTGGTGCAGGGTTCTCGAGCGGAGGTCGTGCGCGTAAAAGAATCGAGGCATAGTCGATCAATCCGTCGCTGCTTGAAATTCTTTAGGGTAATCATCTTAGTAGACTGCTCTGACTAACCCAGTATAGCTAATTAAGTAGCTTAGGGAGCAGGATGCCTTCATGAGTTAGGGTTTGTTGTTAGATACTCATGGAAGTGCTGAGTTGGAATGTAGGAAGGGTTGGCCATTTCAAGGGGGTTTCGGTAAGAAGTTCCCTTGAGGTGGTCCCCGCAGGATTTACTTCGAGTTAAAGGGATTTAACTCGGGGTGGGTCCTGACATCTATGGTGAATGAATAGAAAAAATGCAATGACCGCAAGTATTGGCACCGAAACTTATCGGAATTATGTGAAATTTCAACCGTAGACATATTTCATCGTTCCGGTCATATCTTATCTCACGACTTTTTTTCGTTTGAAGCATCTACGTATAGTTTGTTTTTAAAACGGAACATTTACTTAACACTTAGAAAATTAGTTATACAACATTAGTAGGCATATTTTGATTGTGACAATCCATCTTGTGAAACGAAAAACCGACCGTCAGATATCATCATTATGTTGAAACATGTGTGAGGGTAAAATTTCAGCATCATCGGACACACGTAAGGGCTCGATCAGCACGGTCAATCCCGTAAGTCAAACCCCTAAACACAAACAAACGGTGATTTGGCCACCTAAATTACGTATTCTGTCCGGACCTTCAACTACAAATAGTTTCATATCGAGGAGACGTAACTAGCGGTATAAATTATTATTTTATTCATTTAACTTTAGCCGACGAATAATTAGGGTATTCGTCGGCTATATTTTAGGGTTTAGGGTTTAGCCGAAGGAAAATTATGGTATTCGTCGGCTAAGACAGTTTTAGCCGACGAAATACAACATGTTTCGTCGGCTAAGATACTTTTAGCCGACGAAACATGTCGTATTTTTCGTCGGCTAAAACTATCAAATAGATAAAAAAAACAGTTGGTTTAACCGTACCCATAACAATTTCCTGCATATATAACCAACATTAAGATACATTATGAATTGTAGAGCTTGTACCATATAAAACACATCAAATTGTATTACAAATTCAAATAACTAAGAAGGCTCGTAATCAGAATCATCCGATGAGTCTTCTTCGGTGTCAGAATTAATTTCTGGTAATCTATGCATTTCTACATCACAAGAGTCGTCGTCTGTTTCTTGATTTGGATCCACATCAATAAGGCGAGAGTCTAAATCACGAATTCGAACCGAACGACCCGGTTTAAAATTATTAAGGCGAATTGTAGAGGAGTCAGGAATACCTATTGCACTGTGTTCTTGATACGCAACATTTTCTTCCTCGTCTTCGGCCTCTCCAACTTGTTTCACCGTTGTCGCAAAAACAAACGGGTCATCTTCGTAACAGCTTGTACCAGTGTTCACCGATAAAATCCCATACTGATCAATCTTCATGCTCTGCGAGCTTCTAGTATCAAACCATCTACACTTGAACAGGTGCACGGTCATGCCTTGCCCATAAACGAGTTCCACCACTGAATCAAGAACACCATAATAATCAACTCCATTTCGGCCACCATGCGCCATAACCCCAGAATTTTGTGTTCTTCATCTGTTGTCTCTCTGTTCACATATAAATTGCACGCCATTGACCTTGCACATCGGGTAAACTCTTGACATTATCGGCTTCATAGCTAGAAGTCTTAGTTCGTGAGACCAATTTGGGTGACCATCAAATTGAATATGGTTCATCTGCAACCAAAGATTCAATGTATTGTAAATATGAATAATTATGCAATCAATGAGCCATGAACAGAATTAAAGAATTACATACCCAATCGCCAAAATAGTTCGCGAACTCCTTGTTGTGGTAGTCGAGATCACCTTGAATGTCTGGACAGTGTAGATGGATGTCTTTCCAGTATTCAACTTCTTGACAGTTAATCAATACCCACCAATGGGCTATGACGAACTCATGGGGTTGCAACTTGTAGGACTCTGGTAAAATTCCATAAACTTCAACATCATTTGAGACTATGGAAAGGTTAAACTTCGGTTCATCAACCGGTATGGTTTGTGGAGTTTCCTTCAATGCTCCTAGATACAACTTCATGTAGGTGACGCACTCGTACGCAATATATGCTTCTGCTATACATCCTTCAGGCGCGGATTTGTTAGCCACATAAGCTTTGTAGTCTCCAAGTTGTCTGTAAATAAATAAATTTGTTGTCATATGTTACGATTATACAATGAACATGTACAATAAAAACATTAGGTGTAAAAACATACCTTTCCATAGGATACATCCATGTATAGTGTACTGGACCGGTAAGCAACAATTGCTCGGGAAGATGGATCATCAGGTGCGGCATGATGTCAAAAAAATTTGGAGGAAATATTCTCTCAAATTTACACATGATATAAATAATGTCATGTTGCATTTCTCGGAGATCAGATTTTGTCACTTCCCTTGTGCATAACTTCTGGAAGAATCTTGACAACGCTACTAACGGCTCCACCACCTGACGGGGAAGGAACGGTCGAATGAAAATAGGGAAGAGACGTTGTAGCAGAATATGACAGTCATGACTCTTTAACCCGTACATTTTATTGTCCCGAATGTTTACACACCGGGCTATATTTCCTGCGTAGCCTGAAGGATACTTCACAGAACTCAACCACCTGAAAATTAAGTTCTTCTGTTCAGGCTTCACGGTGTACGGAGCTTGAGGCATTTTTTTCTTCCCTTCTTTCAACCACAAATGTCTTCGTATCTCCATTTTTTTAAGATCAATGCGTGCCTTCGGACCGTCTTTCGTCTTTCCCTCCAAGTTTAACACGGTTCCCACCACACTGTCACACACATTCTTTTCTATGTGCATCACATCTAGGTAGTGCCTGATCAACAACTTACTCCAGTATGGGAGTTCCCAGAATATGCTCTTATGTGCCCAAAATTTATACCTGTCGGGTCTGTCAGGTATTGCCGCCACTATATTGGGATGATTGCTGAGCTGCCCAAAATCATACTCATTAAGCACTGCTAAAATTTCTTCCCCTGTCCATCTTCTAGGAGGCACACCAAGTTCTACAGTCCCATCAAATGCCTTGTCATCGAACCGCCATTCGTGATCATACGGAAGGAGAGTACGGTGACCCAATCTACATATCTTGTTGCAATGACTACTGCTCCCCTCATCGCTTAGGCACTCTGGACAAGCCTTGTATCCCCTAACAACGTTGCCCGACAACATCCCACGAGCAGGAAAATCACTAATGGTACCAACAACCATAGCATGCATATGGAACATCTCGTGCATGAACTTATCATAAGTGGGATGACCAACGTCCCAAAAAAACTTAAGTTCTTCAATCAAGGGTCTCAAATACACATCGAGACACTTCCCTGGATAACCGGGTCCCGGAATCAACAAACTCAACATATTGTATTCCTTCTTCATGCACATCCATGGAGGAAGATTGTATGGTACCAAAATCACCGGCCATACACTGTATTGAAGACTCATGTTGTCAAAAGGATTGAACCCGTCGGATGAGAGCCCGAGCCTCACATTTCGGACCTTAGACGTAAAATGAGGAAACTCCCTGTCTATATGCTTCCAGGCCTCCCCGTCAGCAGGGTGTATAAGGGTATCTTCGCCTTGCAATTCCCTATCAGCGTGCCATCTCATAGATTTGGCCGTGTGTGATGACATGTACAACCGTTCCAGCCTATCCCTCAACGGGAAATACCGAAGTACCTTCATAGGTTTCGTATTGCCTGCAAGAGTCAACTTATACCTGTCACTCTGACATACTGGACATGTGTCAAGGTCACCAAGGTCATTCCCTTCTGGATCTTTACCCCAGAAGAGAACACAATCATATCTGCATGCATGGATCTTGATGTAGGAAAACCCAAGATCTTTCAGTATACATCGGACCTTATGATGAGTGGTAGGAAGACGATGACTGTGGGGCAGCATCGAAGCAGTGTACTGTAGATACTCATCAACAGCCTTCACAGTCGATTTTGTCTCAACTTTAATCTTCATAACGTCCATCACACTTTCAAGAACCGTTTTCTGACAACCGGGGTACACAGGGGTCTGTTGGAAAGCAAGTAGTTTGTTGTACCTGTCAATACTAGCAGTGTTGACAACTCTAGGGAAGGGCTGCACCGGCTCAGACATATACAGTCCTTCAGAGCATACACCCCTCTCATAAGGAAACATATCGTTGATGAAGGCCGTTGTTGGATCGTTGGATGTACTGCCTGTCTCAGAAAATTGCCCATGATCATGCGGACCCCTTGATGATGTTTCACCTTGATATATCCAACATGTGTACTTCTCCCAAAACCCATTACTTTTAAGGTGCTGCCAAACCTTGTCAATTGGAAATCGATACATATCGCTGCGACACTGACATTTAGTGCACGGACAATAGAAAATTGTATTCCCTTTAGCATTATTCATCACATATTCAATAAAACTAACAACTCCTTTAGCATATCTTTTGTCCCATTTTGGAAGCGAAATCCAACTCTTATCCATATCCTGAGAAGATAACATAATATATATGTATAAACGCTAATTAATTAAATTTACGAATCATTCAATTTATATTATATCTGCAGTTAACGTACAATTAATATATATATATATACATGCATATATATAATAATTACTAATTAATATAATCAAATTAATATATATATATATAACAACAACTTCATATATATTATCAAACCCAAATCGATCAACTCAATCACACTCAAAACACAATATAATCAACTCTAATTAAAACTCAAAATCAATGCATAACGAAAATAAAACTCTTAAATCAACTCAAAAACAAGATATATACATATACATACCTATATATAGCGCCACAAACTAATTTCGGACAGATTTCGATAACACCCAACAATTTCGCCAACCCCAAAACTTTTTCTCCCTTTTTTTCTTTCAAATCAGCTACTGTCTAGATCTGGAAATATAAATAATTTTAGCCGACGACATTATATATATCGTCGGCTAAAGTTTTAAAATTTCGTCGGCTATAGTTCACAGACTATAGCCGACGAAAAAAACTATTTTAGCCGATGACACAACATTTCGTCGGTTAAAAGTCCACTTTAGCCGACGAAAATTTCTCTTAGGCGACAAAAGTTTTTTTCGTCGGCCTGTTAATTTTTTTTTCGTCGGCTATGATACTTATTCTGGTAGTGAATATAAGGAGAAAGGAGTGGATAAGAGATAAGGAGATTTGATAAGATAAGATAGGATTTTTAAAAAGAAACCAACGGCCACGATTCGACGATCGAATCAACGGCCACGATTTAATCCAACTTTCAAAATAATTTACTAAACCAAATTCTTTTTCAAAAACTATTTAAAAACAACCAAACGTCAAATTAAATCATAAAAGTTGTATGAAAAATACGTGAAGTGCCGGAAAATATTCCGTAAATACTTTCACGCATGTGGCGACGTGTGTCATAACGTGAAGACGTTAGACAAAAATTTACGATGTACTGGAAAGTAATCGGAATTAAACCCTAAATGTGTCGGAAATTTAAATAAAGTTATCGGGGTCTCACACATGCCAACGTGGCCAAAGACCTGCGCCAACGCCGCATCACGGCCGGACGAGAACAAGAGATGACAGCGACGAAAAAATTTCTTTGTACCCTAGAGAGAGCGGCTTGACCGTGCTATACCTATATTATTATATGATGGTGTCTTTATTTTTAACGTTGAGTTGAGTAGTCAGAGTAGTTTTTGCTGATTGTTTTTTCTTTTCCTGATGTGTTCAGTTTGGCAGTAAACATGAAATAGGTTTTGCTTCATATGGTCATCCATTTCAATTTTGGAATTTGCACCTACTTTATATTTCACAATCAACTATAGACTGGAAAACATGCAATATATCAGCAGAAATCAACGAAAACAAGCAAGAAGATTGTGGAAAGCTAAGCTGTGTAGAAAAAAATATAGTAGACTTGATTGCATGCGCAAGCGCGACTCTTTCGCATGCTCATCTCGCGTATAAGAAGGATAGTGTACACACGAGCCTAAATACAAATTAAAATTAACATATTACACATACACACAGCACAACATTGAATTATAAAGAACCAAATTTATTCCCTATCTTTAAAACGGAACTCTACCAATTTTTACCCTCTTGTTCAATGAGCCTCATGAAAAGACGACCTCCATAGCAACAAGAGAGAATCAATCGAACTTGTAAATCTATAGTAGAACAATAGATTTAGACCAATAAGTGACTAGTTTCCGTCCAGGTTTAGACATATCCAATTTCAGCCAGCGACGGACCCAGAATTTTGTATAATATTCATATGAGCTCAAAACAAATGGGGGCGTAGTCTTTAGAGGATTTAGGTAACTTTATGGTGCATTTACTAGAACAAAAGGAAAGAAGAAAAATTCAGTAAGGGCAGCAGCCCTCACTGGTCTCTATGTCGGTCCGCCAATGATTTCAACAATACTTTGTTTGGGATTTCTCAAGGTTTCAGAGGAACAAAAAGTTTCTAAATCTATGACTCAATATATATCGATTACCATACCCCACATACCGAAAATCTCAGTATATCGAAAAGCCGATACATTGACTTCGATGGTTGGTTGTGGGCCTCATCATAAGCCGGGCTAGATCCTACCTGACCATAAATTTTAGGGCTTATGGTAGGGCAGAGCTCAGTCAAAGTCAACAAAATTTAGGACCGTGTAGGGTAGGGTCGAGGCTTGAATATGTAAGCCCTGGTGGCCCATTTCGTTAGGGTTAATAGGGTCGGGTAGGGCTGGCCCTTTAAATAGGGCTAAACAGGGCCGAGATGGACTTGTTATTTTTTTCCTCACAATTTAGCTTTAGAATTATATGTAATAAACCTTATTTTTTGGGTTATATTTAACATGCATGTATACATATTATACTTAATTTAAGACAATTATCTATAAACTAAGTGGTTATACTCATATATCTCACGAACTATTACTCTAAATTATCAAAATACATCGTTAATCAACAAAACAAAAGGAAATCAAAAGAACAAAGCTAGCAAATCAACTACAAAAGAGAAGATTAATTATATTGTATCTAAAAAATAAGAAACATATTAAAACAATACAAAAAAATAAGAAATTATTAGGACCTAAAGGGCGGACTTTTAGGATCGAGCCGAGTTCGGTCCTAAAAGACTCATTAGAGTAGGGTCATAGGGTAGAGCCGGGTTTCATTTGCTCAACCCTTATCCTACCCTACTCGAGAAGGGCTAGGACCGATCCGTCCTAATGAAGGACCGGGTAGGACTTCGACGTTAGAGGATAGGACGAGTTAGTGTCAAAGAGCCAAATAATAAGGTCTAATTGTGGTATCAGATTTCTTCTACAGAATAAAGTCGGAACGATAGACGGTCCTGATCATTATTTACCAGCACAAACAGCATCAGTCTTTGAATTATATTGCACAAAAGTGACAAAACCATCAATTCGTCTTGTGATTGGAAATAATTAGGAATTTGCCAAAATTAAATGGCAATAGAAATATGTGGGTGCACTTTGGTAAATAGAGTTAGAATCATGACGACCACATATAACTGCTGCCTCTCATCTGCATTCTGCAATTAGCTGTGATCTCTTCCCTCCCTCCCTCATTCATGGCTTTCAGACTCTCACTCACTTCCACTCCCCATTTCCAAATCTCTACCCCAAACCACCCTCGACAACTACCTCTACCTCTTCTGGGTTTTCAGCTAAAATGTTGCTCCAGTTCCATTTCGCGCTCAAAAGCGGGAGCAGTTCACGCTGTTCAACAGGACCAGCAGGTTGTCCAGTCCCCTGCTGCAGACTCCACTTGTGTCCCTTGTTCCTCGTCCAAGATCGTCCTCGTCATCGGTGGTTCCGGCGGCGTTGGTACTCCAATTCTATCCTGAAACTAATCTCAATATCATCTTGATTGCTTTGCAAGTTTTAGTAGTTTGAACTTGCTTCAGGTCAGCTGGTTGTGGCTTCCTTGCTCGATCGGAATATCAAGTCTCGCCTACTGTTGCGTGACACTGAGAAAGCAGCTGCATTATTTGGTGAACAAGACCCAGAAGCATTGCAGGTATCAGTATGATCAAGAGATTCGTTTGATTCTCACATATGGGTTTACTCATAGCATGTAAAAGATGATGTATCGAGATGCCAAACTATTTAGCAATGGATGCAAAGATCTTATATTATACATACTAAGATGTAAGAGAGTAGATGCATTGTCTTGCTTTCACTGTGTTTTTCTTTCTGTTTGCATTTCCTGAGTAGTGTTGACTGTGTCTATAAAGCTTCTAAACATGATAGGTTGTCAAAGGGGACACTCGCAACCCAGATGATCTCGATCCATCTATTTTTGAGGTTTGTGCTTTTGGTTGTGTTACTTCTGGTTTTTTCTATTCTGGGTTGATTATGAGGACTATGGTTAATAATTTCTGATTTGACATCTTATCTTTTAGGGCGTCACACATGTGATTTGCTGCACCGGAACTACTGCTTTTCCTTCAAAGCGTTGGAGTGGGGATAATACACCAGAAAAAGTTGGTTAGGATTTATCTATTTTGAAATTTAATCTTTCCAAGTGACCGAGCACCACTGAATTAAGAAATTTGCATCATTTGTTGTCTTTTTAGATTAAATTGATGAACAGATTTCATACCAAATAGATTTGTTCATATTTCCTGTATGGCGTACCAAAGTTTCAATTATAGATGAAGTTACACATGAAAATTCACACAAACGGATTGCTTACTCATTTATTATCTATACATATGTTTTCATCACATTTGACTTCTCTTTGCTTTCATTGAAGATTGGGAGGGTGTGAGAAATCTGGTATCTGCACTGCCTCGGTCATTGAAGAGAGTTGTTCTTGTATCATCAGTAGGTGTAACCAAGTTCAATGAACTGCCATGGAGGTAAGTCACCTCTTTATCGATCAGGAGTGATACCAGTAACAATTTTTCTATCATTTGTGGGAAGTGGGAACTTACAAGAGATAACATTTTGTTACTTCATTCATACCGTATAGTTGATTTAAAGTAGCATAAATTCTCAATAATATCCAGCAAGGAATGAAACTTTATATAAGAAAAAAAAGTATTAGTAGATAGAGGATAATTCTCAAGATTGAGTGTAGATCAGCTCGGGAAGAATTCTGTGATGCTCTCGGTTTTTTGAGATCACACTGATTTAACCAAAGAACAAGTTCAGTGTTGGAAACTTGTATTCTATCTCGAAGAAGTGTATCAATAATTTTCTTCAAATATTCGTATTAGACAATCCAATATGATTACCAAATTCATATTATCGGCCTAGTAGTGTCTCTCATCCACAATATTTAATGAAACGAAGTTCAATTCTCCCCTTCCCCTCTCCCATGAACTAAAGTTTAATAAAAAAAAGATAAAAACAGATGGTTAGATGACTAATGTATGGAAGTTTTATATACCCAATCAAAGTTGCTTTAGTATCATTTACCAACAGTCTGGGAACATTTTCCATAACTTTTTATACTTCTATATTTTCTTGTTCCTTATAAAAGTATCTAATGTGATGATTGATCCAGTCCCAGCCCGAGAATACTATCCTGTGGATGGTTGATTTTCAGTTTTGAATTTGGATTCTTAGCATAATGAGGATATCATATTGTGAGTGGCACATTCGTCATGATTCATACATGTTTAAGAAGGTGGATTTCAAATTGATTCATGTTATGCATCCCACAGCTCATATGCAATTCGTTTTCCCTTTCTGTTTCTTTTCGGATAGATTAATCAGTTAAGATGCTTTATTTTTTGTAGTGTTATGAACCTTTTTGGTGTCCTTCAGTATAAGAAAATGGGGGAGGATATTCTTCGTAATTCTGGTCTACCATTTACAATAATCAGGTACATTCAAAGAAACTAATCTAGGACAGTATTCAGCTTAGTAATGAGCTGTATGTTCTTACAATTGTTGTTTATCATGAATATAAGTTGTATAATTTTCAGGCCTGGTAGATTGACAGATGGACCTTATACATCATATGATCTTAATACATTGCTCAAAGCTACAGCTGGCCAACGACGTGCTGTCCAAATAGGTCAAGGTACGATATGTATTCCCCAAAGTGGAAGCTAGTGAGCATCACATATATAATTATCTTTTAGTATTGGAGGTTTAATAAGCTAGTGATGCATCCATCTGAGTCATTCAAAACATTTGATTCCTGTTATGAATGTGCCTAAGAGCACACTAAGGAAAGGCCAACTGGAATGCCACAATAATAAGGATGTGTCAATTTTGTTTGAAGTTGTCTATTCTAGGCTCCCTGAAATTCAATACTATTGATGGTCTTTATTAGGTGAATCTGTTCTTGTTCTGCACTAATTTCTCAAAACCTAGAAATTAGCCACGCATTGAGCTACCTTCAATATCTGGGAAGACCGAATGTAGTTTAGTTGAATAGGAATTGCTGTAGGAACTTTGCACTAGATTCCACTATATTATTATTATTTCCTGGTATGCACCGAATTCTTCAGGTTTAGGAAAGGACCTGTGTACAGTGCTTGTGGTTCTTTTGTATCTTATGCCTTTATTTTGATGGGCTATTTTTTTTTTGTGATCCAGGTGATACACTAGTTGGAGAAGTTAGCAGACTTGTTGTTGCTGAAGCTTGCATACAGGCGCTGGACATAGAATGTACTGAAGGAAAAATATTTGAAGTCAATTCTGTTGAGGTAAAAGACATTTGCAGAAATTAGGGGGTTAATGATATACTGAAATTCTGGTTTGCTATGTATGCTTTTTTAAGTCAGTTACTTCCACCATCTTAATAGAAAAGAGCATGCTTAGCTTTTGACGCATCACTTTTAAGCTGCTGGCTGTGCATTAGTATCTCAGAAACATGTATAATCCTCAACCCCTGTAGCATATTAGACTAATGTATGTTATTAGCCTAGAAGCACATGATTTGGACACAAAAGCCATAATAGAGGGGTAAATACTCAGAGCAAAAGAAACGAAGAGGTGTGAATCTATCCTAGCGTGGCCGGGATTAAGATCCTGGAAGTTTGTTCAAAATTTGTATAGCTGCTGAAACAATATTGGAGGTTAAACAAGTAGCTGTTATATGATATGTATATGATCAAGACATGGTAACAATATAACTGTTTGAAATAACTATAGTTCATAGAGTAGTCTCAACCCAAACATAATATAAGTTGGGAACGTTGCTTGATTCTTCCCTTGATCAGTTCCTTTTTGGCTTGTTCTGAAAGAGCACGTTTGCTTTTGCTATAATCTATCAATGGATTTGGAACACATTTGATGTTATAGCAAAATTTATGAGCTAACTCCTACCTTGCCATACCCTGCTGCTTTGTGAAATTTCTTTCCCTTTCTGAATATCTAGTACTGCTCAGGGAGAAGGTCCTGGAAGCAATCAGCAGAAGTGGCGGGAACTATTCAAAGCTGCCCAAGGTCAATAATTGGATTCTTAAACTCCATTTGGTGAATCCATGTCAACCAGTGATGCTGCTTTATAACAAGAATGAAAATGAGGCACCTCTATCACATGAAGTAGGTACCCTGTTTATCTATACCGGAGTTTGGTGAATTGTCTACACTGTAAATATTTACTCATTAATATGTGTGTAAATGTTGTCTTTGTTCTTTCACATTCTGCAAGTTCTGTATCTAACCTTTTCAGGTGTATATGCTTTAAAATTTTCAATATTAAAAAGTACAAATTACATGAAGATCTAAACATTAGTCACTCAACTAATGCTCAATTCACCGAGTAATATACAGCTGAAAAGCAAGATTTATGAATTAAAGGATTGCTGAACTCTGCTATCGGGAAAAGAAGCAACTACTCATTCTTGTGTATTGTGGTGTTGGTTTATATTTTCCTTTGGTACAAGTTATAGCCGATTGACAGGTTTTGGTTTATATTTTCTCTTGGTAAAAGATGCACAGCTGATTGAAACGTTTGCATGTATCCTAATAAAAAAAAAGAATTACACTGGATTAACATAGAGAAAAAAAAATTGTATTGATTATTCCTTTTAGAATCAGTAATGGTGCTCTATATAAGGATTGATCTGACATTCATTGTTCAGTCAGAAAATTTGCAGACTTCTGGAGGTCAATAATCTGTGTGACAATGAATTAGTATACATGATAGTGAACCGGCTATGGCTATATGATTCTGTATCATGTACTGCTGTTTGTTCATCTTGGAGACTAGTTTGGAAGCGCAGGTTTGGAAACCAGTTTCCATTCATCCTGTGATCTCTTCCCTATCATGACTAGTGTATATAGTCCTGCCGAAGATAGAGCCACCAACAAGCTCAGGTTTCCAAAGGGAGTTGTAAATCATGACGGCACGGCTCCATATTGTTCCGGCTCTTGTGGTTCTTGGTTAATAATTGTAGAACATAGCCAGCAACCGCAGTCGGCCAGGAGCTACTTCAACCCGTTATCGCGTGCTTGCATTGCTCTGCCACCCCACTCGGACCCTTGTTTCTTTGTCAGAGACGATGAAACTGGTCCGCATGAGAAATGTTTTGTCGATGAGCGACACTATACAACTGTTTGATCCCATAGAGGTTCTTTCCCAATCTCAATCTCGAGATTCTTACTCAAAAAAAAAGTCTCGAGGTTTCTTTCAAGGGCAAGTTGTTAGGTGTTAGACCTCTTGAAATGCACGCGATCTACATGCATAATCCATCTTTTTCCTTGATGACTTCCTCCAATGGCGAGCTGCTACTAGTTTTGAAGGATGAGAGAATATGGGAAGACTACAGAAGATTTCTTTTTGGTGTTAAGGTGTAAGGTGGATCAAACTATTCACATTACAAGTGGCAAACGCTGGTTAGATTATGAAGAGATGAATCACATCGGAGAGCAAACAATCTTTATAAGCGACACAGGAGCCAAAGCCTTGATTGCTATGTCAAAACCAACCAACTCAATGCCGGTGATAGACAAGATTGGTGGAAATGGAAGTGGAAACTGCATCTACTTTACTAATGAAAAGGATGATAGAATTGGTGTTTATAATTTGGCTGATGAGACACTGAAATATCAGCTCACTGGAGGTCTTCAACAAAAACGTAGCAAGGTCTGGTCCACACCAAAGCTGTCATGAAAGCTTAAGATGAATTGTTCAATTACCAGGGTCAATATATTTTTCTAACCGGCATTTTTCCTAGACTTCTGTTCAACGCGGAAGCAAACCAATATGATTACAGTTCTTTCACTCTCAAATTATAAATGCGGTACTTTGTATTTGATAATATGACACTGTAGTTTGAGAGCGTACTAAATGGGCATTTCCCCTTCCCCAACGAAGCCAGGCACAACAAGCACAGTAGGGATCGATATCTATGTGAAAACAGACTCCTAAATAATTGAACTCCATAAACCTGAGACTGTTCAAGTCTTGTTTAGTTACAGCTGTTACCATTAAAGATCTGTGTTCATAAAAGCAGAAAAATATTCCAAAGTAAAATGAAAAAATGGATTACAAATTTATATTGCCATCTAACTTTCAAAACAGTTACTAACAAACTCTCCTTCCCTATCCCAAGGGCGATTTTCATAAGACTTTCCGATTATACTACGATTCTGATTTATAGTTCCATCCTCACAGCAGTACTCTGGGAAGTACTCCAGGAAACTTTTGCTTCCTAGGTTATCAATTCCATTGAACAGGAAATTCACCAGCAAATCCTATGTATTAGGACTCAGAAATTAGAAATTGGAGTGATGTAAGAAAAAAAACAAAACCAATGTTTAATACCTTTGCTTGTGTCTCCCCAATCAACCTTTTCAGAACTCCATGTCCAGGATCCTGTTAACATGTGGCCTTACCAATTAAGTCAAACAAACAACCAATGACGCAAGATCCGAATCAAAATTAACAACGCTTACAGTTAATTCCTTTCAGTTGTTAAATTTTGCTCAAGCTTGACATCTAGAATGCAAGCTTAGTGCTGCATACAAGCATAAATCATTCCACACCAATTCAGAATGCCTATTTCCTAATTATTTGCAAATATTGACTAAAGGTTAAACCATTGACATAAACTTACAAGGATTTGAACACCAAGAAACATTAGTAAGAACAGGGCTGTCTTACTATAGAGCTATTGTATGATTCTGAAATAAGGTTGTAAATGGTTTCCAAATTTGATGAAAAACAGGAAGGTGATAAACAGAAAGGTTCTAAAGTTTTCATTGAGATCCAAATATTCAATAAGTATCTTCTTTTTCACTTTTGGTACAGCTTAAAATAATGAACTCTTCCAAAAAGGAAGACCATGCAGCCCTTTTGAAATTCCACAACAGTACTCTTTTGGAAGGAAATCTATTCTAAGGTTTCATATGAAAGACAAGAATTTCATACAGATGGCCAGATGCAAGGAAAAAAAGACCAGGCAAAAATGTAATCACCTTCTCTGCTCTCCAAGTTAGATATCGATGTTGGGCTTCACGGTTACGTTTGATTTGAGAGGCATTTGTCTCCGCTACTGCTTGGTCCATCAGCTCAAGCCACACCTGTGGAAAAGAGGATTGTAATGTATTACAATTTTCTGTACATAAACTAGCATAGAGAAGTGAGAAATTAAATTCCAATCAATGACATCATTAAAACTATCACAAACAACAGAACCCATAAGAACCGTCGACAACGTACCTTGTAATAATCCATAAAAGCAGAATATAAAATCTCATAATTGTTTGGACTCGATGTAAATCTTGTCCATATCACAATGGGTGAGAAAAATTTCAATGACTCACTTGTAAGCTTTCCACCCCATGGTAAAAGCTGTATGAAAGCTGTGTTCAGTCACCATGCCATATCTCTTTAGGAAGGAATTGGAAATAACAATGAAATCAACATGGCAGTATACAGCCAGTTCTATTAATTGTACTTACCTCAGCATATTTAACACCAAGAGGAATTAGGCTTTTGTAATATTTATCTCGGTATTCTCTTTCAATGATGACGTTGTGCAAAGGGTTGAGGTCCCTATCAATGTAAAATACCAGTAAGCTCCAAAGTCTTCAGTATTCAATTATTAATGTATTCTGTGATAGATTAAATACCAAAATGACCTCAGAGGGATAGCACTAAATAATAATTGTGCTGTAAAACAATTATTGATTCCAGAGGAACAGTCGTTTAGCATCAAAAAGAGAAATAGAAAGGTGGGCTCATTTGATGCACCACCTTCATCATGAACTATGAAAAGAACAATGTACAAATACATCAAGCCAGAAAAAGTAGTACTGGGACGTTATTATCCAAATCACTTGTTAGTCTTATCTGTTCTTTCCACAAAAGAATGTTATTCAAATCAAATGCAACATGAGATCATGAATCTGTAGCTGTTTTTTGTTGTCAAAAGGTCCATAAATAAGCATTAGAAATGAAATAACAGACGGAAGAAACAGAACTATAAAAACAAATTATTTATGACAATTAAGTAATTAACAAACTAGGGATTAGTTTGTGACCTAAATGAATCTGTACTATGACATTCAGTCGTAACACTGCTCTCCCCACTGCTTATAACCCAATTTAACACGATAGTAATATAGGCTTGAACAGTGTTAACTGGCTAGACTCAATTTAATACAAATATTATGTGTGCTGTTCTTTCATGCAAGTCTCGTGTTGAGACCTAATTTTATCAATTGTAGTATAACATAGCTTCTCTCGAGACAAAGCAACATTTTAAAAAATTGCAAAAGCAATCGTCCATTACTCAGGAAACCAAATACATATACTTGATAACAGGCTATAGTGCAATACACGTTCCAAAAAGAAAAAGGGTAATATTGCACTATATATGTAGGATAACATATTGAATCTGTGTTAGTAGGCCAAATTTGTGAAATCACTGAATAGTAACACTTTCAAAAAAGTTATCATATATACACAAAAGTAATCCTTTTTCTAGAGTTATGTAAAGTATTTTGATAACAGTATGACTACCTACAATAGTACCCCCTATTTTTCATCAAATTTGTTGAAAAAGAAGCAGCTAAAAGTTAAATTAAAAGTGACTTTAAGGGAGCCATAAATTGTTGCTCCACCCCATGCTCAATACTCCAGGGAGCCATACGTATTATTAGATTTAAAAGGAAATATATAGTCACCTTTCTCCTCAAAATTAGGAGCTAGAGTTTTCCCTATTCTAGGAGTGTGGCCGGAATGTTTTTTTTAGTTCCTCCACAAACATTCCTAAATAATAGGGAGCCCATTGTTGCTCGAACTTGGTGGGGATGACAATACTACAGTAATCAATTAATTACTGATTACAGAAGAGCAGTATTCCTATTATTATGAATAGAGAGAGCTTACAGCACAACTATGTTTACATTGGCACTGGTGAAGAAGTTGGCACAAAAAATTGGCATATCAAATTCTGGTTTTGGAAAGACAGCGAAATCCAAAACCTGCAATCATATATGATACAAGAGTTACTGCAAAGGTATGTCTGACTTAATTTGTTGGAGTATCAATCATAAGAGAACACAAAATATACCCACACATCTTACAAAGATTAACTGTGTTTCAAAACCTGTTCTCACTATGCATAAGTCATACACATTCTCAGGCCATGACTAATATCTTAATAGTCCTCAAGTCATCTTTTAACAACGTAAGCTCCTAGACTAATACATTATTGTTCATGATATCAATGTCTATAAATCCAGGAACACTCTTATATTGATTCAGATCCACATATAATGCCTTACAAATGATAACGGCCAGATAAAAATACGTAATATTGTTCTATTGCACCATGGTAAGAGTGGAAGTAATCTTAGCATGGCAGATAAGCTTTACTCTGAAGTAATCAGTAACTTAACCAAGTGTAACTGAGAACCACTCAAGTATCTACTCAGGGCAATTAATATGAAAGGGTAGAGAGTACATTGTGCACTTGTTGCTTATATGGAACTAGATAAATGTACATAGACTTCTAAAATTCTCCTGAAGCGAATTTCCAATTGGGACATAATCATCAATTGACAGGCAATCTCACAATGAACGACCTGTACTTTAATATGTGAGTGAAATAATGTTTTAAACAAAGGAGTACTAGGTAGCTGCGCGGGCAACAACTTTACTTAACGGTATGAAAGCAAAAATAAGAATAAGAAAACAAAAAGGTTAAGTTAAACAGTATCATTGATATATAGCTAATACATAGTCCCAACCTGCATTCTTTGGGTCTCAAAACGTAGACTACGTAAAAGCCTAATCTTAGCAGCTTTGAATGATAACATTTGAAGATCTGCATCACCATCCATTGAAACCATGGAATTATATCTTTCCTGATGACAAAAAAATGGCTGTTAGATGATAGAAGAAATAACAAAGACGATGATAGTTATCACATATCGGTGAAGTACTTACTAAACTGAGACTTTCCTCTGAATAGAAGAAAATGAAAGCAAGATGGAAAAGGGTCCATCAGGAACCACCAACAAGGACAACTAGAAAACCCACTAAGCCAGGCAAAGTAACACCAATCCAGAATAAATTAAACTAGAGAAACAAAATTCAAATAAAAACAACGTAACCCCATCACAAATGAATCCACCCCCGGTTTTCATTAAGATTCTTCTATTACTGCACTATCTAAAATGAGTTTCAATCATCAACAATAGTACAAAGTCCCCCTATAAAAGCAGCATAAAGTTCTTAAGATCATAACAGGCAAAGCAATCAAACTGGGAAACTGTAGTTGTAGAGATACGAAACATAAAACTAGTTTCGAACAACATGAGCTATCAGGGTTTCTTGTATTCTATGAACAACAAGAAGCAAGAAGTAAAAATTCATTGGAGAAAGGGGTGACCTGGAGGGGAGAAGGGACCAGGTGGGTGTGGCGTTTGGACTCGTCCAAAGCGAAGTGAACGAACTTGTTGTATGAAATTGCAGAGAGTTGGGTAAGGGGTCGCTGCTGCTTCCTGTAAAAGGACGGGAGAGATAGGCAAGGCTTTCGCAGTTTGCAAAAGCTGCTTAGAGAAGCAGAAGATGAAGAACAAGGAGAGCATTCCATTGAAGAATAGCACCGACCAACACTAGAACCTGTCTCCCTCTCTCTAAGGCCTGTCCGCACAACTATGCACCTCCTTTTTTTCTCTTAAATAATAAAATATAATAAAAGAATATAATGGTGCTTATAAAATCTAATTTGATGTGTTTTATTAATAGAATGAGTTTCTATTTATAAAGTCTAACTTAACATACATTAAGTCATTCTCTATTAGGACAAGCTCATATAGCTTTTTTATTACATGAAAATAAGTTAAAGGTCATTAACCGAAATAGACTAAGAGCACACACACATGTCATGTATCCTATAACATTCTCCCTTCTATTGCGTGTTGTGATACCGGATGGTGCATACATTGTTACCTCGTTAAAACTTTGCCAAGTAAAAAACTCTGTGGGAGAAAAACTAAACCTTAGACGAAGGAAAAGGGGTACAACACATCATGCAACTTGATCGAGTGTCTAAAATGTGAGGCTCCACCTAATGAATAACTCAATCAGAGAGGCTTAACAATCTTCGCATTCCAATGCGCTTCACATGCTTATTGAAAGTAGTATTTGGTGAAGAGATTCACTACATTAGCTTCTGAATTGACTTGATTTGCATGAATGTTGAGGAAGGCTTGTTGTTGTTTATTGTAGAAGAACTTAGGTGCAATATGTTTAGTGATGTCACCTTTGATGTAGCCAAGCTTCATTTGTTCGATGCAAGCACTATTGTCTTCATAAATGTAAGTTGGCTTGTTAGTAGTAGGTTTCAAACCGCTTGTTCCTCTGATGTGACCAATGATAAATCGTAGCCAGATACATTCACGAACAGCTTCATGTAGGGCAATAATCTCTATATGATTTGATAAAGTCGCCACAAGTTTCTACTTAGTAGACCTTCAAGAGATAGTTGTATTCCCAATATTAAATACATAGCCTGTTTTAGATCATCTCTTGTGTGGATCAGATAAGTATCCAGCATCTACGAAACCAACCAACACATTATTGGGTGTCTCAACATAATTGTGGGAAGCAACATCAAGAGCAATAGGGGAGTTATGCTTCTTGACTTTGGTGGCTACAGTTTTGCACAGTGCTTGGCAGCCATATGACAGTGCACGGTAGCTGCTGCACAACTGACTGGCAATGCTCAGCAGTTGGTGCATAGTGCTGGCAGCGCTCAGCAGCTAGTGCATAATGCTTGGCAGCTGTCGGCGGCGTCTGGAAGTTGTTTGCATAGCAGCCGATAGCTTTCGGTAGCGCCTAGCAGCTATATGCACAGCAGCCGACAGCTGACGGTAGCGCCTGACAGCTGTGTGCAAGCAGCCGGCAACTAGGTCATGTGACCGACAGGTGCCTAGATCTTCAAGGACATTGCACTTAATTACAGCCTTTCTTAAATTTTTATAAGGAAAGAACTCATGTCAGTGGTCCCTTTAAGGTATCAAAAGATAGTTTTAACACCAGTTCAATGATGTTGCGTAGGCGCGGAGCTATATCTAGCTAACAAGTTCATAAAGAAGGCAATGTTGCGGCGAGGGCACTGAGCTAAGTACAATAGTGCACCAAGGTACGGTACCATTGCTCCAAGTACTTCTTTCTCGTTCTCTTTAGTGCAGAATGAACCATTTGAGGCATCCAAACTTCTAACTATCATGGGGTGCCAATTGGGTTCATCTTGTCCATATTGAATCGCCTGAGCATCTTTTAAACATATGCAGTTTGGTGCTAACGAGGACAATGGTATTCTGATAAAGTAGTATGGGGTCAAACTCCAAAACCAATTGGCAATAGAGGTCAGACCTTCCAGCGCAGCCAGAGTCAGCACCATTCAAGAGGGTTTGGAGGTTCGACCTTTCAGCATAGCCAGAGCCAGCATCAGTCAGGTGGATGTTATGATTGTGGGCAGCCATGTCATATTAGGAGGGATTGCCCTCTTTTGAGTCAAGGAGCTGCTGGAGTTACTACCCAAGCTACTGGTCAGTTATTAGCTGGTGCCTCTGGTAATGGTTTTCAGCGTTGGTCATCAACTGGAGGCGATACTCAGCAGGGCGGAGGTACTAGAGGACGCCCTATCACTCATGCACGACTACATGTTATGACCCGGCAGGAGGGTCGCACATCACCGGATGTTATTATTGGTACGTTGCTCATTTTTGGTCAACCTGCTTTTACTTTAAAAGACCCTGGAGCGACGCATTCATTTATGTCCGATAGATTTTCTTTGCATGCAAATGTGCCGTCAGCAGCACTTCTAGGGAAATGGCATGTCTTTGCCTTCTGGAAATGTAATGAAAATTGACTGAGTGTTTAAGGATTGTGAGGTTCTGGTAGAGGGTTGCGGATTTGAGGTTTATTTGATCCCCTTGGATATTGTAGAGTTTGATGTGATCTTAGGGATGGACTTCTTGGTGACACACTGGGCTTTGGTGGATTGTTTTAGAAAATAGGTGGTGTTCGGAGTCTAGGGAAGCCTGAGGTCACCATTCTAGGGGGAGGAGTGTCATTCCCAGTTGTGTGATTTATGTCATTGCTGCTAGGATGTTATTGAGGAAAAGTTGTCAAGCATACCTAGTTCATGTTGTGGATACCCGTAAGGGGGTAGTGAATGTGGAGGATATCCTTGTGGTTAGGGAGTTTCATGATGTATTTCTAGAGGAATGGTCTGGTTTACCTCCGGTACGGGAGATCGACCTAACTATTGAGTTACTTTCTAGAACCGCACCCATTTCTTAGGCGCCTTATAGGTTGGCTCCCACTGAGTTAAAGGAGCTAAAGGTTCAGTTGCAGGAGTTGGTGGATAAGGGTTTTATCCGACCTAGTATGTCACCTTGGGTGCTCCTGTGTTGTTTGTCAGGAAGAAAGATAGCACCATGAGACTTTATGTGGATTACAAGAAGTTGAACCAGGTTACGGTGAAGAACAGATATCTGTTGCCATGCATTAATGATTTATTTGACCATTTGAGGGGTGCCTCAGTGTTCTCAAAGATTGATTTTAGATCGGGATATCATCAGTTGCAGAATTGGGATGGATATATTGCTAAGACCGTAATTCGGTCACGATATGGACACTATGAGTTTGCAGTGATGTCATTTGGACTTACTAATGCACCGGTTGTTTTCATGGATCTCATGAATAGGTGTTTAGTTCATTCCTTGATCGTTTCGTGATTGTATTCATTGATGATATCTTGGTGTATTCCAAGAATGAGAGGGAGCATGCCAAGCATTTGAGAGCAGTTTTACGAGTTTCGAGGGAAGCTCAGTTATATGCCAAACTCAGTAAATGCGAGTTTTGGTTGGATATGGTGGGATTCTTGGGTCACATAGTGTCAGCAGATTATGTTAGTGTGGATCCGCAGAAAGTGGAGGCTATGACTAATAGGAGTAGACCTACTAATGTAACTAAGATTCGAAGCTTCTTGGGTTTGGCCGGTTATTATCGGCATTTTGTCCAAGATTTTTCTAAGATTGCCGCTCCTCTCACGAGATTGACAAGAAAGGGGTAAAGTTTTTTTGGTCAGATTTGTGTGAATAGAGTTTTTAGAAACTCAAGGATCGCCTGACTAGTGCACCAGTGTTGGCACTCTCTGATTATAGTGGCGAGTATGAGACTTATTGCTGGCACTAAGATATATAGAACTTTGAAGAAATTTTATTTGTGGCCGAATATGAAGCGTGAGATTGCATATTTTGTGAGCAAGTGTTTGATTTGCCAGCAGGTGAAAGCTGAGAGACAGAAGCCCTCGGGTTTGTTGGAGCCCTTGCCCATTCCGGTATGGAAGTGGGAACATATTTCTATGGACTTTGTCTTCAGCTTACCTCGTACCCGTGATGGGCATGATAGTGTTTGGGTGATCGTGGATCGTTTGACGAAGTCTGCTCACTTATTGCTGGTGAATAAGAAGTATACTCTGGATCGATTTGCAGAGTTGTATGTTAATGAAATTGTGAGACTCCATGGTGTGCCGGAGTCTATTGTGTCAGATAGAGATCCACGGTTTGCTTCCAAGTTTTGGGGAGCTTTACAGGCAGCTTTAGGCACTAGACTGCATTTCATCCTCAAACTGATGGTCAATCAGAGAGGACTATACAGACCTTGGAGGATATGTTGAGGGCTTGTGCATTGCAGTTTCGTGGGAGCTGGGATAATAATTTGGCTTTGATGAAATTTTCCTACAATAATAGCTTCTATTCTAGCATTGGTATGGCGCTGTTTGAGGCTCATTATTAGAGGCAGTGTCGCACACTTCTATGTTGGAATGAGGTAGAAGAAAAAGAATTGTGGGGTCCAGAGTTGATTTTTAAGACTAACGAGAAGATCAAAGTGGTGAGGGACAATCTTAAATCGGCTCAGGATAGATAAAAGAGTTAAGCAGATAATCGTTCTCGGACATCCGCTCTCATTCTCTAATTCTAATGTGTCTAAACGAGATGCATTGCGGTTTTCCCGTGCTGTATGCTCTTATTTATTTCTTCATACATCTACGTTTGGCTTGCGAGATCAGGAACAAGACATATTACTCTTATCCTTGAGGGAAAACAGACACACAAACACCACACAATAAAGGGGATTTACCTGTGCATTTGGATAACTAGCTGTTCTTTATGTCACTTCTATACACTTAATTTTGACATGCGTTGCATATATTTTTAATACCTCTGAGTCCAATAAGTTGACACTTCCATTCCATCTGAAACAAGGTTATGAAGTTTGGAAATGAGAGCCAAATTGAAGCCCAGGTTGAGGTTTTGAATGCCGAGAAGCAGTGGAAGTGGGGAGCTTGGACCAGAAGGTTGTCTTAGAGATTCTATCATAATATAATTCTTCCTTTTTGAATCCTTATGTTCCATTATTATCCGCTGTGAGTGACAACTTCTTGGCTGCTGATGTGTTTGTAGGGACCCTTGCTTGACTTCATTGGTGTCCCTGTGAAGGCTACTGATCTGGTCAACCGTGTTCAAGAACTTCAGCTCCTGGCGAAGCACATTATACGATATGAACATCCCTTACATCCGTGTGCTTATGTAACTCAAACTGGTCAAAAGGTTGTGGCTGGAATCAGAGTATGTATCACTCCTTTCCTTCACATGTATTTGCCGATGTGACATTTTTTTAATAGTTGATTTGGATCTCAAAAAATTTAGGTGAGAGTTTGGTTACGCTACACCATCATCGGCAGAACATACCTGCAACCTCAATCCTGATGGTGTCTGACAGTGGACACGTGTCTGTCACACCAGCCTCTAGGTATGGATTTCTATAGGAATTTACAGATCGCGAACCAAACGAGACCTGTTGGTAGCGGGAATCAAACTCGGATGGGGTCTCCACCACAAGCCCGTCCTTGCCAATTGAGCCAAACCTCGTTGGTATTTTTTTTAATAGTTGATGATGCTAGGTTACTTCTCGGAATATACTACCATGGGTTTGGCAATTGGGAAAAAATACGACTGGTTGAAAGGATTGGCCTTGTGAACTTCAGCACCATCAAACTTTCTTACCCCGTGCTCCAAATTTAAGAGATCATATGTCGAGAAACATTCTTGTTGAGCTCCATTAGGATAATGGGTGGAAAAGATTTGGTCCTTTTGTCTGCTTTAGTGAAACGTTTGAGTATCTGATTGTAGATTGTGTACACTTCTAAATGATATACGAACTTTTGAATCCTCTCCATGTAGTTTTGTCCTTGAAAATAGAAATCTACTTTTCTCAACAACTATTTTTCATTGAATTTTTATGTTGACTGTTTCCAATCATTTGTTTTATGTTAACCTTGCCCAGATGAGGATGATATATATTACAGTGTTGGTGTACATGTATCAGAAAGCTTTTGTTGAATGGTTCAAGAAAGATTCTTGAACCGGGAGTTTTGTGCTAATTTTTTGGTTTTTGTATTTCTTGGTCAATCCCTGTCTAGGCTGGTGTATCTGGATACTTTATTTCCGTTAATTCTGTTTATTTGCTTCGGCATCAGTTTGTGTGTCTCATGTCTATCCTGCCCTCAGTGGAGTGGGGTACGAAGGTCAATTAACCCTTCTTAATTTTTTTATTTAAACAGTTAAAAATTTATTAATTATTATACATATAATTATATATCAAATTAATGACCCTTTAAATATGAGATGATATGAAAGCAAGAATTAGATTCACAAGAACTTAGGTACTGTTTGGTCTAGAATTTGCAGTTCTTCAAACAACCGGCTTGTAAGTTTGTGCTAGGCGTGCCAGTACCTTTGGGTTAGGTACAACCTTGAAGCTGGATGCTGTCTGCTTCCCTCTTCTGACTTCTTCTCACAGCGACCGTGACAGACGCCGATCTTCTTCCTCTGTGCTGGGTTCTCTTCTCAGACCTACAAGGGAAAAGTCCCTCTAGGATTTTTCTCCACCCCTTGTGGATGGCCGAATCTTACTTAGTATGCAAGAACACTAAGCAGCGGGTATCAAGATATGCAGGATATGGACTGGCGAACGGGTTCTCCAGAACTGTTTGTGGGAGTAAGCACTGCTCAACGGATCGAACAGGGGAGTAGAAAGATTTCAACGGATTGAAACCTGTCAGACTTAACGGATTAAGTCCCTTGTGCAGCTTGACGGATCAGGCTACGGTTGCTGACGGATCAGGCTTGGTTGCTCCGGAGAGGCTTTGAAGACTTTCGCGTGGCGAAGTTGTTGTCTGTTTGTTGATAGATGTAGTTGTTTTTCCTTCTCTTGCACCTCAACCCTTTATATAGTGAATACTAGGATAGATGTTTCCTTGCGAATCAAGGTATGGCCTCAAATAATCCTTCTTGTAGTGCAAGACTAACTCTTAAAGCCCAATCATGTAAGCCCAAAACTATTCTGGTGGTAACTTACCCTCCTGCAACCACGTGTCTAATTTCTTATAATACCCTCGCGAACGCTTTTCCAAACGCGAACGTATTCTGTTAACACACGCCCCGCTTCGCGAGCGCGTTTCCCCCTGTGAACAAATTATCCCCTTTCGCGAGCGTACTTTGTTACTGTGCTCCTTGCGAGCGCTTTTGACTTTCCAAGCGTCCTCTGACCTTCTTGACCGCAGGCATCGGTCCACTTGCCTTTCTATAAATGGGCTTTTTACTTCTGGATCCAACATTGCCCCCCAGTTCTTGAGATTAAGCCCGTTTGCGAAAATCGAAAAGAGCTATACCTTAGCATTGATTTAACCAAAAGCAAACGTCTTTTCATTGTCAAACTCCTCAGAACACTCAACCATCATTTCCCTCTGCAACTCTTTTCAAACCTTCCTGAGATAATCCGCCGCCGTTCCTACTTCCAAATCAATGGCACCCAAACACACCTTCTCTGCTGTGAAAACCGCACCCAGAACCCCTTCTGAGCATGAAGCCCTAAACTTTGTCCAAGCCATGGCTGGCCTCCGACCTGCTCCAAAACACAAGGGTTCTTGGTTGAAAGTTAAGATTGATCAAACCTGCGACCTGGGTCCTTGGGTCGATGTCTTCCCAAACCCACTTGAACTGCCTTACCGCCAACATGCATCCCGAATTCCCCCTTTAATCTTTCGCAAAGAAGAAGCTTCCTTCGTCGACTGGCAGAAGTCAGACGCTCAGACCAGATTTGGACAGTGGCCAAACACTAATGACGCCGAGATCCAGTGGTACCAACAACGCCGTAGCAAAGACCTTGAACGATGGCAGGCCGTTGGAATCGCCGATCCTATTGACCTCTGCTTCACCCTGAAGTCTGGCTGCAACAGAGCTCCCCTGGCAGCAGCAGTCTGTTTCTGGGACACTTCATCAAACACCTTCCATCTCCCCGCAGGCCCAATGGGTATCACCCTGCTGGATGTGTATACAATTACCGGGTTTCCATTCGCCAACGCACCAAGTCCTCTCAACGACCTTGCTCTGGAACATCAAATCCCTTCTGATCAGCCTCGCCCCAACTCATACGCCGCGTGGGTCAGTCACTATGGGAGTACTGACGATGATCTAAGTGGCCTAGCATTTATGGAATTCTGGCTACTCAAATATGTTGAATGTAGCGCCACCAACAAACCCACTTTCGCCTGGGCCAGAACGGCTGAGCTACTTTACAACGGTATCCCTCTCAATCTTTTAGAGTTAGCCACTGGATTACTATATAGGTCACTACACTTTCTATCCTTAGAGCCCTTTAAACACAGATCTGTTAGTGGTCCTCTTTGGATTTTGGACTTGTGGCTTCAAACCTATTTCCCTGTTTTCCGCTTTTCTTCTGTCACCAGCTTCCTAAAAGATAAGGTTTTAGGCCAAACCATCGTATCCGCTCCACATCCTCCAGCCCTTAGCTATTCGCGTTGTTTCCACCATCTGTATAGTATGGAAAGCCTACCTTCAGATTCTATTACCGTTATCTGCAGACGCACATACCCTTCTCTTGTAAAAGAAGGTTTTATTTTCAGCAACCGCCACAACGTCCTGCAGCTCTTTTTCTTTCTACGCCTCCTTTCCAATCGCGACCTCAAACTACCAGGGAGAGCCGGAGTAGAAATCTATGCCCCCAACTTCTTCGCGAGGCAATTTGGAATGTGCCAAAGCATTCCATATCCCCCATTGGCTAGCCGCAACCATTTCACTTCGTGGCGAGAAACCTACAATGCCGGGATTGATCCTGATTCCATTCCCTCCAGCTTCAAAGACATCATTCAGCCTGTCAACACCTATCCCCTTGGCGGAGTACGTCTGAGCTTCGCGGCTACTAATGAGTTCACTAGGTGGTGGACATCAATCAACGAGGGCAAATGGAACCCAAACCACCTATCTGTGTTTAGACAGATCTTCCAGCCATATCAGACACAATTCCGTCATGCCGAAGACCTGGCTGTTTTTGCCATTGACGGCCCTCGCCAAAACGCTGATCCTTCCTTGGCTCCTAAGACGCGAACAGAAGTATCTCCTGCCCCCCAGGTATTTGAAACTCCTTTATAATGATCAACTCCCTGATCTATATACCCTTCTGACCAACTTCTTTCCCTGCAGCGTCCCCAAAGAACCAAGAAGCATGCGAACAAAATTAGTGTTCGCCCTCTCAAAAGGTCCAAACCAAGTCCTTTTACAGAAGAAGCCGTTCCTCAACCCCAGGTATGGGTTCAATTAATTCGAAAGCGCGTATGCTTACGCAGTCAAGTCAACTAACTTTCTGATTGTTTTACAGGTAGATCAGCCTATGCAGTCTATTCCTGAAGCCATGCGATCCCCCGAGGAATGCAATCAACATCCTACTGTTTCTGGCACTCCGAACCTGACTGTCCTGGCTGAAGTAACCTCTGCTGAGGCCCAAAAGGCAGCTTCTCCCTCAGCTAACCTGGACACTGGGACTCCTACTGAAGCAGATCAAGAGGTACTGTTTCGATAACCCAACTCAATTGGAAATATTTCAATGACCTTGAGCTCAATTGTGCTTCTGTCGTTTCAGGGACCGATTCCTGTATTTGAAGTCAGCTCTTCCTCCGAGTCAGTTGCTTCTCCGATCCTGGATACTATGATGGGAGAGGTCTTTAGTGAAAGCGCTAAGCTTGTTCCTATCCAAACTGTTGCTGCGAATGAGCCAATTCCCTGCGAGACAATTTCCTGTTCGCCTCAGAGAAAAGCGACTGATATTCGCGCGAATGAAATTCCCCCCGCAAACGCAGTCTCTTTGGCGAACGAAACTGCTATCGCGAATGCCGATCGCGCGAATGGTATTGCTCAACCAGTGCTTCAACCGGTAATCCCAACTGAAACTGACCCAAAGGTAACAATTTTTACTCTACAGCTCTTGTTTGTATTCTTACAAACACTTATTGTTTCTTTACTTGCCAGATTCCGGAGAACCTTCCAATGACCTCCCCATCTGATCATGCTACGCCTTCCCTCATTGAGCAAGTTCAACTAATGCTGGATCCTTTTCAAGCCAACCAATCCATCACTGATGCGACATTATTCCTCCGCAACCTGGAGCACGAGGATCTTCTCCACCCACATACTAGGCTCCAAATTGAAGATGCCATTCGTATCCTTCGAGTTCAAGCTGACGAAAGACTCTTGAAGAAATTGCAGCGTCTGTGGGAATTCACAACCAATGCTGCAACCTTGTCTGAGCGTGCCAGAGCCACGCGGTTGGAGGCTCCTCAGTATCATCAACAGAAAGAGAAGTTCCAAGCCGAACGGGTTGCCAAAGCCACCAATCTTGCCAAACTTGTCCATAACGCGACCCAGTTGTTTCCTAACCGACTTGCTGAGCTCAAACGTCAAAAAGCTGAGATTGAGGCCCAGCTAGCAATTGTTGAAGAGGAAACCCAGAACAACTTAAACGCCTTGGAGCAAGAGAAGAATTCCTATCAGACTCTTCAACAAATGATCAACCAGGTGGACGACAGGATCGAAGATTCCCTGATCAATGAAGAAAATATCCAAAATGCCCTTGATACTGCTTTAGCGAACATTAAGCACATTAGTAAATTTATTTAACTGTTTATCTGTTCTGACTTTGTTCGCGCATATTATTCTGAATGCAGAAGATCTTTTCAAATTAATTCCATATCCTTGACCACTCGAAAACTGTTCCCAACTTTAACTGCAACGTCGCACCATTAAGTTGCGCATTTACCGCATTCAACTAACACAGCACGCGTGATAAATGTTTGACCAATGAACGAATAGCAAACCATTCAGTTCCCTTCGGTGAAAACCTAGCGTTTCGCCTATAAATATCGATCAATTCCTTTCATCACCTTCAACAACCAAGAACATGTATTCTCCTTTCAGTCTCAAAGCAGTTCCACCAGACCTCTTTCTTCAACCTTTCTGTCCTCTAGGCTTCACAACCAAACCTCAAATCCTGGGTAGGCTTCACAACCTAACCTCAGGAATAAGATCTGATGCGCCCAGCCCTGAAGTCGCATCAAAGTGCATCACTGGAACCAAATTCCACTTGATGAGGGGATTGACTTCTGGTATTGGACCGAAGAAGGCTTCTGTGCCGACAGGATTCCTCTTGCCGAGCCTCTTCCGCGCCAGGTCAGACCAAGTTGCTTCTACTCCCATCACCGTCGACTTGCTCTCAACAAGCTGGCCGCGCAAGGTGGAAGATGAAGCAAAACCTGCAACAGTTTGAAGAGAGACTTTATGAAAGGAGTCGTAATAGCTCTTTCTTTAAGCAGCTTTGTTCTTGTTCAACACTGTATTTGTTGCAACCAGTTCTTGTTCAACACTGTATTTGTTATCCATGAATATTATGCAATAAACACAAATTGTTTATCTTCAAGGTATAAACCACCTAAGTCCCTCTATGGTGCCCCCCAGTTTTATCATGTGCACAAAAAGCCAAAAACCTCAAACAGGTTAGGCGTTAAGCAACATGAATGAAACTGACGAGATTCCAGTTCTGCGAACGAGACCCTGAGGCTCTAAACTCTGCCCCCTTGCTGGCAAACAGGCTGCTTTGTGGACTGTGGCGGCAAAGGATCGTCAGAAGCCCAAACACTTGGAAAATATTGTTTCAGATGCCTCCCATTAATAGGGTTATTATGGACTTCTCCATCCAAATCTCGCAAATAATAAGCTCCTTTACCCGCGATCTGGTCAACCACAAAAGGCCCCTGCCACGTAGGCGACCACTTACCCCTGCCGCGAACGTGTTCGCCAAAGGGAAGTACTGCTTTCCAAACCAAATCGCCAACTCCAAAACTTCTGCCACGTGTCCTGGCATCATATGCGCGAGCAACTCGTTGTTTTTCAACCATTATATGATCTAAGGCTTCCATACGAGTAGTATCCAACTGTTCATGCTCTTGGAACATGGCCTGAACATAATCCTCTCCTACTAACTGATGTTGTTCGCGAACCCTTAAAGAATTAACACTTATCTCCATGGGTAAAACTGCATCATGCCCAAACATCAAGGCATAGGGTGTGGTTCCTGTAGGTGACCGCTTAGATGTTCGATACGCCCACAGAGTATGATCAAGCTCATTATGTCAATCTCTAGGATTATCAATTAGCATCTTTCGCAAGATATTGATTATGACCTTGTTACTAGCCTCAGCTTGTCCATTCGCCTGAGCATAATATGGTGTGGAATGCAGAAACTTAATCCCATAGCTAGTAATGAAGTCTTCAGTTTCCTTTGCGAGAAATGCTGCCCCCCTGTCTGCGACCAAACATTCTGGGATACCATACCTGCTAATGATGTTGCTGAAGATGAAGCTGCAAACTGTACGAGCAGATGCATCCTTCAAGGGTACAGCCTCCACCCATTTTGTAAAATAATCGGTTGCCAACAGGATGAACTTATGCTGCTGAGACGAAGCTGGATGAATAATTCCTATAAAATCCAACGCCCACCCTCTTGCTGGCCAAGGTTTAATAATGGGTTGCATGGGTACATCTGGAACATGCCGCACTGGTCCATGCGCTTGACACTCCTGACATCCTCGAGCAAAGGCAATGCAATCTTTTAGGATCGAAGGCCAAAAGTAACCATAACGACGGATCAGCCACCTCATCTTTGGTCCAGCCTGGTGCGAACCACACACTCCTAAGTGTACCTCTCTCATTACTCGCTTAGCTTCCTTTCCAAAGATACACCTGAGATCAACTCCATCCTCTCCTCTGCGTAGGAGTTCGCCACCTCGTAACACATAGTTAGTGGCAAAGTATCTGACTTGTCTATCCACTGGAGTAGATGGATTATCCAAGTAATCAATAAGTGGTTGACGCCAATCTGTATCGATAGCCTCTATCGTAGCGACATACCATTCATCCGCGTCTACCCTCCGAGCCATGAAAGAAGGTAATGTCCTCCTTTCCACCTTCAAAATCCGCTCGCAGACTCCATCAGCCAAAGTTATGCCAGTGGCAATTTGTGCCAATTCATTCGCCGCAAAGTTGTGTGCCCTTGGGATGTAATCTAGAGTGACATCACTGAATTGCTCCAGCAGTTCTATAGCCCTTTCCCAAAATGGAACCAAAGTGAAGGTTGCGCACTTGTATGCTCCCTTAAGCTGATTGATTACCAACAAAGAGTCGCCGAAAACACTTACCACTGTTGCCCCCATTGCGAGCAACATTTCCAATCCGATTATGAGTGCCTCATATTCAGCTTGATTGTTGGTACATTTCCACTCTAATTGGAAAGAATACGCATGACGAGCCCCCAGAGGACTTACCAGAGAAATCCCAGCGCCGGATAGACTCTCGGTGCTGCTCCCATCAAAATATAGCTCCCAGGGCTGCAGAAGAATGGCCACCACGTCTAACTCTCTATACTGTAAGTCTTGTTTTACTGGATGATGAAGCAGGAAATCCGAAACCGCCTGTCCGGTTTGTGCCTTCAATGGTGTATATTGTAGTGAGAACTCAGACAAAGCTAACACCCATTTACCAATTCGACCCCTATGAATGGGTCTAGTTAACATGTATTTCACCAAGTCCGTCTGTGCCACCACTACCGTTGTGAAAGATAACATATAATGGCGTAATTTGCAACCGGCGAAATACAAAGCGAGGCACAACCGTTCCACGTCACTATATCTGGTTTCTGCATCTATCAACGTCCTGCTAAGGTAATACACAGCATGCTCAACCACTTTATCATCACCTTGGCGTTCATCTTGTGCTAAAAGTGCAGCAATGGAGGTTTCGCATGCTGAAATGTAGAGCTTCAAAGGGTGACCAGGCCGTGGAGGCATTAGAACTGGCGGTGAAGTAAGATACTGTTTTATCCTGTCAAACGCTTCCTGGTGACTTGTTTCCCAACGAAATTCTGCATCTGCCCTCAATTTTAACAGAGACGTAAAGGGTTGAATTTTTCCTGCCGAATTCGAGATGAACCTGCGTAAGAAGTTAATCTTTCCTAGTAACTGCTGCAATTCCTTTTTGTTAGTTGGGGCTGGAGCTTCCATTACCGACTTGACTTTGTCCGCTGGAATCTCGATACCACGCTGATGAACCACAAACCCTAAGAAATCGCCTGACTGAACCCCAAAGACACATTTAGCTGGGTTCATCCTAAGTTTATGTTTTCGCATCCTTATGAAAACCTTTCGCAAATCCTCTATGTGATCTGCCTTAATCTTGGACTTCACTACCACATCGTCAATATAAACCTCTAATATCTTCCCTAATATGTCATGGAAGATAAGGTTCATCGCCCTTTGATATGTGGCACCAGCATTCTTAAGCCCAAAAGGCATGACTTGGTATTCGAATGCTCCTGTAAATCCTGGACATCTGAAAGCCGTCTTGTGCTTGTCTTCTTCCTCCACAGGAATCTGGTGATATCCTGCGGTTCCATCCATGAACGATAAGAGTTCATGCCCTGCCACGGCGTCTACTAGCATGTCTGCCATGGGCATAGGATACACGTCCTTGGGTGTGGCAGTATTTAAATTCCTGTAATCCACGCACACCCTCATCTTACCATTCTTTTTCCTGACTGGTACTATGTTAGATAACCACTTGGCGTACTTTGCAGGTCGAATAATTCCTGACTTAAGCATCTTTTCCACCTCTTCCTTAACTGAAGCCGCTGTATCGGCATGCATTCGTCTAGGTTCTTATCTGACTGGCCTGTAACCATCCATGATTGGTAGCTTGTGACAAACTAACTCTGGTGCTAACCCAGGCATGTCTTCGTATTTCTCTGCGAAGCAATCCTTGTACTCGTGAAGTAGCTCAATGAGCTTCTGTTTTTGTTCAGGCTCCAAATACATACTTATCCCAACCTCTATTGGTTCCTCTAGGGTCCCCAGGTTGACCTTCTCTACTGGATCCTTGACCTTAGGTGGAGTATCATCCAAGGCTGCCGGAGCTGCCTGGATAATCTCCTCCTCTTCCTCGTTATATTCCAAAACATCATCATTAACGTACTCTACTGCTGCCACCTGTTGATAAGCCTCTTGCTCCTGCCTAAAAATAGATAATCTCTGGTGCAGGGAAGCGTAGGCTTCCAACTCCTCCTTGCTGAGTTGTGGCTTCATTGATTGTTTTGGGGTAAAACCATGGAGATTGGTCTACTGGCGTCTGCTTGAAGTTGCGCCAACCCCCATTGTGTAAGCTCAGTGGAGGTCACCCCATACGGATGTCCTTTCTTTGTGATACCACTGACTCTCAAAGGCCTCATGTTTTCACTGTAATAACTTGCATCAACAAAGCAAGCTGTTACTGAGAATGGTCTAGGATCGGCCTTGATTATTTCAGACTCATCAGTCTCTGGGTTCCAGATAGCGAGCTCTTGATGGAGTGATGATGGTACACAACCGGCTTGATGAAGCCAATCTCTGCCCAGGATCATAGTATAAGGAGCAGTGCACTCAGCTACGAAGAAAGTCTGATACATCTCAGATGGACCAACCCTAATTTTTAGTATTACTACACCGAGTGTCTGAGCTATGTTTCCAGCAAAACTTTTTACCTTCATCTTGCTTTCTAGAATTTTCTCCTTCGGAACCTGAAGGTAATTCATGGTCTGTACGGTAAGGACACTTACAGCAGCCCCTGTATCCACCAATATCCTACTGACCCTTTTGTCCATCATGTCAGCAGACACGTACAATGGACGCAAATGTTGCTTCATGGCGAATGTGGGCTTGGAGAACAAAACGTATTTCCTTCTCAACCCAGGGTCCATGTCCTCTTTATCCTTCTCTACAGCAAGCTCTTCTCTGCGAACGGATGACTCCGCTCCAGTCTCATCTCCCGACATGTTGAGGAAAACTTCAGACGAAATTGGCTCATCCAATGCGTACATAGATGGCAAGACATACACCATATTGCAATAAGTGCTTGCCCCTGGAGTGGGTATCACAGCTTCGGTCGTCACGTAAACCTGAGCAGATTCAGATTGGTCTGAGATCATCTCAACATGCTCGTTTTCCACGTGAAGCACGTTGCATGGCAAACTTTCGTCCATGCCCCCGGCTTCTTCTTCATCTTCCTCCATATCATCTTCTGTGACTCGAGGAGTATCGACTTCTGATTCTTCTTCTACGCGGGCAAATGCTTCAGCCATCTGTTTTACCAAAGAAACCTCTGGAACAGGTTCCTGTTGCTCAACCTCAATTATAGGTTCAGCCTTATCTGTGTCTCGAGACTCCTGATCCTGACGCTGAACTGCTTTTGGTCTCCATTCGAACTTTGTTTTCGACGTTTCCTTCAAGTCTTTGTTCTTAGGACCTTCTGATATCCTAACCCTTTTTGCCAGAGACGTCTCAGGAGTCTTAGTACAGGTGGAAGTAGGTATCTCAACCATCCCCTTTTGACCTACCCGCGACCAGACTGATTCTCGCGTATGTTGACTTTTGTCGGTGCCTACCCTTGACCATACAGACTTTCGTTCGCCGCTATTCTCTTCTCGCGAGACCCTCTTTTGTCCGCTATGCTTGGTGGTAGAAGTCTCAGAGGTCTCGCGAACGTTCCTGATAGGACAAAAAGGTCTAGCTGACAATAAATCCAGCTTCCGCCTTAACTGTTCCGGAGTCTCCCTGATTTGATCTGGGCTGACTAGACCCTTATCCAAAGCCTCCAAAAGCCTCTTGGTTCTACCATATCTTCGCTGCACGTTCCTAGTCTGAGTAGGCGTAGCTTCTACCACCTTTCCTTTTTCTCGGACCATCCAGACGTTGTCTTTGAGGATATTCCGGGAAGCTGGTGGTATGTAAGGTTTAGTTACTACGTCCTGCGGGTAGACCACTGGCTTCTTCTGCTCCATTCTCGCCTGGCGTAACCGCAGGTAGAGGTTGGAATCCCTCTGACTAGGACTTGCTGATCTTCTCATCTGCTTGGGACTGTGTGGCTGATACGCTTCAGGGGGTGTAGTAACAGTACTCTTCTGCTCCTGTTGTGGCTCTTTAGCAATGCCACATTCAGTTTTGCACCTATCACACAACATGACTACTGATGCACCTGCTCTTGATTCTTTCCGCTTGACCACTTCTGTTTCTCCATCGACATTGTTCAGGTCAAGCGTCAGTTTTCTGCTACCCCGAGCCAAATCGACCACAGCCACATCTGCTACCGCTGGATCACAAAAGGTGATTGACCCCTCATTGATCCACTGTTGTATCTGATCTTTGAGCTGCATGCACTGAGAAGTCTTGTGAGTCCACAAGTTATGAAACTTACAATAGATCTTACCAGCTATGGCTTCTTCCGGGGGGTAAACTCCCCATGGGATGGCCACCTCGTTGGCCATAATCAGCTTGTTCAGGATAACATGAGCCCTACTGGCGTCGTAAGTGTACTCTTTGAACTTTGGTCTTGCTGGTAGCGGCTTCTCCTTCTTTCCCTCATATGGCACTAGGTCAACCATATTGATTGTGGGGAAAGGATCAATGTCCACCCAAGCCGCAGTCTTTTCTTCATTCGCTCCGAGCTTTCCCTCGTTGATCCAAGTCTGGATGGTGTCTTTCAAGCGAATGCACTCTGATGTGTTATGGTTCCAGAGATTATGGAACCTGCAGTACTTCTTTCCTTTAAGCTGTTCCTGTGTAGGGGGAGGTCCAAAGTCATTCCTTACCTTCCCCAATGCCGTCAAATCCTCCAAAATTTCCGGTGCCTTGTGTGCATTATATGTATAGGACTCGTACTCCGGCTTGGCAAACGCGGCGAACGAAATCTTTACTGGCTCTTTAGACATTTTCAACACCTGGGACTTGATGGGCTGTCTGCCTGCTAACTCAACTGCTGCGACTTCTTCCTCATAGCCCATCATGTATGGGTCTGCATAAGGCATAGCTTGTGGGGCCGAATAGTAGGGATCCATATGGGAATATATTGCCCCCACAGTCTTGTGCCTTGCTGGAGGCATTCTGGGCCTCAGCGTTCCTGGGATGAGAGCCAAGTTATTCCTGGAATTGTTAGCGTCTTCGTCCAGCTCATTCAGGAAGTACTGGTAACTGCCAACCCTGTTCATTAGGTCAGCCATGCTAGAGAACATTCCATCGTGGTGTTTTGCTCTCTGCCTCTTCTCCAACCCTCGAATTGCAATTTTGATCAAGTCAGGCTCCGGGATTGGAGTTTTGCACTTGGCCTGCTGAATCTTGAACCTCTTGAGGAACTCTACAGATGACTCCATAGGTTGCTGATACATAGCTGTCAAAGAAGACAAGTCAACCTCTGGTTCCACAGTTCCAAATGTGGTTCTAAACATGGTTTCCATTACGTTCCAGTCAGGGACCGATCTTGGTATCAACTTGGTATACCAGGTCAGTGCTGACCCTGACAATGAGGCCCCAAACGTGCGTAACTTAAAAACGGTGTCCGCACCATATGGTCCACACTCGCCTGTGAATCTTGCGATGTGGGTGGCTGCGTCTTCAGATCCTTCTCCTGAAAACGAAGTGAATCTTATCTGTCGATAATGTTCTGGCCATGGGCTCTCAGCCACCCATTCTGGATACGGATGTGCGTATGCAGTGTTCACAGCAACGACGGGAGTTGCCCTTATTGCCTCCTGTATCATATTCTGGACCGCATCCCAGTCCAGCTGAGGTCTCCTTTGATTCGGTGTTGGTGAACGACGTGGTTGCTGCCTTGGAGCCCTCTGTCGTCCTCTAGCCCCTCCAGGGTTCTGATTATTGTGCACCGCTAATTGTTCATCACCCAAACGAAGTGGGCCAAATCCCTCTCGGTGCACGGTTCTTCTGTCCACCTGGTGATCAACCTCTTCTAGCAACTCTTCTTCTGGAGGCTGTTGGCAGATAAGTTGTTCAGTTCTCATGGCATTTAAAGCCTCCATGAACATATCCATCCTCTTATTCAGCGCTTGCTGATTCTCGTTCATCTTAGTTGCTAGGTCAGTATATCTCAGGTCTTGAACCTTGGCCTTTTTGTCCTGTTGCCGGGCTCGCTCGCGGACCTCCTGGAAACCTTTAGTCAGGTTATCCAATGATGAGCTCAATGCTCCAACGTGCTCAATAAGGTTCTGTGACTGACCTTCGTTAGCCATGGCACCAAACTTGCTAATGGCTTGTTCTGTAGATAGTTTCCTACAATGAGCCGAGTTATGTGGCCTTGCGGTTATGTGTTCTGGTTTGGAACACGAAGGATATTCCTTTCGGTATTCGCTGAAGCCTGTAATCTTGACACGGTCCCACTGGGCGTGCCAGATGTTTGGTCTAGAATTTGCAGTTCTTCAAACAACCGGCTTGTAAGTTTGTGCTAGGCGTGCCAGTACCTTTGGGTTAGGTACAACCTTGAAGCTGGATGCTGTCTGCTTCCCTCTTCTGACTTCTTCTCACAGCGACCGTGACAGACGCCGATCTTCTTCCTCTGTGCTGGGTTCTCTTCTCAGACCTACAAGGGAAAAGTCCCTCTAGGATTTTTCTCCACCCCTTGTGGATGGCCGAATCTTACTTAGTATGCAAGAACACTAAGCAGCGGGTATCAAGATATGCAGGATATGGACTGGCGAACGGGTTCTCCAGAACTGTTTGTGGGAGTAAGCACTGCTCAACGGATCGAACAGGGGAGTAGAAAGATTTCAACGGATTGAAACCTGTCAGACTTAACGGATTAAGTCCCTTGTGCAGCTTGACGGATCAGGCTACGGTTGCTGACGGATCAGGCTTGGTTGCTCCGGAGAGGCTTTGAAGACTTTCGCGTGGCGAAGTTGTTGTCTGTTTGTTGATAGATGTAGTTGTTTTTCCTTCTCTTGCACCTCAACCCTTTATATAGTGAATACTAGGATAGATGTTTCCTTGCGAATCAAGGTATGGCCTCAAATAATCCTTCTTGTAGTGCAAGACTAACTCTTAAAGCCTAATCATGTAAGCCCAAAACTATTCTGGTGGTAACTTACCCTCCTGCAACCACGTGTCTAATTTCTTATAATACCCTCGCGAACGCTTTTCCAAACGCGAACGTATTCTGTTAACACACGCCCCGCTTCGCGAGCGCGTTTCCCCCTGTGAACAAATTATCCCCTTTCGCGAGCGTACTTTGTTACTGTGCTCCTTGCGAGCGCTTTTGACTTTCCAAGCGTCCTCTGACCTTCTTGACCGCAGGCATCGGTCCACTTGCCTTTCTATAAATGGGCTTTTTACTTCTGGATCCAACAGGTACCATCTTTACTTCTATAAATACTGCATTTTATTTATTAACTAGCTATCAAAGATGGTTCATATATATATATACACATTTTTTTTCTCGTGGTCATTCTCTCTTTACTAGTGTCTTCACTTGGCAGTTTTTTGCTTTTTCACCTAACATAATTCTTTTTGTTTCGCATGTAGATTCGATATATAACCAATACATTTTCTACCATGTATTTATACATGTCTGTTATCAAGTATTTTAGAGAATATAATTATGATTTGATACAAGCTATAAAATGGTTACAAACTTACAATTCATATGTGATTATGTGAATATGTTTATGATGAATATGTAATTGTCTCCAAATAATCAATTAAAAGTAAATGCAATGTAGTTCATTTTTGTTTGGTATAATCGCTTTCAATCGAATACTCTGTTCAGAATAGATTAGTTGAGAATTTATCATATAAATTTTGATCCTTCTAACTAAAGTTCCTAGACACGCCACTACCTGCCTGCATATAATTCTCAAGGACATTGAGGATTTTCTCTATTGCTAGTAAACTTTCTAGGTCATTGTTCACATGATCGATTTATATATAAAATGTGTACCCAGGAACTTGCAGCTCTTGGGGGAAAGAGTGCGAATGCTAAAGTTGGTCGTAAAGCTTCCAAAGAGAGGGAAAATCCTGTCCCTATTCTGTGTCTCGCGCTGGGGTCAAGAAAGGTAAAGTAGGTTCATCTAGACTTAATGTTCAAATGATCAACGACAAACCTCTGAAACCCCAGAGAGTTGAACCTTTTGTTGGTGTGAGTCATACTTTCCTTTTGTATATATTTGTAACGAATGCTAAAGTTGGTCGTAAAGCTTCCAAAGAGAGGGAAAATCCTGTCCCTATTCTGTGTCTCGCGCTGGGGTCAAGAAAGGTAAAGTAGGTTCATCTAGACTTAATGTTCAAATGATCAACGACAAACCTCTGAAACCCCAGAGAGTTGAACCTTTTGTTGGTGTGAGTCATACTTTCCTTTTGTATATATTTGTAATTACTATTATTATTAGGATTATCACTTACCTTAGGAAGATATACTTACCTACTTTGGCTCGGTTGTAATTTGTATATAATTCCTCCTTTGTGAGGTGAATCAATATCAATCTATATTCAGCCACAATTGTCTCTTGTGTTCATTATTTTGACTTGGTATCAGAGCAGAGATCCGATCTTGGACTCTGACTCTTTGTTCTTTGATTCTTCACCCTTTGTCCTTTTGTTCCTTGTCCTTTGATCCTTGCATCATTGTTGCCCTTGATCTTTGTTATTGAATCTTTCCGCTGCATATTTACCATGACTAAGGATTCCGAAATCTCACATGTGCTCACAAAAGTTGATAGTGGTGAGAGCTCTTATGACTCCAACAAAATCTCTGTCTCTGTTAAAGATGATTCAACTGGCAGCTATGGTGGTGTCAAGCTTAATGGCACCAATTATCGAACTTGGAAGAAGATGATGGAAGCTCACCTTTGGGGGATTGATAAGATGGGCTATGTTGATGGTTCGATTCCTGAACCACCAATTGAAGCCAACAACTATTCAAAGTGGAAGACTGCTAATGGTTCGGTAACTTCTATTCTTTACAAATCTATGACGGAAGATGTTTCACAAATGATTATGGGATGTAATACAGCTGAAAAAATTTGGGAAAGTCTCAAAGAAATCTACTTCAATGGAACGGATTTTTCCGAGGTTTATGAATTAAGTACTCAAGCAGCTCGTATGACTCAAGATGGGAGATAGGTTGCTATGTATTTTGCAAAATTGAAGGGGATTTGGCAAGATATTGATCAGATGCGTCCATGTCGCATGAAGTGCCCAGATGATATCAAGATTTATAAGGAAGAGCAAGACCTTATGCGGGTTCATGTCTTCTTAGCTGGCCTAGATCCTATATTTGAGAATGCAAGGAGTGAATTGCTTCGTCGGACTACTACACCTAGTTTGCAGCAAGCTTTTTCTTATATCCGCAAAGATGAAACTCAAAGGGCGGGTACTAGAGGAGTTACCTCTGAAGTTGCAGGTCTTACCATTCATTCAAAGCCTTTCAATTCGTCCAACAATCGGCCATTATCAGGCAATCGGCCTCCTGCTTTGCGTCCTTCTCCTCAAGGTCCTCCTCCCGGGTTCTCTCCTAATGTTATCTGTAATTACTGCAAAAATCCAGGTCACATCAAGGCAAATTGTCATAGGTTGGTTGGCTTTCCAACTAATTATTTTAATAAGCCTCGACCTCAGGACAAATCCAAGGGAAAGGTTGCTGTCCATCTTGTTCAAGATCAAGAGTACTATGCTATGACAGACCCAGACCATACCGACGTTGATGGTAATGGTACCATGTTAGTAAGTCATGGTGGTAATGGTAAGATTGGAGTGGCTTTACAAATTTCTAACTTTACTGGTAGCAATACATGGATTATTGATTCTGGAGCATCTGACCATATGACCTATGATCGTAGTTACTTCCTTTTTCTTAACCCACCTACTATTTCCTCTGTTGTTAATGCCAATGGTGATTCTTTTCCAGTTTTAGGCATAGGGTATGTTCGTCTCACCCCTTCTCTAACACTACGTGATGTTCTTTATGTCCCTGATTTGTCTCATCATCTCATATCTGTGCCTCAACTCAATACTCAATCTCGATGTTCTGTAACCTTTTTTCCTTTGTATGTGATTTTTCAGGACCTCCTCACCAGGGAAATAATCGGCAGGGGTTATCTAAGGTGTCAGGACCCAACCCGGGTTAAACCCCTTTAACCCGAAGTAAATCCTGCGGGGACCACCTCAAGGGAACTTCTTACCGAAACCCCCTTGAAATGGCCAACCCTTCCTACAAAACTAGCTAAACCGGGTTAGTCAGAGCAGTCTACAAAGATGATTACCCCAAAGAATTTTAAGCAGCAACGGAAAGATCGACTATGCCTCGACTCTCGTACGCGCTCGACCTCCTCTCAAGAACCCTGCATCCCTGGGCATTTAAAAACGAAAGGCCCAGGGGAGAAACATTGGAAAACTGTTAGAGTGAGTGGACGAAAATCAAATATAAAAACTCTATTTCCTTTAATGCTCTCCCAAAAATTTAATGATTTAAATAACATTTATGCATGCCCACAATTACTAAATTTCCACAAATGCATGATAAGATAAACAAGTAAGGAATATGGGAAGAGAAATGTTCACAAACATAATAAGTCTGACCTCTCAGACTAGGGTCGGAGCTAAGAGCTCTAGTTGCGCCGTTACGCTATGCTAGCTATATAAAATGGTAATGGACAACCCTTATAATATCCACCTGACCTCTCAGGCGTGTCTGTCCTCTCAGACCAGGGTCGGAGCTAAGAGCTCTAGGTAAAATGGTAATGGACAACCCTTATAATATCCACCTGACCTCTCAGGCGTGTCTGTCCTCTCAGACCAGGGTCGGAGCTAAGAGCTCTAGGTAAAATGATAGTGGACAACCCTCATAGTGCACTACGTAGTTTGCCTGACCTCTCAGGCTAGGGTCGGAGCTAAGAGCTCTAGTAGCGCCCTCACGCTACTCTAGCTAGCATATTCATTGACAACCCTTATAACAAAAATTCATAACAATACTTTACTCAATTACTCTTCCCAAAACAATAAGTAAAACAATTCCTCGTCTTATATGCATAAATCCACATAAAACATTCATGAACCCGAGGGAAATATAATTCTCGAAACAATCATAAAAACCCTGCAATTAAATCAATAATTAAGACATGCATTCATTTAAAAATAATATGTCCACTCACAGTACTATTGCGACCTTCCCGCTCGGAAAGCTCCTCGAGCGAAACCCTCGAACTAACCGTGTAGTCGAGTCCGTCTCACGTTCAATCAGAGACTGTACAAACAAACCAATCAATTAGTCTTTCTATAGTTGACTTGGTCTTTTCCTAGTTTGACCAGGAAATCCTATTTGACCACGTGTTGACCAAGTTCCTTTCCTTTTAATAGCTTTTTAACAAATACATTCGTTTCTGATTACCCAACCATAACACCGACTTTCTCTAATAATTCAATTGACATTAGGTTCACCCATACTAATTCGTGGAATTACTATGGACACCCATTCAACCACTTCACCAATACCTTAGGAGTCCTTAAAATAATCCTTAAACCTTAACCGGCAATAATCGATGGTCGGAATAATATTTAATTATCCGCCAATAATACTAAACTAGAAAAATTCCAAAACCTAACCAAAACTCCTCCAAAAATTACCAAATTTTAACCATAGACTCCTCACAATAAGTACTAATTAATGGTCATGAAAAACTGCCCAAAAAGTGGCGGCCCCGCAGCCAGCTCCGCCGCCGACGGCGGCCGCCGGCAGAAATTCCGACGACCTCGGATCGCCACCAAATTTTACCAGTAGCTTCGTCTCATCATTTGGGACAACTTTCTAGTTCAACTCGAAGGCCAATTCGGCCTCTAACTAGGTCAAAAACTCGATGAACAGTAGACCCCGAAAATTTACACTTCAAAACTTCAAATCCTCAATTCTTCCTACACACTTCGAATCAAGCTACCAAATTCTAGGGGATTGTACTACACCTAAAACCCATCCTAAACATATAAAGAACTCATCAAATGGTGACCTAGGGAGGGAGAAATTCGATCCCGAAATTCTACTGTACACATGAAGAACAAATTAGAATTTCTCCCGATTTACGGCGAGTTAGGTCGAAAAGCTTACCTAGGAATGAAGTAGACTCGGAGGCCGAACTTTTGGGACCGGTCTGGTGGCCTGAGGTGGCCGGACGGCGGCGCTGTGGCGGCCGGAAGCTCCGGCACAGTTTTGCCCGATCGGAAGGAGAAAGACGCGGGGAGAGAGAAAGAGAGGCTGGGGTGAAAAATCTGATTTTTCACCCCGGTAACTCCTATATATAGCCGTTTTACCGCACAGTAACTTTATACTTTTGTTCATAACTTTCTCATACGAACTCCGATTTGAGCGTGCTACGTGTCCACGAACTCGTAACGACGCCCTCTACAACTTTCAAGAAGGAAGTTTTCCCAAATTCTTGACTTACCAAAAAGTCAACTTTACCATCATTGTATGGTTAAACGGTTACTTTAAATGGTAAAAGACCAAAGTAGCCAACCGTAAAATAATTCTAAGATCGGGATGTGACATAAGGGGTCGTCTGTTTCATCTGGATTGCATGTTCGCCGGAATGAAGCCGGAGAAGGCAGTCCAAGCAGCTTTGATTTCGACTGGGGTTACTAATCAAATTGAAGAATTGTGGTTATGGCATCGTAGATTGGGACATCCTTCCTTTGGCGTCATGAAGAAATTGATGCCCTCCTTGTTTTTGAGCGTTGATGAGTCTAAGTTGCATTGTGAGTCTTGTGTCTTAGTTAAAAGTCATCGTGCTAGTTATCCTTTGAGTACTACCAAGAGTTCTGTTCCTTTTGAGCTTATTCATTCCGATGTATGGGGACCTTCCCGCGAGTCAACTTTTTCTGGCAAACGTTGGTTCGTTTTGTTTATTGATGATTATACCCGTCTTACTTGGGTATCTTTGTTAAAACATAAACATGACGTCTTCTCTGCTTTTCAAGAATTTGCTGCTCTTGTTCGAACTCAATTTGGAGCCAATATTAAAGTCTTTCGTTCTGATAATGGGGGGGAGTTCATTAATTGTCAGTTTACTCAATTCTTCCAAACTTTGGTATTGTTCATCAAACTACTTGCCCTCAAACTCCTGAACAAAATGGGGTGTCAGAAAGAAAGAATCGTCATGTTCTTGATATTGCTCGTTCTCTTTTGTTTAGTGCTCACATGCCCAAGTATCTTTGGGGAGATGCAGTTCTTACTGCCTGTCATCTCATCAATAGACTTCCTTCTTCCGTTCTCAATAATCAAACTCCTTATGATGTCCTTTCCAATCATGTGTCAGTTCCTTCGTTTTCTAATCTTCCTGCTCGTGTCTTTGGGTGTGTGGTATTTGTTCATGTTCCTAAGAATCAACGTTCCAAACTTGATGCAAGGGCGCTCAAATGTGTTTTTGTGGGCTATGGTGTCAATCAGAAGGGCTACAAGTGCTTTCATCCCCCTACACAGAAAGTTTATGTTACCATAGATGTCACCTTCTATGAAGATGCTTGTTATTTTTCTCCTCCCAATCCTTCTCTTCAGGGGGAGAAACATACTTTTTTGGAAGAAAAGTCTTGTGTGATTCAGCCACTTGGGGATGAAAATGTTGCTCGTGTAATCTCTGATCCCACGATCGATCGTCAGGACAACGACGAGGCAGAGGCTTCCAGCGGTGCACCAACGATCGATCGCATTGGTCCTAGCGATCGATCGCCCGAAGAGACAGAAGCTCCCAGTAGCTTACCATCCAGTAGCGCACCAACGAGCGATCACGTCCTTCCTAGCGATCACGACAAGGCAGAACATGCAATCGATCAAGGCCCTTCACCCCTCTCAAATATAGATAACTCTTGCCAGACAATCCCGGAGGAGAGTCCTAATCTTGAGGTTAGTAATGTTTCTTCTAGTTTTGGTAATGGTGATAGTATATGTGTCTTGCCTCCTAGGTCCACTCGTGGTAAACCACCTCGCCAATATGAACCAAGTTTAAATGTCAAGTCCAAATATGCTATAGCTAACTTTGTGTCCACCCATCGGTTGTCTGAATCCCATGCTTCTTTTGTGAATCAAATATCCTCTGTATGTGTTCCCAGTAAAGTGTAGGATGCTCTCAAGGATCCCAAATGGACTCAAGCAATGAATGAGGAGATGGAAGCTTTGGAGAAGAATAATACTTGGGAGTTGGTGCCACCCCCACAGGGAAAGAAAGCTGTTGGGTGTAGATGGGTGTTCACTGTCAAACACAATGCAGATGGTTCGGTGAACAGGTATAAAGCAAGACTTGTTGCAAAAGGATTTACTCAAACTTATGGCGTGGATTATGAGGAAACCTTTGCTCCAGTGGCCAAGATTAATACAGTTCGAGTATTGATGTCTCTAGCAGCCAATTTAGATTGGCCTTTGCAACAGTTTGATGTGAAGAATGTCTTTTTACATGGAGAGTTATCTGAAGAAGTTTATATGGATCTACCACCAGGATATGAAGCAAACGCAGAAGGAAGATTTGTATGTAAGTTGAACAAGTCCTTGTATGGACTTAAGCAATCACCACGACCTTGGTTTGGAAGGTTCTCTCAAGCTATGCGTCGTTTTGGGTACAAACAAAGTAACTCTGATCATACGTTGTTTCTGAAACGTCGGTCAGGTAAGGTGACTGCCTTGATTATTTATGTTGATGATATGATAATTACTGGTGATGATTCTGAGGAGATTGAGAGACTAAAGGGTCTACTTGCATCAGAATTTGAGATGAAAGACCTTGGTTCACTTAAATATTTTTTGAGAATTGAGGTTGCAAGGGGGAGTTCAGGAATTTTCTTGTGCCAGAGAAAATATGTGCTTGATTTGTTGACAGAAACAGGGATGCTAGATTGTAAACCTGCTGATACTCCTATTGAGCAAAATCACAAGTTAGCTGAGTACCCTAACCAAATTCCTACAGAGAGGGCTCGTTATCAGAGGTTAGTTGGCAGGTTAATCTATCTCTCACATACTCGGCCAGATATTGCATATGCAGTGAGTGTTGTGAGTCAATTTATGCATAATCCCAGTGAAACCCATATGGAAGCTGTGATTCGCATTCTGAGGTATTTGAAGTCTGCACCCGGCAAAGGCTTAATGTTTTCAAAGAATAAACATCTGGATATTATACAGATGCAGATTGGGCAGGTTGCATTACAGATAGAAAGTCTACTTCTGGTTATTTAACTTTTGTGGGCGGTAATCTTGTTACTTGGAGGAGTAAGAAGCAAAAAGTTGTGGCTCGATCGAGTGCTGAAGCAGAGTATAGAGGTATGGCCCATGGAGTTTGTGAATTACTTTGGTTGAGAAATGTACTTCGTGATTTGGGATTTAAACCAAAGAAATCCATGGATTTATATTGTGATAATAAGGCAGCTGTTGATATTGCTCATAATCCAGTACAACATGATAGAACCAAGCATGTTGAGGTTGACAGACATTTCATCAAGGAGAAGCTTGATTCTAAGCTTATTTCCTTTCCTTTTGTTCGCTCTGAAGAACAGTTAGCTGATGTTTTGACTAAAGCAGTTTCGAGTAACGCTTTTTATGACTCACTTGATAAGTTGGGCATTCGTGATTTATATGCGCCGGAGTGTTGGTGTGAGTCATACTTTCCTTTTGTATATATTTGTAATTACTATTATTATTAGGATTATCACTTACCTTAGGAAGATATACTTACCTACTTTGGCTCGGTTGTAATTTGTATATAATTCCTCCTTTGTGAGGTGAATACATATCAATCTATATTCAGCCACAATTGTCTCTTGTGTTCATTATTTTGACTCCTTTAGTAAGAGAAGAGGGTGAAATGTCTGATGATGATGAAGTATATGAGAAGTTTAAAGAAGAGAAACGGATGGAATGGTGTGAAGAGATGATGACTAGTGAAATTAAAACCCTCAACCGTCTTCATCGGTTGCAGACGACTAGCGCCAATCTTCCAAAGGAGAAGGTACATCTTAGACAACATTTTCTTCTTCCATTTTGTGTTCCATGTCATCGTTTTCATGCTTGTTTTGTTCTTGTCATTTTTTGTATTATTTTTTTTCATGTGCTTTCAAAAATTCGCAGTTATTTACAGCTTCTTGGATAGATCAAATTATTTTGGACAATGAGGAGGAACCATGTGGACAGGATAGTATGTACTTCTTCCTGATGACTTATTTCTTTCAGTTCTCACATAGTATTCAAATTGTGTTTCTAACCTCATACTAGACTGCTTATGTATCAAATTATGGTTATGTCTTGAGGACAGCATACTCATTTTGTTTACATTTATGCTGTTAAAGTCAATACATCTTATTGTTTACTAAGTTACCATATACAGGGATGATCACGCGCTTGTGGGACTTTGTTTCTACGTTTTAAAACCTGTCCGGAGAGAGACTTCACCAAATATATTCGAAACTTAAACAGGATGAGGAAGCTGGTCCTTCCCACATCAACGGCTCTGCATCCGGCCCTTTTGGCAGACACCACAGTGACCCTACTTCCTTCTCCCATCTCTCTGAGAGGCAAAGAGGGTACAACAGTATTAATAACCAAACATTTGAACCTCTGAGGAATGGAAACGAAGGAGAAGGAAACATTAAATTTGATTCTTGGTGCCTGTCCATCTGAAAATAGACGCTCTCTCAATGAAAAGCCTTGTAAGACTTGTCATATTCTCTGGATTTTTTTTTCAATCATGAGAATATATTTTTGGAGATACTATTTGGCTACCTGAGATGGTCAGAACAGGTTATGTGCCAAATGGGATATTGCATGGTCAAAACCAGATGTGGCGGAGGAAAAGAGGCCAAGGATTGTGTCTCATTTGCAAGGCTCATTGAAGAGTTGTCCAAATTTTATTTCCTCCCGAGTATGAGTTTGGTTGGCATATGACCATGTATATAGGGCAGTTTCATAAAAAGAAAAATGGGAATGCTTCTGTGAGCTCTGCATACATAAAGGAAATACGGTAAGTGTACATTATGAATTTTGAAATACGTTCGGTATTTTCTTCACTCCCCATGTCTGAGTAGGCAATATTTCTTTTTGGTCAGGTTGGGTAGGCAATTCAAATTCTTGTATCTAAGAGATTGGAATTTTGACACTGCAGCTCAAGACCCTAATCTGTCGACATGAATGGTCTTGGCTTCTTGCAACTCGTCATCTTCCTTTCATAGTTTATTATTAGTATTATTTTTCTTTTTTGATTAGTTTGTATTAGTTGCTGAAACTTGAGCGTAGCAGGTTGCCCCTATTTCCTCGTCTGTTTTTCCTTACTGGACTGTCATTGAAACTCCTGCAAGGTGATATTAACATGAGAAGCAAAACCAGGACAGGAGTTGAGAGTCGCATACTTGGGTTTTGCGGATAAATACAAGGAAGAAAATACGTGGTAAATGCAGCATGAGAAAAATTGGTGTGGTGTGTAGCTGCTTTATCACTTCATCTTCCATACATGTTTTCTCAGCCTCAGCCTTCTATTTCTAGTTTCCACCATTATTTCTTTTGTTTTGTCTCTCATAACCCGTGCTCACAATATATATATATATATATATATATATATATATATATATTGTGAAGAGTGAGTTGTGGACAAGTGAGGTTCTCCATACTTTTAGGGTAAAATCTCTCTCTCTCTCAGTCCTGTTCAGATTGCATGCTGCATATAATTTCCTTCTCTGATTTCTTTATATTGTCAGATTAAATCAAACCTTCTCCCTATAATTTCATCTGATTCTGGGTTTTTCTATGTTTTGATTTCTTATCCTTCTACCATCTCTATCTTGTTCTAATGGAAAACGTGGAACACACTTCTTGTTTCTCCACACAAAACCCCCATAGATCAGAATTTTTTATCTTTTTTGTTTTGATTAAAAAAATGGTGGCTGATTGTGTTACCCTTCAACTGTTGAACAATTAAGACATGACCCCTCTTCAAGGGATGTTTCTCATAAGGGTTCGAACCAAGGACCTCCAGGAGTGTCCTTGCAACATTTGCCCCACTTGGAGCCTATCATGCTTCCATCACACCAAATCCATTGGTTAGATCAGAATTTCACTTTGCTATGTAGATTTTCCTGTTAGACCTGAAATATTTCTTTTCTCTTTCTCTTTTCTACCTCTGACCAAATAACAAGTTCATTTTGTGTAGTTTGATATATATAGAATTGCTGGTTTGTTCCTTTGGCTAACCCTTTTCTTGCTGGTTGTAAGAACTTGCCTATCATGAGCATCCTTCCGGGTTTTATTGATAGTCATTTGTGCTTGTGTGGTCCAAATAATTAAGTAGCAGTGTTCTGTTGAACCTATTACTCGAAACCCGTTTTTGCTTCTTGATAAAGTAGTCTGGGGTTCAACTCCAAAACCAATTGACAATAGAGAGAGTAGCCCAAACCCTTATAAACCCAGGCAAGGTCTCATATTCCTGATGTGGGATATATTTCTCAACACGCCCCCGCACGTGTGGCGAATCTTTAAGCCTAACACGTGGACAACAACTTGGGTGGTCGTGGAGTTCGTGTGGCCTTTGGGCTTCACACGTGTACGTGGGTAACCCGCTCTGATACCAAGATAAAGTAGTCTGGGGTTCAACTCCAAAACCAATTGGCAATAGAGAGAGTAACCCAAACCCTTATAAATCCACAGGTAAGGTCTCATATTCCCGATGTGATAAAGTAGTATGTGGTTCAACTCTAAAACCAATTGGCAATAGAGAGAGTAGCCCAAACCCTTATAAACCCACAGACAAGGTCTCATATTCCCGATGTGGGATATATTTCTCAACACGCCCCCGCACGTGTGGCGAATCTTTAAGCCTAACACGTGGACAACAACTTTGGGTGGTCGTGGAGTTCGTGTGGCCTTTGGGCTTCACACGTGTACGTGGGCAACCTGCTCTGATACCATGATAAAGTAGTCTGGGGTTCAACTCTAAAACCAATTGGAAATAGAGAGAGTAGCCCAAACCCTTATAAACCCACAGACAAGGTTCCATATTCCCGATGTGGGATATTTTCTCAACACTTCTTACAAAAAACAGAACACAAGAGTTGTGTAAGCAACAATTGGTTCATTCTGAACCGTAAGTTAATCTGGATCTGAGATATCAGAAACCCGCCATTGGCCTCCATAAAAAGAATCCAAGTTCAATTCATTGTTTTATTCCTCTTGTGATGCTACCTCCTGGTAGCAGTTGCTTAGGATTGACTCTATCTCAATGTTTTCGTAAGCTTCAACTCACTGAAAGTGAGAGCTTTGTATGAAGTAGAAGTTCTTTTTATAGATAGATACTTAGAAGTGTGCATGCTTCAATGGCTGGCTGTGATTTAGTTCTTTTTACTTTAATAATTTACTGAGTCTGACACTCGGTAACATGTTCTTTCAACTTTGATTCATGGGGTTTTCAGCCGAGGGCCGTGGAACCTGCAAAAGTTGAAAATGGACAATGTTTACGCACCAGGGAGGAACCATCTCTTTGTTCCAGGACCAGTCAATATCCCGGAACCTGTCCTTCGGGCAATGAACAGAAACAATGAGGACTATCGTTCTCCAGCTATTCCAGCAATGACAACAGTTCTTCTTGAGGATGTCAAGAAGATATTCAAGACTACTACTGGAACTCCATTTATGATCCCTACCACAGGTATGTTCATGTATGACGAAGATGGTTTAGCTTTCCTTTTTCAGGTTTCGTCTTCCAGACATCACTTCTTTATGGTTGCATTTTAACTTTCAAAGCACTGGATTCCTCTTAAGAATTAAGATGTTCTGGTTTTCCTTTTTGTTTCTATAGCAAGTGACACGATAGTAATGTTGTGGAAAGTTTGTTGCAATGATTTAAATACTCATGATTGTGGTAAATGGCTGAGTCACTTTGTGTACATAATGTTGCTCTAGGTACTGGTGCATGGGAGAGTGCACTTACAAATACATTGTCCCCTGGAGATCGGATCGTGTCCTTCCTGATTGGCCAATTCAGTTTGCTGTGGATTGATCAGCAACAGCGCCTTAATTTCAAGGTTGATGTTGTGGAAAGTGAATGGGGCCAAGGTGCCAACCTTGACATTCTGGCATCAAAACTCGCTGAAGACACTGCACGCACCATAAAGGCAGTATGCATTGTTCACAATGAGACAGCAACTGGAGTTACCAATAACCTGGCTACAGTGAGAAAAATACTTGGTAAGCATGTCTCTGTATATATTGCACATTTGTGAGGCCATACTTCCAATTTTTCATCCATTTGCTACCACTCTGCCTCCTAAATTGGATTGATATGTAGGTGTCTTTCCATTATAAAATGCATTTGTTATGTCTTTCCAATTTGCATACAAGTATCAAAGCCATACCTTGTTATTTTCATGTAATACATTTATTGACCTCCACTTCACCAAATGCTTCTCATGTTTTTTCTTTGAACATCAGACCACTATAGGCATCCGGCTCTCTTTCTTGTTGATGGAGTGTCTTCCATATGTGCTCTTGATTTCCGTATGGATGAATGGGGAGTAGATGTAGCCTTAACAGGCTCCCAGAAAGCTCTTTCCCTTCCCACTGGCATAGGGATTGTGTGTGCAAGCCCCAAAGCTATTGAGGCATCCAAAACTGCAAAGTCGGTTAGAGTTTTCTTCGACTGGAATGATTATTTGAAGTTCTATAAGTTGGGCACATATTGGCCGTACACCCCTTCTGTTCAGTTGCTGTATGGGCTGCGAGCAGCTCTTGATATTCTTTTTGAGGAAGGACTTGACAATGTGATTGCAAGACATAGCCGGTTGGGCAAAGCAACAAGGTACACCAGTTTGTTTCTCGGTTTTACCCGACTCTGAATGTCGTGTAGTACATAAATTTCAGATACTCATTACATGAGTTGCTATTACTTTGGTGTTCTTTATGGTATCAAATGCTATATATAAACAGGTCTTACAAATTTGAACTGTATGCAGGCTTGCTGTGGAGGCATGGGGCTTGAAGAACTGCACCCAAAAAGAAGAATGGGTCAGTGATACAGTGACTGCTGTCCTTGTTCCTCCAAATGTTGACAGTACAGAAATTGTGAGAAGGGCGTGGAAAAGGTACAATCTGAGTTTGGGCCTTGGCCTCAACAAAATCGCTGGCAAGGTTTTCAGAATAGGGCATCTTGGAAATCTGAATGAGGTAATGCCAAATTTTCGCTAATCATATATTCCAAGCATAAAATCATTAAAATGCATAGGTAAACTGAGGCTAGTGAGTACAAAGCACCTTATATAATGTTTGTGTTGCAACTTTTATAATGTTTTGTTTCACTTTGTTCTTTATTTTTGACTGTTTGAAAGAGGAAGGGGAAGTTTGATATACAAGAAATTACAACCATTCTGTTCTCACATATTGGTTTCTGTTTTCAGTTGCAATTGTTGGGCTGTCTTGCTGGTGTTGAGATGGTGCTTAGGGACGTGGGCTACCCGGTTACGCTAGGAAGCGGAGTAGCAGCTGCTTCTGCATACTTGCAGAACAATACTCCTCTCATCCCATCCAGGGTTTGATTCAGGCTGCTGCCATGTATGTTCGCCCATGTAATTCATTTACCACATTCTGTCATTTGCTTAAACATGCTCTGTACATAACGTCTGTTCTCTTCCTCTTCTTGCACTCTTTTGAGGCTCCTTAAACTCTACTGAATTAATACATGGTAATTTGGATGTTCCTGTATTGAAACTCCTATCTTTGGTGTTTTTTTTGTGAATTCTACTTCTGTTGAATTGAAATGTCTCAAGACTTCATGTTAGATAATATGATTTTTAGTCAATTTTCTCCTGAACCTGCAAAGGATCTTTAGAGCATGAATTAGTGGAAATTTAAAGCGGCACCAGCTCTCAAAGTTTTGTAGCATATAATTTTGATGGATTTGTTAACATTGACAGATGAAGCAACCTTGGAAAAACTGTCAGGTTTTCTGTGGTGTCATGATTGTTAAAGGCTAAGCCTTGGATCTTTTCCTCTCCAAAACTTGCAACATTTGCCTTGAACCTTCACCTCTTCAACTTCCTACTACTCAATGACCAATTAAGAGCTTGTTTATCCACTTTAGCAACTTTATACTACTAGTTGCTATAGTGGCTAGCTGTAGATAGCATACTTGCGTGTTCATTACTGGATCAAGACACCTGATACTTGATGCAATATGTCAAATTTGATGCATGCACGCATGGGGTATATAGCTTCAAAAACCAAATAGAAAAAGGGAAACAGGGTGCCAAGTTATCTACGAGCACGGGCACGTACTTGATGTGTATGTGAGGACCTGCCAGGTTAAGAAAACTGATCGATTGATGAACCAACTCTCTAGCTTCTTCATTAACGAGATACACTGCTGGGACATGCATGAACGACCACAACCTTCTGCATGATCATCACACTACTTGCTTCCACTATTATGTCATAGTACTGTTTTGCCCATGCAACTAGTCGATGATATATGTTTTTACTATTATAACTCCAATTGTTGAAGAAGATAATAATAGCAGAAATAAGTTAAGGAGATCAATATCTAGTCAAGTTTATAGAGGAAAAGAAGTAATATACCGGAGGTAGTATTCTTGGTGGAACCACTATGCGCTAGTGCAGACCCGTGTCTCTACTAGCAAACCTAGTTGCGCACCTCCAGAACCAAGGATGGAAGACAGACATACCACACCAAACAGTCATCAACACTAAGGCTGTGGTCCAGGTTAGAAGCAATAGCTACTCCTTTCATTTGGCAGAAAATAGAACAAAAGCCAAGACAGAAAACACATCATGTATAACATACGCAACTACAAGCTGGAGTATATAAGCTAGCATTCATTTTACATCTAATGTAAAGTTTTATAAACAGGGACTAGAGAAGTCAAGCAACAGAATACAAAAGCATGTTCATCATTTTTGCAGATAGGTGTAGGGTTTGAAAGCATATCACTTCTTCCGAGCCACGGCTGCAGCAATTCCACCAGCAATCAGTCCAACAGCAGTTGCAGCAATACCTATCCCTATTGCACCATCTACATTTAAACCAAACGAAGATAGATTTGTCAGTGGCTGAGCTACACACACAGAGAGAGAGAGAGAGAGAGAGAGACAGAGAGAGAGATAAGAGTTTCACAATTACTTCTACCTCTTTTGATCCGGTCTTCGTTCAGTTTCCTTAGGGTCAGTGCCTGTCTCCAAGCAGGTTCAATCTACCAAAAACACCATGATTTGATTTAATGAAACACTCAACAATACTTTACTCATTGAAAATAAAAGGCACAACACTTTCAAGGAATTCAGAGAAGGGAAAAAAACCAAAAACGGCAACAATACCAAAATCAACGTGTTTTCCCCTTATTAGGCTCACCTACATAAAACTCTATAAACAGCTTATGTAATTACTCAAAAAGAAAGCAAAATACTCGGATAAAGAAAGAGAAATTCCTAGTCATTTTTAGCAACTAAATGTGTAATTTGTTTTCAAATTTTTTGCAGGACTTGAAATGAAGTTACACCGATCTCACATACAAAGAACAAGTGATTTGAAATTACAGTCATGCAGTATGCTACATAAACATATAAAGAAGTTAAATACCATACCATTAAACACTGTTCAACAAGTTCCCTACTCTTAGAATAGTTACCACTTCGGTAATACCCAACAGCAAGAAGATAAATAGTCTCTCTCAATTGCAGAGGGCTGCTATTAGCATCACTCACAGAAGCTGAAAATCACCAGTATCAAGTCAAAACAATGAGCAGAAATAATCCCTAAAGTCAAGAACAAAATGGAGGTGAACTTCCAATGTGGAGTTATCATATACACAACAGAACAAGGGACGGACCTTCAAGCATTGCTATTCCACGTAGCACATCTACTGGATGCCTTGAATGAACAAGAGACCATGACAGACGCATGAGACATTCTTTGAACAACTCAGTTCCTGTCTCAGCCTCAGCAACTTCTCTTTCACATCCCTATATCATAGTATATGTTCAGAAACATGTGATCACATGAAAACATCTTATTAATGCAATATGTAGCATGACTCGTAGTTGATTGCTCATTCAAGTTTATAAATAAGTTCTTGAATTTATCAAATCTTCTCTTATACGTGATTGATTTCCCTGTAACGACGTATTATGCTAAGAACCAATCAGTACTAAAAAAATCCAGCTTCTGACCAGCTGAAAAATTTAATCATGCTTTAGAAGGCAGGCTTCCTTGTGAGCCAACCCATTTATGTTAAGTGTGTTGGTAGCCATGAACACAAGTAGCTTCACTCATGTCCAAGTATGCAATGACTTAACACTACGCAGGCAATAAATTAGAATGATAACAACACAAATCGGGGGATAGGTACACAGACACTATAAACGCAACATATAAACCACAATATACATGTCATTCTAAGGGTTGAAAACAAAACAACTCAACTTAAAAATAATTATCTCGCCAATGGTGACTGATCATGACACTCTTCGTCAATTACTGACCAGGTGAACACTACTAATAAGTCCATTAGCAATGAAAAATTTTCACTCAAAAGAGAAAAAACAAACTGAGGGAGCGCATATCTCGAATCTAAATTGCTTATCCATAGAAGAAAACGAGAACCCATCACCCACATATAACTTATTCTGAATCACATTCTGGGCATTACGGATGATTCATCTCAGAACTAACCAGATGATCATGCCATTCTTTTCCTGACAAGCCGATTTTTATATATAATTTGATAAAATTATAAGGCAGTTCAAAGTTGAAGCAATTCACAGCAAGATTACGAGAAATAACTAGTGAAAAATGATAAGGAGGAATAGTTAATTACGGCGATGACATCGCGCTCGCACCAGGGGATCTGGTCGCCACCAGTGAAGAAACTGCCAACCGACTCGAAGAATTTCCCAACTTTCGCCTCCATTTTCGTTCACCTTGAGCTTTGCACGGGACGACTCTTTGTTTTCTTTGTGGAGCCCACAACAAAATTCAACCTTTTCTGTTTCCACTGTTCGTTATTCTTTTTTTTTTTGCATAATGCTCAGAACCCATATTGTAGGCATAGAAAATTTCATCAAAGTTCATTTTTAAACATTTTCTTCTTTTGAAGTCTACCCAAAATTTTTTGTACAAACAAATCTATTTTGTTGTCTAAACCCAACAACTTATGTTGACAAAATTCCTAAAATACCTCCAGATCCATTATTTTGGTATCAATGACTTTTCCTAAAACAACCTTTTGATTTCTCTTTCTCTTCTCCCTCCCCCTCTCTTTGATGAATGATTAGATCTGATTCATCAACAGAGCTCCGACGCACTTCTCCCATGAACTCTCACCCGAGTCGCCATCCCTATCAGCCACCAACTCTCCTCGACAACGACGCCTCGAGAAAGCCGCCTTGACGCCAACAGTTTGGCTTCAATTTGAGATCTAAAGAACCTTGCCTCCTTGTGCCTTCACGATCTTAAATCTCAAGCAACACATCGGTCGATCTCACACCTGATCCTCAAGGATTGCAATTCAACTGTCAGTAATCTAGATTCTTAATTTTTTTTCTATTGGTTTTGATTTTTGGTGTCGTTTTGATTTCATTGTGGTTAGATTGTTGATGTGGTGTAGTATGATGAAATTGAAGCCCAAATATCTTAGATCTTTGACTGAATTAGGGCTTGAAAGAATTGTTAAAATTTACTAAATTGAGAGCTCGATCTAGTTTCTAATGTGGAAAAGTTGAATTGGATTAGTAGGCTAAAGGTTTATAAGTGTGTCACTGTTTTTGATCGGAACAAGATGATACAGTGATAATAGCTTTCAATAATTATGGCAGTATCTTTCTGCTACTATGATAGTATCTTTGTGTGTATGCGGTAGTATTCTGTTGTATTATCTTTCTGCTACTATCTAGAGGTTTATGAGCCGAAGACCTTCTGTCAGGACCCATCCCGAGTTAAAGTCCTTTAACCTGAAGTAAATCCTGCGGGGACCACCTCAAGGGAACTTCTTACCGAGACCCCCTTGAAATGGTCAACCCTTCCTACATACCAACTCAACACTTCCATGAGTATTTAAAAACAATACCTAAACTCATGAAGCCATCCTGCTCTCTAACCTATTTAACTAGCTAAGCTGGGTTAGACAGAGCAGTCTACATAGAAGATTACCCTAATGAAATTGCAAACAGCAACGGATTGATCGACTATGCATCGACTCTTGTACGGGCGCGACCTCCGCTCAAGAACCCTGCACCACTGGGCATTTGAAAACGAAGGGCCCAGGGAAGAACATTGAAAAATAATACGTTAGCGTGAGTGGACAAAAATAAATGTATAAAAGATAAACATCTTTTACTGCTCTTCCGTTAGTTTTCCAAAAATCTGCACGCACGCAAATCATAGACAATGAATAGACAAATCATTAAAATAACTCCCTTGGCTCAATCCATAAATAAATGTATGGGGTATTAACCTCATCCACGAGAAAACCGACCTGCTCTACCACGAGAGGGTCTATTGATCAGCTCATCGGAGAGGGTCCCATGACCCGCTCTATTCGGGAGGGTCCAACCGACCAGCTACCACCGAAGAGGGTCCTGACCTGCTCCATCCGGGAGGGTCATACAGACCAGCTACCACCGAAGAGGGTCAGACCTAGAGAGGGTACCAACTCCACCTAGAGAGGGTACCAACTCCATCCAGAGAGGGTACCAACTCCACCTAGAGAGGGTCCATGCTAGCATGCAATACATATATTCATATCCTTTAAAACCTCGTGGGAAAATAATCCGAAAACCAAGTCAAAACTCCCATAACTTTACCCCAAATACATTGGATTTAAAACATTTCCAGGAACTTAAAACCGGTTCTCTGCCTTTACTTTAAAACCCTTAAATCTAAGAGCCAAGTTTCCCCTTTTTAAATTTCATCCCCCTCCATAATCCCAAAACGGTGATAACCATAAAATCATATCCTGAATTCACGAGAAAGGTAGGAACCTCTTTCCCGGCTCACTTATCTTTAAAAAGTATAAAATTCTCATTTTCCCAAAATCATCGTAAAACTTAAATTGGAGGAAATCACATATAAAAAAGAAACTAATTAAAGTCTATGGCATGCATTATATTTAAAAATAAAGTCCACTCACAGTACTTATTGCGATTTCCTTCCTGTTCGGAAAGCTCCTCGAGCGAAACCTCGAACTAACCACATAGTCGAGCTCGTCTCACATTCGACCAGAGACTGTACAAATAAACCAACAAATTAGTCTTTCCATCGTTGACTTGATCTTTTCCTAGTTTAACTAGGAAATCCTATTTGACCACGTGTTGACCAAGTTCCTTTCTTTTTTAACAGCTTTTTCAACAATACGCTTAATTCCGAATATCGACTCGAAATTTGGTATCGACATTCCTTACTATTTTATTGACGATAGGTTATCACATAGTAATTTTGTGGAATTACTATGGACACCCAATCAACCACTTTACCAATTTACGGGTTATGAGTCGATATATCCGGTATGAAATTATCTGAATTATTTACAGCGCCCAACTCGGTTTCTGACTAAGATTCCTGAGTTGTCTAGAATCTCACTTAAAGATCTGGTTGTCTTAACTTAACCGGTTACTAAGATTGACCTTTCCCTTTTTACTTTTATCGGTTAATCTTCCATAAATGGAAACCTTCCAAAAAGGGAAAGTTTCCCAAAACGGAAAAGTTTCCTAAAAATGGTAAGTGTTCTTTAGAATGGGAAGTTTCCCAAAATGGAAACTTCCTACTTACGTCCAATTTTTTCGTAATTACTCAAATTAGGAATTAACATAACTTTTCGACTAAAAGCTTAACCAGGGAAATGATTTCTACCTCTTCAGCATTCTGCCGGTTTAACTGTACTCCCGGGGCAGTCACCAGATTCCTACAACTTTGCCGGAATCTTCGACCGGATTCCGGTCAACTTGCCGGAATTTCGCCATAACTTCCCCGTTTCCTCCGATTCAGCAAGTTACCGACCACATGCACCAAAAACGACACAATTAAATTCAAACATAGGTTCAACAACAACATAAACAACAAAGCAGCACAACACACAGGAGATAACAAACCCAAACTCACCTTGAATCCACCCTCAGGACAAGCTCAGTAGCTCTCCAGTCTCTTCCTCTCCGGACTGTCGACTTGTAAAATCTCCAAAAACTCCCTAACAGCTGCCTCAGTCGCCAATAGTCCCTAAAACTCCCTCCACCACCACCACGGTAACCTACCACCAAACACCCCCAGCCACTGCCACTTCCTACACCTAAAACAACAACATCCAACACTTGCATTCCTCCTTGCTGGTTCCTCCACGAGCAGGGCCTCTTCCATTGCCTCTTCCCAACACCATCACCTGCCCTACAGCCCCACCATCGAGCAGCCTAGCAGTCTCCACAGTTGCAACACCTCCAACTGCCAAGTCGTCTCAACTCGACCTCCAACTCCACTTGCTAGCCTCACCTGAGCTCCAGAAGTCTGGCTGGAACCTAAAACTTCGACGTCGGTGCCTCACCGGAAAAATATACAGAGGAACAGAATTTAGGACAATTCAAATTAGGGTTCGAAATTCGACCCCCAAGCCAAGGGAATTAAGAGAAAGATGAGGTGAAAAAAACCTACCATTGACGAGCCAAAAGGTCGCCTGAGCTGGCTCAACTCCGATGAGCACAGCCGTGCTTCACCTCGGGTGATCTCCCTTGTCTTGGGTTTAATGGAGAAATTTCTTTGGGGGTTTTGAAATAGGGAGGAAGAGGAATGTTTCGGTGGTGGTGCGCCGGTGTGGGTTGGCCGGACGCAGCTGAGTCGAGCGGAGGACGCCGGAGAAGATGCAGAGTCGAGAGAGGGGGAGGAGACTCGGTTGACCCGAGTCTGGTCTCTTTGACCGGGTTGACCGGTCTCTTTCCTTAAATACCGAAATGAACGGCCATGATTAGATCTTAATAAAGATCAACGGTCCACATTTAAAGAGGGTAAAAAGTAAAAGGTAAATGGTAAAACTCTTTTTTTACCGGATTGATAATTTAAAGTTACCGGAAACTTCGAAAATTCGTAGAAAATAAACCGAAGCTCCGAAAAATATTCTGAAAATACCGGGAGACTTGTGTCGACACATACTACAACATCGAGTCATTAAATCAGGTATTTGGAGAACTTTTAAAAACTCCAAAATTAACTCGAGCGATAACTTATCAAATTACCGATCGCAATTAAAAGTCCTCGGTAACTCGTAAACCTCTGTGAAAAGGTAACTTTTAGGTACGGGATGTTACACCTTCTCTACAAGCTGACTGATGCTGCGGTCGCCGTGGACTCGGGCGTCTTCGGGGCCGGTGACGCTGTTGTCGATGAGCCTCAAAAGAGTGGCGGATGGTTCGGTTTCATCTCTGACGCCATGATTTCGTGCTCAAGGTAGTTTGAACTATGCAATGACAAACAGTAGCTTTCCAATAGTATCTTTTTTACATTGTGGTAGTATCTAGATATGTCTGTATTAGTATCTTTTTAACATAGTGATAGTATCTTTCTCTCTATATATTAGTATATTTTCAAGATAATATCAATAGCTTTATTATTTTATGGTAGTATCTTTTCAACATAGTTATAGTAGCTATTATTACTAGTGGTAGTATTTTTTGTTTTTAGCAATTATAGATTTTGTTAATTACAATACTTTTATAGTAGTATCTTTCGTTGGTGACGGGAGTAGCTTTTGTAGCTTGTAGTAGTACATTTTGGCGTCAGTGGTAGTAGCTTTTGGTCCATATAGTAGTTGCTTTTAGTGCCACTTGTAGTTGCTTTTGGTCTTTGTAGTTGTAGTTTTTGTTGCTAACGATAATAACTTTTGTTGTTCGTGGTAATATCTTTAATTTATGTTGGTAGTAACTTTTGACTTCAAAGGTAGTAGCTTTTCTTTACTACGGTAGTATCTTTTGTTGTCAGCAATAGTAGCTTTTGTTGTCGGCGGTAGTAGCTTTTTATTGTCGTCAGATCCTCATTGGAGGTCAGCCGGAAAATTTACCTGAGGTCCGCTAGAGACCTCGTCGGAGGTCGACCGAAGACTTTTCATAAGAAGGAATGATATTTTTTAAAATATAAGAGAAAAAATCTAATTTTTTTGGCTTGGATGACACAGTCTATAATTATGTTGAATTTCAATACCTAATATAAAACTCTATTTAAGCTTAGGTGGACTTATGTAAACAAAAATATATTGATGGACCTTCATGTGAGAAAATGTGTTAAATGAAACTTCTGTGTAATTATCTCTTTTACACAACCTTTTCAACAAGCAAAGACATTTTCGTTTTCGGGTTAGGCTGTGGTGCATATATGTATGTTATACATACACAAATAAAGAGAGCAACACATGCCTAACAGGGGACTGTGGGTGTTTGATGTGTGGTTGCAGATTAGGTCGCATGGTATACATATATGTAGGTTAGAATTTTCCTTCGTTTTCTAGCTAGAAAGGCTAAGCTGGCTGATAGGCTCTTTCATTCAGTCGTTAATTGAAGTATGCTCATATAAGTTATGCAAACTGCTTAGGTTCCTGTTTCATTTTGTGATAAATTTAATAAGTTGAATAGAGACTTTCTTTGGAGTGACACTGAGCAAAAATGAAATATTCATTTAACAAGTTGAGATGTTGTTTGTCTCCCTAAATGTAATGGTGGATTGGACATTAAAAAAGCTGCTGATATGAACAAGGTCATGCTTGCTAAGGCAAGATGGAGAGTAACTCAAAACGATCAGGGTCTCTCGAATAAAATCATAAAAGCTAAGCGTCCGTCCGATAACGTTTTCAATCAAATTTTAGAAAAAGATTTTTGGAAATGAATAAGAGAAAACAAGATTGAATTTTCAAGATTCAAAAATATGTCTGATATTTTAGTCTGAAAATAATTTCTAACAACGAAAATGGAAAAGCATGTTTGATACCGCTGTACAAAAATGCATAAAATATCATATAAGGATTAAGATCTTTTACATATATAGATATCAAGCCTTATATTATTATTATTAATCACTTCAGAGTACACTGCTACCAGAACAACTACTATAGCAGACAAAATTTTTTCATCGGCCTATTATAAAATTTCGTCATCTGTGGCTGCGCGTCCGGCAGTTCTAGGAGTTCTGGTTGCTCCTATAGGCCTTCTAAGGTTGTTGTGGTTGCTTGTAGGTGGTTTTTGGGTGAAGTTGACCAGTTTGAGGGTGGGGGCGCGTGGGGCCCATGTGCAGCCGCCTGTGGCGGCGCGTCTGACATCCTCAGGGGCAGTGAGTTGTCCTAGGATCATGTACTCGTCGATACGAGCGCGTGGATATATAATTTGTCGGTTTCAGTTATCGTTTAGTGTGACGTTCAGTCGAATCGAGTCATTATTACCTTCGTGTGGTAACTAAGGTCGATTATATAATTGTAGGTGTATATTGATCGACCAAGTGTTGAGGATTTATCGTGAGGCGGTAGTTGACGCAGCAGGATTTCGAGGTGAGTAATTTCCACTGAGGTTGAAATCTTAGAAATACCCTTGGCGGTTTTGTTTATTTTCAAGGCTGCCACTAAAGTCGAAATTCCTTAACTGACGGTTCACGTTAACTACAAGGGTGTCCATTTGGTGGTTTTACTTATATACCCTTGGGGGATTTATATATATATTTACGTGGTTGTCTTTATTTTTATATTTATGTGTTGTATGTTTAGATGCCGTGGATCAGAATGGTTTAACGATAGGATTAATCCTGATAGATAGTTGGGTGGTGAATACCTTAACGGAGAGGTTAAACTCCGGAATGGCCTTAGTCGTACGCCTTCCACAATAGGTAGTCGACCGATAAATAGAAAAGCGGGATTTACCCGGTTAGGGCGTTAAATAAAAATATAAGAGCTACTTGTGGGTTGATCCCTGAGGACAGGGTACGTAAGCAGCCTGACCGGGATTCGGGTGCAGTCACAAATATTATTAGAACCTTGGTCCTTTAAAGTGAATGGTTTGAGATCCAAATGCGGAAATTGGGATAACCTCCGATTGTGAGGTCTATTCCGGTATCGTTTGGACTGTTTGAAATTGGTTTGGAAAGAGGGTTATTTCTTCTCAAGGGAGATTACGAGTAAATCTCTCTTGGGATGAGTCCCGCACGTCCTAACCGGGTTTAGGAAGGTAAACTTGGGTCGGGGCGTGACAGATGAAATATATAGAAATAATTTAAAATTTTTTACGAGAATTTAAAATTTTGAGGGTACTTTAGCCGACGAAATGCAAAATGTTATCGGCTTAAGTTCAAAAATTTTGGTAGGAATTTTCAAAATTTTGAGGGTACTTTACCCAAAGAAATGATACATGTCGTCAGCTAAAGTATAGCCGAAGACACGTGGTATTTCGTCGTCTAAAGTACCATTTACTGATAAAATTGCCACACTTAGAGTTCAATGTCTGATTGACTATTGTGATACAAATCTGGAAGCGGAGCCAGTGGTATAAATCCGACCTTCTGACATCATGATAAAATACATGTACGAGAAAAAATTCAACTTGATCCGATAAAGTTAAGGGTCCGATCTGGACGGTCAATCCCGTAAGTCAAACCCATAAACGCACGAAAACGGTTATTTGACTGTCTAAATTACGTAGTTTGGCCGGACCTTCAACACAATATTTTCAAATCGATGAGATGCAACCAGTGGTATAAAAATTTATTGAAAAATAACCCCCAAGATAGGGCTACCCATAAGGAGAAAGAATGGTAAATTGCGTTGACTGCAACTATCGACACTAAGACTTTACAAGAATTACAAGATTTTTCAACCATAGACGTATTTCACCATTCCGGTCATATCTTATTTCACAACTTTTTGAGTTTGAAGGTTCTACGTAGAGTTTGTTTTTGAAATAGAACATTTATTTAAAACTTAGTAACTAACTTAAACAACATTAGTTGTCACATTGTGATTCAGATGATCAAACTTGTGAAACGAAAATCCGACCGTCTGATATGACCATCATGATAAAATACATGTATGAGAAAAAATTCAACTTGATCCGATAAAGTTAAGGGCTCGATCCGGACGGTCAATCCCGTAAGTCAAACCCCTAAACGCACGAAAACCGTCATTTGATCGTTCAAATCACCTATTTTGGTCGGGCCTTCAACACAAAATAGTTTCAAATCGATCAGACGTAACCATTGGTATAAAAATTTACTAAAAAATAACCACAAAAAGGGCTACTCATAGGGAGATACAATGGTATTGGCACCGAGACTATAGCTGACGAATTTAATGTTTTATCGTCGGTTATGATATTATAATTTTTTATTTATTATACCATAGCTGACGAATTTATTGCGTCATCATCGAATACAGTATTTAAATATTTTTTTTATTTTTTAACTAGTTTGTTATATCATAGCCGATGATACCCTAAACCCTTATTATATCATAGTCGATGAATTTATTGTGTCATCGTCAGCTACGGTATTTAAATATTTTTTATTTTATTTATTATATCATTGCTGTCAATAAATTCTTTTTTCGTCGGCTTAAATATTGAGACTAAAGCTGACTAAAATTAAAATTTTAGCCGACAGAATAATGGACTTTAGCAGACGAATTAAAGCTTAGTCGGCTAAAGTCCACTATAGACTACGATTTTTTTTACCCAACGAAGGTTTTTATCATCGACTAACGTACATTTTAGCCGACGAAATTTTCCTTTGTCTACTTGTTTTTTTCGTCAGCTATACTAGTTTCTCATTATAGTTCAAACAAATACCAAACAAACCTAATTAATTTCAACCTCAAAATCAAAGTTCATATCCTTAGTGAGAGAGAGCTCTGTTTTCTACGGGTGCTCTCGTGAGAGAAATCCTAGGGTTTCGATTGCGGCGGCGAGATCTGACGGTCTCTAGTTCAGACACGGGAAGCGGTGATAACGGCAAGGTAGAGTAGCTTCGGCGACATCCTCTGATCGACGACGACGCTTCTTCTTTTGGCGACTTTAGTCGTTCTTGTGTTAGCTAAGCGAATTCAGGCGTAGGTTTGAAGGCGAGTTCACAGATTCAAGTCAGCAGCGGAGGTCGGGCTTGAGGAGTGGCAGAGGTGACTAGTTCTGCTAAGGCGGACGAGGTTCTGATCTGATTGGTTTTTCCAGATCGAGGTGTTTGTCTTCAGAGCGACAACTTTATGGTTGATCTCTTGCCAGATCGGAGTTGCAATTTTGAGAAGCTGAGACGTCGATTGCAAGCACATTGGAGTGAAAGATGGCGTTTCTGAGGTGGGAGCAAGGTCATTCGCGAGAATCAACGGCGACGACAGCAGATGATGTGCTACTTGGGTGTCCATAACAGATGAGTTTGGGCCTGTTTACGGGCTTGGGCTCTTATGGGTTAGTATAATAATCTGGAGGTAAGGTTCGTCCTAGCCCACTACGTCAATTTTTGCTTCAGACGACGGGCAATGCCTATTGTCTCTTTGTTTTTTTGCATGTCGTTTATCCAGCTGTCATCTAATAAACACTCAGTCATCTGATAAAACTTTACACGACCGACAGTATGTCGTCTGAATTAATCCAGGTTTGTAACACAAAAAATACATATGTCGTTACAGAAGGTTACAACGACAGTTAGTTGTTGTTGTAAAAGCCTGAAGCTACAAATGATTTCACTTGACTGTCATCTCAAACAAATTATAACGACACTTGTCTGTCATCTGATATAATCTCAGACAACATATATTATTATATTTATGTCATCTTATACCAATTCAAACGTTATTTGTCCGTCGTCTAATATGTATCTCAGACGGTATATACTAATATCTTTTTTTACTTTAAGACAACATATAAATGTCGTTTGAAAGATGCAGAGACATCTAAGTATATGAGGATATATGTTGTTTGATGTTGGTTTGGATGTCAATTTCTATTGGATTTTAATGCCTTAACAACATCTACACACCATAATTCAAAATTCTCATTGCCAAAATCCAACAAATTTACAAAGAGTTATTTGTTCTATAAGCTATAACATAAAACTTCATAATACCATAAATGACCTATATATAAGCTACAACATAAATGAGTTATTATAATGACCTACAATAAAACTATAATGGTATGTGTATACTCTAGAGTGTCGAAAGTCTTCCTAACTGTAATGATATACTTAACTGTGTCGAAAGTCCTCGTAACTGTAATGTCGAAAGTCCTCAAAAGTCATTCGGTGAAACAAAACATCAATATATGATAAAGGTTAAAGGGCCCAACCTTATGATAACACAGGGAGGCACAGAGAGGGAGGGAGGGAGTGAGGGAGGGAGGGAATGAGGGAAAGATAACACAGGGAGGCACATAGCATTGGTCAAATGATCCAAAACTTAAAGGTTAAAGGGCCCAACCTTCTTGTTTGAACAGCAAGATCTCCTCTAACACAGGGAGACACCAATGATAACACAGGGAGGCACAGAGAGGGAGGGAGGGAGGGAGTGAGGGAAAGAAGGAAGGGGGTACATGGGATGGAAGGTCAAAATATTATGACCATCTTTGAGTTTATATTCAGATAACTCATAAGAATGGACTGTCAAAGCCAAGTCAATTGTAAACTAATAAAGGGTAGACATTGTCAGCATATGTATAGCAGGAAACAAACAGCCATTTGCAACCTAATAAACTTTTTAAATAGGGATTACTAAAAGATGAGAAAGAGTAAGTGCATGCATTCAAATTTAATGTACCAAAGTCACCAACAGATAGAAAACTATATGCCTTCAAAAAATAAGAAAGGGATCACATACATACCACAGAACACTGCAGAAAATATCGCATTCATGATTGCAACATATCTGAAAGGATCATTAAAAAAACCTCCCAGGTAAGAGTTGTGGTGGAAATGAAAATGAGCAATGCAAGAGATTGGAAAGAACATACTACTCAGGTCCATCTGATGACCCCTGCAAGCATAAAATCTGTCCATATTTTAAATTGCATATGTCACTATCTTGTAGACAATGAGGAAATATTCCCACCAACCAATCCCCCACTAAACATGTTTCACACAGTAATCACACAGTATGATTACTGATTGGTAATCTTTCAAAACGATGGCATAAACAGACATCTTATAATTAACTTTGAACAGTCATATTGTGAATTTGACTGCATGGAAAGACTATCAAATATGGTTTCCGATAATATAAAAAAACCTCATTTACACTTATTTAAATAATTAAGAAATTTTTGATGCATGTATATTATTTAAATCAAAAGTCCACTCATTGTATATGACTATGTCTGTCGTCAATCCGTAAACTTCTTAGCACGAGTCTCTTCACGTCATATCCCATAAATAATAATAATTTCCAAACACTAAAATATTAATTATTAAAATAGGCAATAACAAAATATGAGTATATGACTCGCTTATCCTTGCCAAACTTTTAAAGCTTTCACAACATCATGACCGACCTTCAACACTAGTTTAGGAGTGAAAAAAAATATTTTTTAAAGTTCAACCGACAATAATCCAATGACTAATTTTTAATATTATCTCTGCCAAAATTATTAATTTTTGGAAAATCGAAAACATAATCAAAACTTTTTCAAAAATCACCAACACTACTAGGATCAGTACTTTAACCGACAAAAAATTTTCGTCGGCTAAGAAGCCATCGGGAAAAAACCGTCGGCCAAGACTTTAGCCGACGTAAGTACTGTTCATCGTCGGCTAAAGTCATTTATGTAGCCGAAGAAAAATTTTTGTCGCTTATCGACTGGACTTTAGCCGACGAATTTTTGGACCTTAGCTAACGAAATAAAATTTCGTCGGCTATAGCTATTATTTTCATTTTTTTATTTAACTTTAGCAGACGAATTTTATTAAAATTGGTCAGCTATAGTTATTTATTTTATTTATTTAACTTTAGCCTACGAATTTTATTAAAATTCGTCGGCTATAGTTATTTTATTTTATCTATTTATTTAACTTTAAAGACGAATTTTAATAAAATTTGTCGGCTATAGTTATATTATTTTTTTTTCTTTTTTAACTTTAGCCAACGAATTTTAATAAAATTCGTTGGCTATAGTTATTGATTTTATTTTTTTTATTTTATTATTTAACTTTAGCCGATGAATATTAATAAAATTTGTCGGCTATAGTTATTTTCTTTTTTTTTTCTTGTATTTTTGATTAATTTTTTTGTCTTCTTTTTCGTTTTTACACCGATGGTGGAGGAGGAGACTAGCTAGGTGGAGGAGGAGAATGAGAAGGATCTAGAGGAGGAGGAGGAGGAATGAGGGTGAGAAGGAGGAGGAGAATGAGGAGGAGAGGAGGATGAGGAGTTGTTGCCGCCAGAGGAGGAGGAGGAATGAGGGTGAGAAGGAGGAGGAGAATGAGGAGGAGAGGAGGATGAGGAGTTGTTGCCGCCAGAGGAGGAGGAGGATGAAGGAAGATGAAGAGGAGGAGGAGTTGAAGAGAAAAATGAAATATATAGAAAATTTTTAACTTTAGCCGACGAAATATCCTAATTACCGGTCAAAAACATAATTTAGACGGTCAAATGACCGTTTCCGTGCGTTAAGAGGTTTGACTTACGAGATTCACAGTAAGGATCGAGCCCTTAACGTTGTCGGATCAAGTTGAATTTTTTCCTATAGACATATTTCGACATAATGATCATATCAGACGGTCGGATTTTTGTTTCTCAACTTTGATCATCGTTTATCACAACATGCCTACTAATGTTGTATACGTTGTTTACTAAGCTTTAAGTAAATGTTTCGTTTCAAAAACAAACTCTAGGTAGAAATTTCAAACGCAAAAAAGTCGTGAAATAAGATATGACCGAAATGGTGAAATATGTCTACGGTTGAAAAATCACGTAATTCTTGTAGTCTCGGTGACGATAGTTGCGGTCAATACAATTTAGGGGTTTGACTTACGGGATTGACCGTCTGGATGAAGCCCTTAAATTTATCGGATCAAGTTGAATTTTTTACCATTGACATATTTCAACATATTGATGATATCTGATGGTCGTATTTTGTTTGTGAATTTGGATGACCAGAATCACAGCATGCCTATTATTTACCATTATTTATCCACATGGGGAGCTCTATCATCGAGAGGTAAATGTCTTAAAATTTTTAAATGAGTAGTTGCGTCTCATCATGATGAGAGTTTGTTGTGTTGAAGGTTTCACCAAAATTCCTTATATAGATGCAGATATAGGTGTTTTCGTGTGTTAAGAGTTTAGAAAAACTGCATTTTGAAGCCTTTAACAATCTCAGATGGCCAAAAAGCCCATAAGTCATGAGATAGCGATGAGTTTTACTTGTATGCCCGTTTCGTTTCCAGATTGGTACTACAATAGTCAATCGGACATCGAAATATCCGTAGTGCAATTTTGTAACTAAAATATACTTTAGCCAATGAAAGACCCTAATATCATCGGCTAAACTTCTCAAATTTCATCGGCTAAAGTTCACGGGCTAGAGCCGACAAAAAAAATAGTTTAGCCTGCTAAAATTACACTTTTGCCGACGAAAATTTAACTTAGCTGACGAAAAAAAATTTCGTCGGCCTGTTTTTGGTTATTTCGTCTGCTAAAGTCTTTTTTCTGGTAGTGCAACTTCACACGTTAGACTCCTCTTATTAAATACTATTTAATTACATGAAAAGTTGCCTTTAAATCTGTGGTCGTCTGACGACCAAATTCTGGCAGACACCGATCCTTACTAAATTTAGACAGAATCTTCCTCTCATCATGCTAAACATCTTTCATAATTGGCCCGAAGGTCAATTCCAAGCACAAACACCTCAATTGAATCGAAATACAAAAATCTCAATTTCAAAAACCCTAAAATTTCAATTCAAGATTTCTCCTAGTCTACAACGAATTGGTTCAGATTGTTGAACTAATAAAGACCTTCAAAACTATATATAGGTTGCTCAGATTGGTGGCCGATAGGGGGAGGCTGGCTACACACTCTCAACAGTACCAATGACAATTTTTGCTGTGACTTCTTCCAAACAGCAGCGAGAAGGACGATGCGACCACCCTAGATCGGTAGGATTTCGTCTCAGCTTGCTTTTGACACCATGATTGCCGCCCAACTCGGCCGAACAACGGTGCACAACTGCAAAAACGGTTGTGGGGCGAGGGAGCTCGATGCGGATAGAGGAGAGAGGGAGAGATTTTCTGACTTTTTACTTTCCACTTTGGTAAGTTTTCCCTTTTATACCCCTTTCAGAAATAATAACTTTCATTTTTACACTAACTTTCACATACTGACTCCATTTAGAACGCCTAGCATGTCTACACAATCGTCTTAATATCCTATACGATGTACCTTAAGAAAATTTCTAAAATAGTGATCCTAGGAAAAGTCAATTCTAGGGTTCTTAAATGGTGAAACGGAAACTACAGATGTTAAATGACCAAAGTAACGTAAAAGTAACCAACACTAAAATAATTTAAGAACCAGGATATGACATCGACACTCACAATTTTACACTTGAGATTTCACCCCAAAACACGTCTCATGGTAAAGAGCTGACTCTCGTGTGAGGACATAAATTCTAGACTTTACTCACACCCCTTTTTAGCCGTGCATTCTCTTCTTTCTCTCATATTTCACAATTGCCATGAATGATTTTTCATCACATTTGAAAAATGTCGTTGAAGAATCTCCATTTACATGACGTTTAGGAATCACCATTGATACATAATCATACGTCGTGCAATTTTAATTTTGAAGTCTTCAACCACTAATTTGTTCCTGGTAAATTAGATTTTTTAGTGTAGTGAATAGACATCGTTGTTACATACGTCAACGATGCACGTATACTCAATTTAGAGGACCCACCTTTAGTACATCAGTTAAAAACGTTATCTGAAAATCTTTATGCTTAACTACCCCCAATTTAGAGGACCCACCTATCAAGGAGAGGGTGTGTTCATTCCGATGAGG